>OX419605.1:6155932-6755932 GCA_948473455.1 Teleiodes luculella
GGAAATGTCTTTTCGTTCGCTCCAATATAGGCCCCGATTTCACGAAAAAGTGCGATTCCCTTATATCTCGGAGAGTTGTAATGTTATGATATTAAAAAGGCGTATTTAAGAGAACTGTAAGGCGCAAAAATGATTATTCGAGGAAGTAAAAATTGATAATGTTAGGGCCGAATAGTAAAAAAAAATCATCTTTTTCGAATTTTTGCTTTTGGCGCTCGATATTTTAGAAACGGAAAATGATATCAAAGAACTGAGTAAAACTCCTCAATCTAGTCAGCTACAATCTAATCTCAAATAAAAACGCGGGGCTGCCCTGTAGCTTAACCTTACTGAAAATAGTAAAAAAAAATCGTTTAGATTTCACATTACACATACATTTCCAATGTGCTCGATAAGACGAAATGATGCTGTACAAAAATAACTACTTATTTACTCGTATTCAAAAAAGTCTATTTCTTTACAAGTCACATATAATGAACAGGACCAAACAAACACAAACAAACACTACAAACAAAACTAAAAGTAAAAGTACTTGAGTCACACAAGCCCGCAAGAGAACAAACAAAATATACCTCCAACAAATACATCAAAACTTGGCCGAAATTACCATTTTCCTCTTAACCTAGCGATCATTACAAGTCTCCGAATATAAAACAGGTACAGTCCAAAGCAAATCGGTTGTAAAACTTGCACTGTGAATGTGAACCTTATAGCTAAGAAATAAAAATGTTAATTCAAAGCTTATTTGGTATTATGTAGGTGTATAAAAATAAATGACGGCGGCGTGGAACGAATAGTTAATTGTATATTGCTTCAAAGTTGCATACAAATATTAACTTATTATAGGAAAAATAAATCGCGTGAAAGAAGTCAAAATCAAATCAAATCAAAATATACTTTAGTGCACAAAACAAGAACAAACACAGTGCAAACAAAACACAAAGGGTCTCCCAAAGGTAAAAGCGCAAGTGGCGGCCTTATCGCTCTAAGCGATTTCTTGGCTCGCGCCACCAGCGGTAGCTGTGGCTTGCTTCATACGATTTCCTACGCTTGTTCGCATAGCCTAGGTAAAAGTCTATTCTTACTAACATGTATGGATTATTATGTGGTCCAAAATAAATATTTTGATCTGATTTGACAGCTCGTCGTGTCGCTTCGCAATCCGCGTCGTAGATCGTATCGCGACTTTTAAGGAGTAACTTCGTCACCGCGTCCCACGTTCTCAAAGAAAAGCACAAGTCTCGACTACCGTGGTGAATATACGATTATACAATACTAGTTTTCCGCCGCGGCTCGACCCGCGTTAACAGTTTTTCCCGAGGGAATGAGGGCTTTTTGAGAAAAGGTAGTCTATGTTACTCTCCAAGGTTCGGTTAAAAAATCGGTTCAGTAGTTTCTGAGCCTATTCAATGCAAACAAACAAACTAACAAATCTTTCCTCTTTTGTAATATTAGTATAGATTTCTGCTTATTTCGTTATTGTATGATCTGTTGTCGACTGTACGAACTAGTGTTGCGAAGCGCGAACTGCGAGCATTAGTGACATCTCTTCATCCCGTCCAAGACAAATCTGGGAAGTTTGTGCACCCTTAACTGCGCTAGGGATGGGACAGCAAGGAAATATCCTGAGTGTTATAAGGTATATTCGGGTAAGATCGGATTTGGTAAAAGATCGGATCCCTTAAAAATAAAGCGAATTTGTGGATATTTTTGAATACTGGCAACATAAAAAGCAAGACCATTTCATCCTGCCCCTCTTCGTAGGTCGCTTTTATCCCTAGACCTAATAGTTTATGTGTAGCGATGAGTTAAACAAAAAATGTCATTTTTCACGTTTTAGGCACTGATCCGGACTTTTCCCTGGTTTGTTTTTTAGTAAATTCGGGTATCAAATTACATGTTTTCATAAATATTTTAACTGCATAGTCAGAATTTGCAAATAAGCTATAAATTAAAGTAATTAAAATTAATCTACAGCTATTATTCGCAAAGATCCGATCTTTTGCCCGTTAGTTTAAGATCGGACTATAAACAGTCCGGTGTTTTACGTCGAAAAAAATTCCAGTGGTTCACAAACTGAAAAGTAAAAATATATTTTCACGCACAGAATGAAAGCTGGTATAGTGAAATAGGAATGCATAAAATAAATTTAAATTTTAGAGACTTCCTTGAGGCCTTTTTTCCAATTTAATGACACCCAATAAGTACTAAAAATGAATTATTTTTTTTCTAAAATTTACTTATCTCGAGTATATTATGTTAATATAATTTTTTAATATAATTATAATTTCGTTTAAGTTACACATTAATAGCCCATCTAGTGACTTTATTTTTAAATTCTGTCCCTTTTTCAACTTGTACTTTCTTTTTAAAAATGTATAGGCTCGCAGAAGCACGTCTTGTGCTAAAGTTTGAGAACCATAATTTTCTAAAATTTTATCATGCAGGAAAAGATCGGACATCAAAAGTCGAAAATTCAATAAAAACGTCGGTCCCGCCACATACAAAGAGCTTTTAAAAAAAAAGCACTATTGACGAAAACTAGATGAAATGCCGGACACAGACCTAGTAAGCACCTTATCCAACTATCAATAGAATTGAAATTAGATAGTAGTCCGAACTTACCACTCTAAGGTCCGATCTTTTCCTACCACTTTTTAAAACATACCTGATTTTTAAATGGCTGTAAAATCCAAGCGGCTAGGCCTAGAAATCGGATTGAACTCTGGATTATAGAATGGTCTTCTGCGCTCAGTTTACTGTTTATTTCGTCGAGATAGCTTTCATACATCATGAGAAATATTAAGTTTTCCAAAGTCCTTTTCACTTGCCGAAAAACCGTCCGAACTTACCCGAATATACCTTACTAATATTCTAATTTAAAGTTCTTCGGAACATTATTATTTTTTATTTAATAATTTTTATAGTTTGATGTTTTTTATTATTGGATGATGCCCTATTTAGTTCTTAACCGGTATAAAAATAAACTAATATGGGACAGGTATGAATCAAGTATAAATGGCGCGAAAAAGGAGGCCTCCATCCAGTAGTGAACAAACATGACTTGATTAGATAGATAGATGGATGAAAAAAAAAACTAAATACTTTCCCTTTCACCAAAAGTGTAGTGTTATGTGAAACAAATCCTTCCTAGAGAATTTTTTATAATTTTCCGTTAATCTCGTTTTTATCATATCCATATCGTATCGATACTCCAGCAATTTGAATGAAAAGGATTCGAAATCTGAGTAACTTTTGAGAAAAACGTATAAACGTCAAAACAATTTTTTCGTACAACACGTGAAATGTTTCGTATACTTTTCCCTTTTTCCCCAACCTTATGTGGACAAACTCGGTATAAATTTGTGGATTCTGTATGGATATAAAGAGGGCCAGTTTAGTTTCGGTCACGTAGTGCTATAAGTGAGATTTACTAACAGTTTATATGGAAAACTAGTCACCTAGGTCGTATTCCGTGCTAATGTAACGGCTTTAGAAGCAAATGTGTTGCCATTTGTGTGTTTTTACTTGGATTTATTGCATAATAAATCCTCTTTCTCTCAAGCTGCAAGGACAAAATGACAGTTGGGTGCGTCCAAAATAATACGATTGAAGAAAAAATTCTTATTGATGCGTTCAGGTAAAATAAATAAATGACTTCATATTAATGAATTTTACAAACACGACGAAGTTTCTTTTTTATAGAAAGTATGTTTTTAGCAAACATATTAAAGTGTATTTTGACTTGTAGGTGATATTAAAAAATATGTATCCACCACCATGCTAAAAAATTGCTTCTTCATACCAACTGTCCGATTAATATTTTGTAAAGAGTGTCGAATTATTTTTTGTTTGTTACGAGAATCTTTCTAAAACGTTGACTGAGCGAGCGAGCAATTATGATAAGCAGTTTTTTATGCTTCCGGTTTGCACTAAAAACTCGTCCTTACAACAAAATATTAAAATAATAACATTTTGCAATAAAAATCAAGTATTTTAATTATAATCATCACAATCGACTTCAAAAATATACTATCATATAGATCTATTTCACTTACAAGACTACTCACAACAAAATCTTCAAGATTTTAGGGTTACACT
This sequence comes from Teleiodes luculella, assembly GCA_948473455.1. Classification (NCBI taxonomy): domain Eukaryota; kingdom Metazoa; phylum Arthropoda; class Insecta; order Lepidoptera; family Gelechiidae; genus Teleiodes; species Teleiodes luculella. The sequence continues at coordinate 6,160,034 of OX419605.1, forward strand.
TCAAAACGAGTACAAAGTACAGAAACATCTAGAGCAGGCAGGGCCGTCGTTAGTCAGCCGGAGTTTCAAGGGCGGCGACAGCGCTCGTAACGATGTTTGCCGACCCTGTTGGAGTGACGCCATTACCCAAGTTTGGGGCGCCAAACTTCACCAGTGTAGACAAAGATGTACACATCAACGTATCTATATCGAAGAAGTTTGATGATTCTGGGATGGAATTTGGTATGTAGCGCGAGTAGAGCTTAGAAGAATTAAGAAAAATGATTGATGCTGTAAAACATGTAAATTTTTGTAAAGTATTTTTAAAGTAACATTATTTATTTACAAATTAAATAAGTACAATTTTAATACTATATTGGTTTTACCTACTTAGATGTAAGATTACGTAGTTTATTGGCATCCCTAGTACTTATTAATAAAAAAAATTTTGCTTTCATGTCAAAATCGCGTGGAAATGAGGCATCCTGCGCAAAAACCTCATAAGACCAAATAAGACTTATTCAAATTGTTATAGTATAGCTGTTCTGTAGATACCATAGTTATCAAATTCTTATAACGGATACAATGTAGATGAGATAAGGGAATAAAAGACGACGTCCCGTTTTAAAACTAGGACGGGTACAAATTATATCTTACAGTTGAAATGGAGCTGAAAAAGCAGCTTTATGACTAAACTTTGAAATCATGCTCAGCGCTGCAGCTCTTTTCATGGTTCTGTATTCAAAATTAAAACTAGTGTCGCTCTTTAGTGATGTAGCAAAATGGCCGCTTTTGATAGTATCTTAGTTTACTATTACTTTTTTTATAATAATTAAAGTTTGCATCTTGGGTAATATGTGATTGTTTACACTACTACCTAGGTAGGTAGCCATAGTACTATGTTTAGTAGGTTTATGAAATTTGTCTATATTCCATTTGATACGGCTGAATGGCACGGAATGGATTTAAAATTACTTGGTAGGCGATTCGGTCGCTAAGTTTCGGCCGCTCTGCGACCGAAACAGGATTTTTTTATTTTAAATATTTTTGAGAAGGTGTTTCAGTCAGTTTGTTTTTTATTTGGCAAATTTTGTATAGTCAGCAACAGAAATCTTAGGTGAGGTTAATAAATAATGACCAAAATCAAGTACTCGAAATTTGTTAAAAAAAATTGTTAAGTGTAAGTGCTTGAAGAAAATTTTATTCTTCAAGCACTCGCACTTAACAACGTTGATAGGGTTTCGTACTCAAAAAATAAACCCGGGAAATACGATCACTCTTGTGTCTGTACCTCGTCTGTCCGTCCGTCTGAAAGTGCCAATTTCCTTGAATTTCGTCCGCGTAAAACTTTGTATGTACGGAACCCTCTTCGCGTGAGTTCAACTCGCACTTAGCCGGTTTTTTCATTTTAGTCGTGTTTGCTACTTGACTTGGATTTACTGACGCTCCAGCTCCCGGCTCTCTAGAATAGAAAACTTGTTTTTTCTTCTGTGCTAGAAACGTCTTTATGAACATTTGAATAACCTTAAAAGTGTCTTTTATTAATTGAACTATAGTTCCAAGCTTAGGTACTTGATAAAATGTTTTCTTGTTATGAAACAAATACAGAAAATTACAAGGGCCGACTGGCTATTCGACTCTGTAGGTTTAAATGAGAACCTGAAATAAAACAACAAATATGAGATTCGGCAATCTGACTCCTAACTTGGCACAGCCTACTAGGTGTGTTATGGGTATCACACAACAGCTGATATTATATACAGATAAATATATTATACTTATTTAAGTATATGTGCAACATTTAAACATAAGGTAAAAACACAAGTGCTCATCACACGAAAGTTTTCCCTCGGCGGGGTTTAATTCCGGAACCCTATGCAAGTATACTACACGTACGTCAAATTTAATTGCCTCAAATATAAATATTATGTTTTGTATTGTATTGTTGCTATATTTTGTACCGAATGAGTTCTATTTCTAAAGAAAAGTTACTGATAAATCAGATGTACACGTGGACTGCTAGTAAATAATAAATTACGAGAAACCGTAGCTTGAAGAATAACATTACGTCAATGCCACTCAAATAAACCGCTATTAAAATATGTAAATTTGTTCCCGGAGAGACGTCCAAAGTCCCATAATTACGCGTAATCAAATTGCCGCCATGTTGTTTTCTGTTTTGTTTCACTGTTTTTTTATTCCCCCCTCCGCTATGACGTTTTTAACTTTTGTGATTGTAATCCTGTTTTGTTTTGTGTAATATCTATCCATGTATATTTATATAACCTTACTTAAAGGCCTACTAATTTAACCTTATTTATTCTTAAGTTATCTTTCATTCGTGCGGCCGTCAAACCTTGCCACATACAGCTATGTTTTTTCGAATTCATATGTGCAGTAGCCAAAATATGCGGCTGGACATGTTGACCTTGAGAGCGCACGTATGTATCGTAGTGCAAATCAACTCAAATTAACGTTCTTACCACGAACTCTTACAGTAAAGGAAAACATCGTGAGGAAATCTGCACACACGTTTGATTCGCGGGTTGCGAAGAAATTAAAAGTCTGTGTGTGGGTTGACCAACTCGCACTGGGCAAGCGTGGTGGACTACAGCCTATTCTCACGATTCTGGGTAGACTCAAGCCCGTGGGGAAAAGACTAAACAAAAAGATAGAGGGCATAACTGTACAGGCCTATTTCTTTTAATCTAACTCGTATTTACTATTAACATAACATCGATATCTGTTATTAAAATATTTACTTGTACTAATAATACAATACAATCTACATTGAAAATACACTATACCTCATCAACAAAAACACGCTTGATCTAATGTAGAATCACATACAGTTCTCAATATCCAGCTGAACATAGTTGAACACTATGTTATGTTATACTAGCTTTCCCGTGGAAATGAGGCATTTTCCGCGGTAAAAGGTTATGTTACTCAGGGTGAATGTAGCTTTCGAATGGTGAAAGAATTTTTGAAATCGGCACAGTAGTTTTTGAGTTTCTTCATTACAAACATACACGCACACAAAAATACAAATCTTCCTCTTTCCTCTTTATAATATGAGTATGATAAAATTACTTACTTGTACTAGTACAATACTATCTACATTGAAAATACACTATACCTCATCAACAAAAACACGCTTGATCGAATGTTAGTATTACATACATACAGTTCCCAATATCCAGCTGAACATAGTTCAGTACTGTATTATGTTATGTTATGTTGGAGTGAGCCCGATATTTTCACACATGCGAATGTAATACTATCAAACTCCCACCTGAGAAAAATATGCTCGAGTATACATAATGCGTCGGGGTTCCGTATATTTATATATATAGTGGAGTTCATTTTCGACCATAAGTGCTCTAGAACTTGAGTTTTATCTGTCACTTCTGTAAATGGCAACGACTCCTACCGTTGGATTCGTCTCGATGTCCTGAAAGTGAAACTGTCGATAGTCAAGTGCTAAAATAGTTGCGGGATGAGGGGGTAATCAAATATGGCGAATTTGTACTTTTGTTTTTTCCATTTTAATGTTTTCTAATTATTTTTATCGTCTTTTGTACATAATAAAATCGCAAATTCGCTAGTTTAATAGATAGTTTGGTTGCTATTGAGGGACATGAAAGTTTCAATGGTACTATCGACATAATAAGAATAACTAAACAAATTTTGATGTTTATAGTATCGCTGTAGCAAAACTGATTGAAATTGAACTGTACCTTTGTAATTCTACCCTCCGTCTTAAAAACAAACCACTCAATTTACCCGATTGATTACCGCACCAACTACGGCCCGTCAACCCTTCTCAAGTGACAAAGTAATTTAGTTCGTATTGCCGTTGAAATTGGTTAAAAACCGCAATGTCAAGAAACTGAGGGACCATGAAGCTTTAATACTCTAAACTCTAAAAGTAAAATTAAATTAGAATTGTTTTTTATACTTCCTTTTTTTTTTCAGATTTAGTGCCTCACACGACTATCAAGCACATTGGAAATAAATCTGTAATGTGGAAATTTGTTCCGACTTTTTGACTATTTTCAAAAGGGTTAAGCTACAGGGCAAACCTTTAACCTGATCGACTTTGTTCTAGGCTGAAATTGTAGCTGACTAAATTGTTCAGAGAAGTATTTTTTATTGATATCATTATTCGTTTCTAAAATATCGAGCGCCATAAACAAAATGTTCGGAAAAAACTGTTTTTTTTTCACAGTTTCTGCTATAGCTTCATTTGTTCATAACTTTCTCGAAAATATATTTCTTTTACTTTATAAGTCTCGTGAATCCGCGTCTTTTGAGCTTTTTTTGAATATCATATCTTCACAACTCTCCGAGATATAAGGGGATTGCATATTCTGCTTGAAGTACTTTTAAATGTGGTGTTTTACCTAGTACGAGTATTAGAACAATGTCGTGATATAAATATATAACTACCTAATATTATCAAGTATAAATATAAATTTATGTTAAAATCTTCCAGCTCAATTGGACTTAAAAATCTACCCAATCATGATGAAGATTTACAACCTGAAGTTACCTGCGTTACGAAGATATTAAAAGCCTTTCCATCAATTGTTCTGCTAGGAATAGAGATCAAAGGTTTACGGTCCGTTTTACGCTTGTGCCTGCTGATCAAAGCCTTACTGAACCTTTAATCAACTGTGGGCTGAGGGTATCGCCCGTGTTCGCAAATATGACATTGCTAGTGCCTTACGCCCTTTTGCTACTATCACCCTTACTACCAATCAGGCATTGATTAACATGTAAGCTACTGAAATACTGAATTTACCACTGTGAGTGACAAGGCAGTTTATTAATTCTGATATTTTTGATTGCCTGACAAACCTTATGGTTGGCTAGGGTTTGTGAGTCGGCCGTTTATTTTACAACCCAACACACACATTAAAAAAATAAATAAATTACGAACTTAGTGTGTCCGAAATCTTTAGCTTCTTTCACACTTGTGATGCTTTTACATGCGATTCAGATAATGGCATCAATGCAGCAACTATTCTACACGTATTTCGCCCCACCAACCACGAAACATATAACTCTATCACACTAAAAACCAAAACTGAACTTTAACCAAAACTGCACTAGGCGCGCGTTATCGGACAGTGGTTTTTGATAAAGTTTAGTTGGGTGTGGTTGATAGACCTGTAGTGCTGTGCTCTATGTTCGCTTTGTAATATTATTACAGGCAAAAAGTTATATTTATTGTACACTAACTATGGCCACGCCCGCCTTGTTTTTTTTCCCGTGGTAAAAAGTATTTAAGATGTTGACCGGCGATATAAGGTACCACCGTGCAAAATTTAATTTAAATCGGTCCTAAGGTTCCAGAGATTAGCGTGTACAAACAGACAGACTTTTTTTTTCAAAACTTGAATTAGTTTTTTGAAAAATAAATCAATGTACAGACACGCCGATTCTTCAGTTTTATTATAGTATAGATAGATAGATGTGGATGATTGGCCTAGGGAACCCTAATATCGAAGCAAATGCGTAAACCGTTCGTTCTGGCGGCTCCGCCGACCTATTGGCAACTGATTTATTCGCCTACCGCTCTTATTGGTTCCTATAAACAGGCAAGGGAAGCGTATTTACAAAACCTATTTCGAAGAAAAATACACCAAACACATTAAATACGTATTTGTTTAATGAAATATAAAGTTCAATTAAATATACGTCACAAAATATATGCACAAAAACCTTGCAAATAAAACTGGGCTTGTAACTACTTAACTTTCTTGTAACTAACATACGAGTACATTATATGGAAGCTCTCAATTTGTCATTAAAATAAATTTAATCAAGTTCAAAATTGGTCGATTAAAATAGTTTGATTCAAATATGTACGGATACGTACGGTAACAATAATATTAACACGTATTAAATTACTACGATTGAACAGCCCCCACGCCCTTAACCTTTTCAAAACTATTGAAATTAATGTTTATAACACACAATCGCTCAATAAAAACGTAACACGTATAATAATCTACACAAAAATAATACTTCTTCCAACAATGCAAATCCATTAATATTTCTTGTTCCAAAATTCACAATTATTATTGTAACTTCATCCAACAAAACCCTACTACATTTCAGCCGTTCGCCGACACTTAGAGACGGTAGTTCACAATAAGGCGACCCAGTTCCCAGCCAAAGTAAATCTTAGAATCTTTGCCCGGGCAAAGCTCCTGGGATGAAATTGTCTCGATCCCGGTTGGCTTGCTTTAAAATTGTTATAGCTTACTCGCAATTTCTCCGCTTGTAATGTAGGATTGTTTTTCTTAGAAAGTAAAGAGTTGAGGGCACTTAGTACTGAACTGGGAATCCAACTTTGTCTGAGATTGTTCGTTTTGTAAAGTCGGTTAGTCAGGAAGATGGAGGGTTTGATTCTCGGGTGATTTTTTCTTTATCTGAAAATTACCTATTGTGGTTAAAGCAACCAAACCTAGTAAAAAACGAAAAATCATTTCGTTCGTTATAAATCGTTAAATATCTTTTAGCAACCAAATCTTGTGAAAGTCGTTAAATCGTTTCGTTAGTTGATCGTTAAATATAGTTTAAATTAAGTATAGTGAAATAACTGTTAACCAATTTTAAATTATAATAAAAACATATGTATTAATAATATATATTTTTTTAATTATTTATAAAATAAAAAACAAAGTTCGTCAGTGAATTAAGCGACTACCTAAATCAAAATCATAATAATATATTAATACTAGCTGACCCGGCGAACTTCGTACCGCCTAATTATTGGAGGCATATTTAGTAAGTCACAACACACGACACAATACTTTTTTAATTTTATTGAAATTTGTTGCTTTTAGATTTGTTGCTTCTTTTTTTTCTAGCTGTCCGCCCGCGGCTTCGCCCGCGTTGTTTTTCGACTTTTCCGTGCACCGTTTCCCGTAGGATTTGATATTTTCCCGTGGTAAAAAGTATCTAATATGTTGACTGGAGATATAAGATACCACCATGCAAAATTTCATTTGGAGTTTCGGAGATTAGCCCGTACAAACAGACAAACAGACAGAGAAACAAATAAAAATAAAATTGTCTGGGTATGTTCTAATTCACTTCTTACATCCTCCTGACTCGGATTTCGACTTTTTTTTTCTACAAACATTTGACCTCTACAGTTTTATTATATAGATTTTATTTGATTGTATATCTTTTTATTTTGAGTTTATTTTTATTGAGTTTATTTTTGTTGTTGTTGTTTTGACTATGACTTTGACTTTGTTGACTTTGACTTTGACTTTGACTTTGACTTTGACTTTGACTTTGACTTTGACTTTGACTTTGACTTTGACTTTGACTTTGACTTTGACTTTGACTTTGACTTTGACTTTGACTTTGACTTTGACTTTGACTTTGACTTTGACTTTGACTTTGACTTTGACTTTGACTTTGACTTTGACTTAGCTTTGACTGACTTTGACTTTGACTTCGTTCGACTTTGACTTGTATGAAAAGTAGATGTTTGGGAACGAAAACTGTGACACGAAAATTTTATATATAAGTTGACTTTGACTTCGACTTTGTCTTTGACTTTGACTTTGACTTTGACTTCGTTCGACTTTGACTTGTATGACTTTGACTTTGACTTTGACTTTGACTTCGACTTCGAATCGGTCTAGCCGTTTCGGAGGAGTATGGGAACGAAAACTGTGACACGAAAATCTTATATGTAAGTTGACTTTGACTTTGACTTCGTTCGACTTTGACTTGTATGAAAAGTAGATGTTTGGGAACGAAAACTGTGACACGAAAATTTTATATATAAGTTGACTTTGACTTTGACTTTGACTTCGTTCGACTTTGACTTGTATGAAAAGTAGATGTTGGCCGATTCTCAGACCTACTGAATACGCTCTTGACTTCGACTTTGACTTTGACTTTGACTTCGACTTAGACTATGACTTTGACTATGACTTTGTCTAGCCGTTTCGGAGGAGTATGGGAACGAAAACTGTGACACGAAAATTTAATATATAAGTCATTGACTTTGACTTTGACTTTGAATTTGACTTTGACTTCGTTCGACTTTGACTTGTATGAAAAGTAGATGTTGGCCGATTCTCAGACCTACTGAATACGCTCTTGACTTCGACTTTGACTTTGACTTTGACTTCGACTTCGACTATGACTTTGACTATGACTTTGTCTAGCCGTTTCGGAGGAGTATGGGAACGAAAACTGTGACACGAAAATTTAATATATAAAGTTGACTTTGACTTTGACTTTGACTTTGACTTTGACTTTGACTTTGACTTCGTTCGACTTTGACTTGTATGAAAAGTAGATGTTGGCCAATTCTCAGACCTACTGAATACGCTCTTGACTTCGACTTTGACTTTGACTTTGACTTCGACTTCGACTATGACTTTGACTATGACTTTGTCTAGCCGTTTCGGAGGAGTATGGGAACGAAAACTGTGACACGAAAATTTAATATATAAAGTTGACTTTGACTTTGACTTTGACTTTGACTTTGACTTTGACTTTGACTTGTATGAAAAGTAGATGTTGGCCAATTCTCAGACCTACTGAATACGCTCTTGACTTCGACTTTGACTTTGACTTCGACTTTGACTTTGACTTTGACTTCGACTTTGACTTGTATGAAAAGTAGATGTTGGCCGATTCTCAGACCTACTGAATACGCTCTTGACTTCGACTTTGACTTTGACTTCGACTTTGACTTGTATGAAAAGTAGATGTTGGCCGATTCTCAGACCTACTGAATACGCTCACAAAATTTCATGAGAATCGGTCTAGCCGTTTCGGAGGAGTATGGAATCGAACACTGTGACACGAGAATTTTATATATAAGATAAAATCACTTTTTCAGACTTTGCTTCATCAATATTAAAAAAAATAGATGTTAGTGGTGAAAAATATAAGATGTAGATGTTATGGTGGTATAAAAATTTACGTCACAACGTACTGGTAAAATATTAACAAAACTTTTCTTACAAAAAACGTTTTCCCTGTCAGAAATATTCGTAAGGAATTCTTCAACATGTTTTAGTATGCCTTCAAAAGGATAAATATTAGGCAAAGCTAGAGTGTTTACTTTATACGATAAATGAATAATAGCATAATACCTTCGTCCACGCCATTTCAGCTGTCAAATAACAGGGTCGTACTCAGATGAGAAACGTCAATTTAAATAAGAAATCTCTGGGAAGCGGAGTTAGGAGATCGTTACGTTAATATTTGATGACGTCTCCTTCGTAACGGCGAAAAGTGGCTCAATGTAGGAAAATATTATCATAGCTGTTTTCTATAAAGATTTCATTTCATGGAGTTTATATTACTACCAAATACTCATTCGCAATCACTGTAACCTAACTTACTGCATATTTTTTTAAATGTGATTTTTTTTTCGTTATAAGTATCTATCAATCTATCCTTTTACATTACATTTGTAAAAAGTTAGTTGTTATAAGTTTCCAGCCTCTTATAATATTACAAAAAAACTGGCTAGATTAATCTAACTCCAAATTTCGAATTGCAAGCCGCCGAATAAACTGATTCCTAAATTACACTAACTGGCGTATAATAAATAAATAAATAATTAAACCTACGTACATACTTTCATCCAATTTTTTTTCTTTTCTAAGTAGTTCTGATATGTCAAAAAACACATATAAATGTAGAGTTAAATAAATAATATTCAATTTGTCAACTACAATTTATTATGTTCTTTACAAAGGACGTTAGTCTCAGGAAGTAAATTAAACTAACTAACATTCCTATTTCAAGTACATACATTACGTAATGAGTTAGGCATAGCTACATAGTGTTTGTATTCTGTCATCTTATTGTAATTGGTTTTGCCCTAGGTCCTCGTGCGAGGCCCCGGGGCCGGTCCCACAAAGGGGCTTTTACCTTAATGACTTCCGACGACAACGCTCAAAAAGAAATATATTTACAGACATCTCCTCACAGAGGAATGAAAAGGCAAGTACGTGTCCAACGCATTTAATTTTAGACTTAAAAGTGAAAATTCTTGAGAATATTACTTAAATAAGGATGCCTGGAATAAACTGCAATAAAACTATCAATATATGTCTACTTTATATAAATAATGTTACTTACTTTGAATATATTGTCGTCTGTAAAGTACATTGTATACTACAAAAGATTTTTAATACTATAAATAAAAATATACAATACAAATCTCTACTTTGTCACTCTATGCCATTACTGCAACAGTTCACTATCATTACAAGCGAATTGGGGATTACAGTTGTTAGTTATACAGGTGAATATTGCTGCTCATTTCCATATGCTTTGTATAACTCGCACGAAGACTTGATTAGGTTGAATTCTAAGCAACGAAAGCAGTCGCTAAATTTAATGTTCTTTATGTTGTACACAAAAATAAGTTTATTTAAAAGGGGTTAAAGTATATTGCCAACGATTATGTTTTGTATAAATAATTATGGGAAGCGGAGAATGAGAATTAGAGTGAAGTTTACGGAGATAGGTACCCGAGCTTGACAAGTAGAAGAGGGCAAATGATATATACAAACTCTTTAGTTCTTGCTTGTTTATCGTGTGGATTGGGTTAACTAACCATACAAAGCGTCATGTCAAATTCAAGAAATTTTTATTCAAGGTAAGATTTAACAAATCCATTATTCGACGTCAAAGCTAACATTACTATCGCAAATGATAAATATCAAGGAACAGAGTGTCCATTTCCACCCCGCAAAGTTTCACACGTAATATTTTTCCCATAGGAATTACAGATATTAGGTTTTAGAAGCAAATCCGGTCACAAAAAAAGCTAAAGTGGTATATACCAAACGGTAATTATAGACTTGGCGTAAAATCTTTCTTTCTTTCAATCTCTTCTTGAGCTGATATAAACCGGCAGGTGGGTTCAGATAGCTCTACTCTAGTAACGTACTAGTCGAATGTGAGAGTGAGAGGCCTGTAGACTTTAAAAAAAACAAAAAAAAACATACGCGTCGATTTGAGAACCTCTTCTTTATTTGAAGTCGGTTAAAAAGTCATTTGATTGTGATGGAGATTTCTATCGGTTTTACGGTTATAATCCAATAAAGTAAAACACTCGTTGAATGCGTGCCTAAAAGTGTATGTAATTAATTAGACAATTTTATAATGTACGAGTGAGTATATTTTTAAATGTAATATTCTTCAAGGGCCCATTTAGAAAGCAGTTACCGTTGTCATTATCATTTACTTCGTTTTAACGCACCTCAAACCCGCCCTCGTTTTCGGGAGACGTCAAGAATAAAAACGCCAGCTCGTCTGTCGAATGACATCACATTAAATTCAGCGCAGCCGACGATAACTCAAAACTGCAGACATATCACTATTATTTCTCCACGCAATTTTTTTCCGAAATTGTTTGAACTTGATGTTTTTAAGTCAAGAGTGAATAAATCGCACCTTTAGGATTAAAGTGACCTAACTCAAAAAATAGGGAAAATGATTTATCATAATAAGGTTACCTTAAAAAAGGGTGCTCTTTCATCTGAGTAGTATTGAAAAAGCTTAGTTTGGTCAGAGCGAGAGAAACAGTAATGTTGGTCTCTTTATTATTGACCCCGCGCCGCCCCTTCCCTCGTACTAAGCAGACCGATTCAGAGATGTTTCGCAAATTCGTAGGAGAATTACGCTGCATGTAATTTTTAAAGGGACCTAAACACAACTGAGTTGTTTTATTTTCAAGTAAAAAGTTAAGTTCAACACAAGTTTTTAGTATTAAGTCGACCTTATTCATTTATTCATCTTTTTATAACCGAAGCTCTGGTCGTTTTTTTTGTCCTAGTTAGGTTTAAGTCTGTTTAGTTTTAAAAAAGTACAATATTTTTATATAACTACTAAACTGCCCCAATTTAAATAAAGTCATATTATAACAAGAACTATTTGGTATTAAAGTGACTTAAAATGCACGGGAATATTTCAATTGTATATAAAAAGCGTATTTATTATTTATCTTACATAGAATGCTATAAGTACGTAAGCTTATACATTCAACTTCCAAAAAAATGTACAGTTTACAGTATTTATTTAAATTTCCGAAAGATAATTCAGTATTTTGTAGGACAAGCCCAAAATCTTAAACTTTAATCGCGATTTCCCACAAATTAGGATTTTTGAGTTAGGTCACTTTTATTCTGAAGGTGCGAAATAGTAAACAATTTTGAGTTATCGTGTAACCACGTGTAACAGCTATGTTGTCGAGTTCCGTCAAGTAAAACAGAAAAAAAAACTGATTTATGCCCCTAATGCGTCCAGTTATAGCTAAGGCCTTTCCTTAAGTAATATCTAATAAAAAGTAGTTCTTGTTTGAAAGTCTATGTAAAAATGCATTAATTCAACTGTAACCTGTCCTCTAAGAAAAGTTACTTGAATATTGAGATTACATAGATCCAAAAAGCTTAAAAACTATGGTGTTAGTAGAATTGACAAATTATACTAGTAGTATAATACTACAGCTAAACACAGCTACATTTATGCACCGTTTCAGAGCTTGTCATTACTCCTCAAACATGTACTTTGATCCAGTGTTGCATAAATCCAATCACACGTCTGTAGTTTGTATCGATCTAGTTCTCTGGCGTTGTATAATCAGCGTTACATTTACGTTCCTTTTTTTTATTAGAGCGAGTGTCACGTACAGGGTTTTGATGTTCGCGATGTTATTTGATACGTATTTTTCAGGTGCCTTCTTATTCTCCATGTTTTGTAGCTAACTCTAATCTGCTAATGCATCCATGAAAAAAGGAAATGTTTACATCAGTTGAAAAAAATATTATAGCTATAATTTTTAATAAAATATGTATAATTAGTACATTAGCGAGTCATGACTAAGTTGTTTAGGTTTAGTTACATTTGGCCTGGTTTTGGTTCATGATTTATTTAAAGGATATCAGGCGTTATGGTAAAAAAAAAATTACGACCAGATCTAGAATATTTTTAATAGCTAGATAATAAGGACATTAATTTTATTAATAATTAAACTACTACTTGTTACTACTATAGATTTAAGCCTTTAACTGCATTTAAGCTTAATGGAAGATTTCAATAGTATTGTAGGATGTCATCCTATTGATCACCCTACTCACAAAAAGGCAGTTACAGGGTTAAGTAAATATTTTTCAGACCTCAATACGAGTATGAACTAGCTATTAGAAAAATCTTAGGCCTGACCGCTTTTTTTGGACTATCATTGTATGAAAGTTGCCTGATGTCCTTAGTAACTTAAAAACGCATGTTCTGCTCAATGCCATATAAAAAACTGACTGTTACGAGTCTTTTAACGAACATTTATTAAATAATATTTATATAATAAAACTGTAGAGGACGCAGATCTATAAAAAAAATCTAAAAATCGAGTCAGAAAGGGATGTGAGAAGTGATATAGAATATATCCAGTATTTTTAAAATTTTTATTTCTCTGTTTATCTATTCTTGGACCGATTTTAGTGAAATTTTGCATGATGGTACCTTATATCCCTCCATTCCTACTGGAAATTGCACGAAAATGTCCAAAATACAACGTGGCTGTAGTTAAGTATTTCTGAAATGTTAGTTTTTTTGCAACTATTATACTGATATTGCTTATTTAACTCAAAGCCTAAAGTTTTCAATATTCTTGTTAGTAAAATAACTCTATCTACCTCAACCCACTAACCTGAAGAAATAATCCCCACTCCATTTTTTCTTTATTTCCAACTGTAAAATACCATCAAATAATGGCTTTCTCGGCCGATAAATTCGGCACCTGTTTGTCGAACAAACAATAAAACAAAACAAAAAAACACACAAAGTAAAAAGTACAAGTCGACTCTGTTTTGTATTCATGACTTTCAATAAATAACTGTTCTTGGTGAGTGGGGATGGAAATGTGTTACTATTGGTTTTTGTTTTGATGAACTGAAAAGAAAATCGAGTGAGTTTTTCTTGATTTACTTTTTAAAAGTGACAACTAGGATGATGGTAGTACGCTCTCACGCACAATTCGCACAAAATTTGAATTTCAATTAATGTTATGCACCTATGGCCGGTCACGTGACTGAAGTTTATATAAAACTAGCGACCCGCCCCGGCTCCGCACGGGAAAATGGTTATTGTGGGTTATCCTTCAGTATATTATGCATGTATTAAACATATAAGCCTTCCTCTTGAATCACTCTATCTATTAAAAAAAACCGCATCAAAATCCGTTGCGTAGTTTTAAAGGTTTAAGCGTACAAAGGGAGGGACATAGGGACATAGGGACAGAGAAAGCGACTTTATTTTATACTATGTAGTGATAAAATTTTTATTTGAGATTTCAGCCCATGTTGTTTAGGGAAAATTGTTCAGTTTCATAAGTAGGTACTACCACTATGTTGCAAATAAACAACCAGTTAAAAGTTTTCACTATATTCTACTTTGTTATTCTTACATACATTCATACATACCAGTCTCGCCTCTTTCCCGGAGGGGTAGGCAGAGACCACTAATACTCCACTAGTATTTTTATACTTAGACCATAAATAAAAGTTCTTATACACTGAATTCCAAACAGCAAGATAAGCCTTATTTTAACTAACAAAATCGATGTCAGTATATTTTCATCGATATGCATTAAAAAAATACATAATATATTTATTATTTATAAGAGATTTGTATTAGCTGCACGCGGCATCGCGTAGCTAAATGTTGTCAATCTATAGTCAACTCAATTTTAACACAATAGACGTAAAAGCGTTTATTCGACCTTTAGATCGATTCTTTTTTAAATCTCTAATATTCTGTCTTCTTCAAAGATAAAACATACAATCAAAATACAAACGCGAGAAGACCTTCCCTCATCTTTGGTAGGCACAGCCGCGCCTATAAAATCGAATGGTTCAGGCCATTCCGAGAAACCGTCCAATAAAACATCGTACCTATGGCTCCCGAGAGCTCGAACCTCATAGTAGTGGTCGTCAACAAAAAATGCTGAATATTTATCAAGCTTTTTCTCCCGATTTCGATTGCATATACAGGATGTCAAAAGTTATATTTTCTTTATCTATTTAAAACCAGCCCCCGTACTATATAGTGCTATGGCAAAAGTTTGTCGCACATTTCATGATCATCATCATCATTTCAGTCGAAAGACGTCCACTGCTGGACAAAGGCCCACATCGTGCTTTGTCGCACATTTAACTGTCAAAATCCCGCCATATTGAAATATCCTCCAATAGGATAAGAGAATACGCACGACAAAATTATATCTGTCACGCGTGGACAGTGACAGGGCATGTTAGATGGGCATTTTGCCTCGTGACATAAGTTATTATGTTATTGAAATGAGATTATTTCCCACGGTAAAAAAAGGTTAAGCCCTTTATCATTGTGCTTTTTTGCTTGCCAACAATGACGACTTACTAATATTATTTGCAATTATAATTTGGGATATGTTTATAAAATGAGTTTTGATATTTCGATTTTTTCCATGCATATTAAAACCACAAAAAAGTTAAGCACAGTTTAAACGCTGGTTTAAAAAAATCCTCGTATCAAAAATCTTATAGAACATCTTTTCGACACGCCGTGTGTATATTTTTTGTAATAAGACCTTGGTTATTTAAAGCATACTGTACATATAAGAAAATTTCCGATTGTTTGGTAGGCTGTTGTTATTATTGTGTTTCACTTGACGAAGTAACTAACTACTTACATTGTTCCAGTCGAATTGACTTGAACGAAAAATCTGCACGTTTTATTACCAACCAAAGGGTATAAACTTTTGCGATGTCATTAAGGCTTATTGCTTAGAGTATAAATAGAAAAAATTGTGGCTTATTATTTTTGGAGAAATTTCCAGAATTATAAAGGTCACTTCAGCCAACGTAAAAGTAAATAAAATTATAAAAGTCAGTAAAAAGTTTGTATATTCACCCACAATGGCCTACATGTAACCTTAAGTAAGTTATCTTAACATTTCGCTTTGTGTTAACTCGCTACCTACGCTCTGAAGTTTAGATAATTTTACGGCCTAGGTGTATTTCTAAGTATTTTTTTAAGGTTTAGGTAAGACGAGTAGAAACTGCTGCTATTTCTCAACAGATGTTATTTTTAGTCTTTAAATTATTATATACTAGCTTTCCGCCGCGGCTCCATCCGCGTTAACAGTTTTTCCCGTGGGAATGAGGCATTTTTCCGCGCTAAAAGGTAGCCTATGTTACTCAAGGTGAATGTAGCTTTCTAATGGAGAAATAATTTTTAAAATCGGTTCAGTAGTTTTTGAGTTTATTCATTACAAACATACAAACACACTCACACAAAAAAAATACAAATCTTTTTTTTTTAATAATATTAGTATGGTATGATTATGTTTTATATGTGGATGCAGCGAAACTAGAATATCTGGACGTGGCAAGCGGAAGGAAGAAGTCTGTCCCCACATCTTCGAAAACGACAATTTTACTAGTAAAATGTGTGTGTATGTGTGTGTGTGTGTGATATTCTTGTTGTTGTTGTTGTTTGGTGTTCATCCAGATGTAAATCCATCTAGATGAACTCATATAATTTATTTGATCTAACTGCGACCGCCTCATACCTAGTTAATGTCTTGTTTATAACTAAGAGCCGACATACAAATTTTATACTTAGACAACGTTGAGCCATAATCATAACATAAAAATCAAATGCTTGCTTTACGTGTGGGTTTCCAGGTGAACCTACCTTACAAACCCTTGTGTCGGAATTATAGAACCGCCTTAGTCTTCCGACATGGCTCCTATATCGACTACATCCGTAGATAGTAGCCAGGACTAACGGCTTTACGTGCCTTCCGAAGCACGGAATCATCTTTCTTTTCGGAAAATCTGGTGATTTAGCCTGCAATGTCCTAACCAAACAGAGGAAAGTCTTATAAAGTGATATTTGTTCGACAACTCCCCATTCGAATCCGGAACATCCGTAACGTCAGGCGAGCTTTTTACCACTCGACCACGGAGGTTGTTGACAAAGTCAAATTAAAACGGATTTAATAAGAACTAACAAACTAATAATATTTCCCCAAAATGACTTCTTGAAATATAGCACCTCAGATTATATACTTGAGTATATAACATAAAACCCCATCATCCCCTTCTTGAACTTACATAAAAAGCTCAAATCAGATCAACCCACCTTGGGTGCGGCAAACCCGCCGATATCCTTAGATTATTTCTACGGGTTTAGTTTTAACTTTTTAAGCGAGTTCGCTGGATTTATCACCTGTCGAAGGCGCGGGTGATCGATACGAAGCGCTAAATGATTTTGTACACGTGCGATTTTAGTCGCAAAGTCGCAGTCGCAGGAACAAAAATCTTAAAAATGTCTTAATGAAACATTTACTTTAGAAATATCTGCAATTGTAAATTTAACAGATCGTTAACAGATTAATGTGTTTCCACCGAGGGGCTCGAGCTTATTCCGGCACTCTTTTTACGCACATTTAACTAATACTAAATTTAAATTTTATTTTATTTTGTCAGGTGTGTCTGATAGATTTTTTGATTAAAGCATTCTCTCCATTTCCTCACTTCAAATAAAACAAAGAATTTATTTTTTTTGAGAGTCTTACTCGATCCATGCTTAAGTCGCAAAGTCAACGTATCAAAAATTGGACTCTTGCGTTCTATTTTAAAATATAGTTGAGTGGAAATACCTGTGTATATAATGTTGTTTATAAGACCTTAATAATGTAGTTTATAAGACTCATGCAAACAAACAATTCCATTCAAGTACGTAATTAAACATCGTAAAGTCGGCCGTCTGTCAAGAACATTCTCATTAGCATTCTCAGTGGGAGATCTTCGCAGACGCGCGACTTGCAGTCGATATTTTGTCGATAGTCTGATTTATCGTCAGGCGATTGACGGGGGAACAGGTAGAGAGGGGAAGGGGGGTTGGTAATGGAGAAAAATTGGTCGCAATGCATCCGATGCAGATGCCAGGGCCGAGTTCAGCTGAGAGAGGAAGAAATTAGATTGAAAAAGGACGCTTGTTTGCTACAAGTTGTATACCGATTGAAATTTGAAAATAGAATATTATGCATGTTTTTTTTTTAAATAACCATTTTGGTAACGAATTTGGTTTCTATATTTAAATACGTAAAGAATGAACTGAAAAGGTAACAAAAGATTGACCATGAAAATCTGTTGATTAATGCTTGAAAATAATTTCAAGGTAATAATACTTATACAAATTGTATATAATGGGTACAAAAAAATTACCATATATCTAAAACAACTTTTATGAAACAAAAAAATTCTTCATACAAACAAATCAAATTACACAAACCTTCATAAAATTTAAAAATCTGAAATTAATTGTTTTTCATTCCTGTATTAATCCTACACAATTTCAGTCGACCAATACTGAAAGGACGATAAACAACCAGTTAATATACATAGGTATAACAAAAATTTCGTTTCTGATAATGAAAAGAGATTTATATTATCTTAATTTATGACATTATAATAAATGATGATAAATGATGAGGTGAATTAATAATAATTTGTGAATGTTATGTAATCTTTAATCTGAATTTTGTACTAATATAGTTTTTATATCTGAGTCTGAAATAAATTTATTATTATTATTATTACGCAAGTAAGTTTTTTTTTCCAATAGTATCCGGAAATTGTTGTAGATGAAATAACGGCGTAAAATCCTATAAACACATTATAAACACAGATACACAAAAGTTTGTGAAGATGGATAAATGTATGTATGGATGGATTTTAATGAAACTTTACAATTATATCGCTTATAGATCAGAATAACATAAAGGCTACCTTTTGCCGCGAGAAAATACCTCATTCCCACGGGAAAAACTGTTACCTGTAAGCTGCGAGTCAGAAAGCTAGTATTATCACTAGCTTTTCGGCTCGAATTATCATATTTCGCGACCAGAAACGATATACAGTTAACTAATACGATTGTTTTCCTTCTTAATAACCCACTTATGACACAAATGTAAGGCCTATGTAAAAATAAATTAAATGAGTACCGTTAGTCATAGTATAACTCCTTTTTCTGCGCTGTCGGCAATGTATAGGAAGTAATAACACGTATTGATTAATTGAAAAACGCCGAGTTACCGTTTCATAATGAATGAATTGATACGTTCGAAACACCAAAGGATATTGGTACTTGTGATAGGTGAATGAACTGAATGTATACTTTTATTTTAACCTGTAATTTGTATAAAAATAGGACAGCTATGACTCATGATATGACATATCATTTACTGCTTTTACCACAGAATACCTATATATTTTTGTCATATTAATTATCCTTTACTATAATTTTGTTTACTTTATCGATCATTTTCTATAAAGGTATTACGAGATGGTTTTAGTTTAGTTTTTAGAAATAAAAATAAAGTCTTCTTTCAGTAAAATGTTCTATATTTAAGGTACTTTCCCTCCATGTGGCATAGCTGTGGGACGCCCTGTATAAAAAGAACTAAAATAAAACTTCCATTACTTACCTACTCGTATCGATATTTAGCCATGATATCGTTAGTATGGATTTTATACTAAACTATTATTTATCCCGTGTATTTACCCGTCTACTTACGCATCCGTGGAAAACACGTTGTTATGTCTTACCTGAGAAAAAGAAAAAAATAAGATTAATAATACAGAAATTCATAGTATTTTCAGCTTAAAATTGGACCAAAATACAACTCTTGGGGGTGACGTACGAATTTCACCTGTGTAACCAACAACAACTGTGATCCCCAACCCTTCTTTCAAGGGTGGAGATTTAGGCAACACAGTATTCTTTATTGACACCATAAAATACATAGTATCAGTTTAAAACAAAAGAGTTGATAGGCAGCTTTATTGCTATTGCTAAGACAGAAATTTATACCAGGCAACCTTTTTACTTTGCAATTGGGAAGCCATTAATTAGATTATCGTGACAACATCTGGCTGACTGAGTATTCATGCTCACTAAAGTGTCCTGACTTGCGGTGGCGTGTGGGCCGGGTCGTTGGGATCCCTCTAATATGGTTGAGCCCGGCGGTGGCTGACCCATACGTCAAACCCGTGAACGTGGTGCTGCTTGGGGGAACCTGGTCTGCTCTAGTCGATTGCCGGTTGTGCTTGTGATAGATTTATTGGTTATATAGTTTAGTTTTTCTTCTTTGACTGGTTGCCTTCCTCTAATTGTATATTTCGTTTGCACTCTTTGTTACATTAAAAAAATTGTCTACAAAAATAATTTTTAATTTGTAAAAATGTTTTGAAAAATGCAACGCCTGTGGAGTTTCTTCCGGCGAGTTCTTCTCCACAGAAGACAGCCAAATTGTGAACTCGCCTCGACTTAGCTAAGTGATGTAAAAATCCTAAAGTTAAAAATAAATACTTTGATTTTGATTTTGACTTTTATATAGATTGGACTCAGTTATTGACTGTACTACGTAAGAAACAAAACTTATTAACAAGTCATATATGTGGGGACATATTCGTTGTTAACAAGTTCGATGGGGACCGAGGGGCTCCTGAAATCAGAGTGAACCACAGAATATATAACACGAGTGAACAGACCTTATCGCCTACGCTGGCCCAGTGCGGGTTGGTTAACTTCACACACAACCTTTAAATTATTTCGCAGTTTTGTGTGTAGGTTAGGTTACGATGTTTTCTTTCAACTTAAGAGCGTCGTATAAACGTACGTATGAATGAATTCGAAAATCAAAAACATATTGGTGCTTGCCGAGGCTAGAACCCGCGAACTTCCGAATGGAAGTCAAAGGACTTAGCAACAAGAAACAAAAAAGACTTCTTTTAAATTACACATTTAAACAGAAAAGTCCTGAAATACACTCAAGATAGAGTTAAGTTCAATATTTTATAAGATTATATTTCCAGGGAATCGAACGGCGGACTCAATGATATAACTCGACAGCTCAATACCACTAGTCTCGCCATAAATATGTAAGCGCAAAAACTATACACCTGGGTCCTGTTACAGCGAACCATTTTCTCTTTTCTTTATGTTTTTTGGCGAGATGTAGATGGTGGGTAGAATTTTTCTACAAACAACGTGCGGATTATTAATTTTAAAGTAGAGTATAGTCTTATAAATATATATAAACTAGCTGTTGGCCCGCGGCTACGCCCGCTTTGTTTTTTAAAATTTCCGTGCAGTTTCCCAAAGGAATAAGATATTTTCCTGCGGTAAAAACTATCTAAGATGTTGACCGAAGATATAAGGTACCTCCATGCAAAATTTAATTCAAATCGGTCCAACATTTTCAGAGATTAGCCCGTACAAACAGACAAAAAGAAAAACAAAACATTTAAATTAAAATAAATGGGATGCCTGGTAGAAATTGCTACCTAAGCAATAAAACCGCCTATTTTTACACTTTTACCGTTGTATACTATTTATAGCATTTTTGGTGTGAAATAAAGTATATTCAATTCAAATCTAGTTAGTTTCCGATATTAGCTGTTTTTTCGAATCGTGCATAAATCATAGCTTACAATCCATAAACAAAATATACCTACTGAACCACTCCGACCATTCCGACATATTCAGATCCGTCCCTGAACAATCAAAAGGCCCCGCTGTGCTCTGTCCAACCCAAGATTTGATGACGCGATAGATGACTGATCCCCAAAAAGGTCAAAAGGGTGAGTAATAAAACAAAAACTGCGGATACGGCGCGGGCGAGTTCATATTATAATACGGAGGGTTCCGCAGGTACATTTTGTGCCTGATCTTGATGTAGTAGATAAAAGGAATTAGTTGTGTATAGAGACGAAGGTACTCGAGATGTTCCATACTTTAGACAAGCGTTTAATTTGGTTTGTGGTAAGACCATAGAGTTCGTTGAAAATCGATGACATGAAAAAGTTCAGGATGTATACGTATTTGACACTTTTACGCAACTAAAAAAACACGCTCGTCTAGCCTCACCCTTAAAAATACTTATCAGAAAAATAAAAATTCTCCCCTTATACCAGAATTTAAATGAAATTAATCTTATAATGGAAATTGTTGCTAGAAACACGTGGCGCTTCCAGAACAGGTTTTTATATTTTTGATTTGGCTATACGGATAAAGCTGATTTTTTATAATAATAGTAAGTAAGGAATGTTGATTTGTAACGAGCGAATAAGCGAAGAGAACATATTTACCAGTGTTTAATATTGAGCATTCATAAAATAGATATTGAATATATAATATAGTTTTTATTATTGACCTTCTGATAAAATTAATAAAAACAAACGTTTTTTTCCTAAAACCTGTAACCTAATTAAAAAAATGTTTTATTTTACATAAAATGATTTGCCAAAAGGCAATAACGTCTACAAAAAGTTTACTCTGAGTGGGAAGGAACAAAGTAATATTTCGTTTATTTTTTACTGTTCTTATTAAGCCAGCCTACGCAATACATTCAATTACCAACAAAATTCTGTATTTCTTAGTCTTACGCATAAAGTTAAAAGTACCTACGTATTATAATTTTTGCATTTAATCTAAAAATGTTCCGTACACTGAATTGGTAAACAAAAAAAATCTTTTACGTGGCTGTATCTTCAGTCGCCTAGTCGCCTCTAAAATAAACCGAGAATAACGCTTCATATTTTATGTTACGGAACCCTAACCCGAAAAGTAATTTCTCGATAGAAAAAAGGAATCGACGAGGGGTCCGGTCGGTAACTGAATTGCGACTATCTTGCTCGCCTGTACTTAACCGTGTTCCTCTGTCCTCGTATGACGTAGTCTTAGAGAAAAACAGTTTTCTATAAGTCACTGCACTGAAAAAAAAAATTGATTACATTAATCAAAAAAATGATTGCGTCTAACAAGAAACTTGTTACAATACGAGCGTATAAAGTAATATGATTATGGCGATAAAGCTATGTTGATTAAATAACAATCAAGTTGTCTTTATGAGATAAAACAAGTAAATTGTTGAACCTAATATGATCAAATAAATATAACCAATCAAGTTTGGTTATTATAACAATGATTTCTGCTGATTGAAGTTATAATGAACTTGATTAAGGTTATCAAGTATTTTAAGTAGTTTCAGATAAAATTGCTTTATGCTAGCTATCAAAGGACCTGATTATTGTGAATATGAAAACTTGATACATTTGATTATGTTCCACATTAGAATCATATATTTAGATGTTTACTTCTGTTATATAACTTGTTTCGCTTTATGAAGCTGTCTTTATTATTTGAATGAAGATAAGTATTAATATTTAATAAGATTTTTTTTTTCAATGTAATCAACCCAATTGATTGAATGTAAAAATTAATAATTGTTAAGTTATTCAAATAACTTGTTTAAAGCTATAAAGTACTCTTATTGGGACTATCAAGAAACGTGTTTATTTTTTTATTATATAGGGTCTAAATTTACGTTTAGATGCAGAATGTCCAAGTTGCAAAATGTCCAGCGGGTGCAAAATGTCCAGGTCGCAAAAGGTCCAGGTTGCAAAATGTCCAGGTTGCAAAAGGTCCAGCTTGTAAAATGGTAATAATAAGACATTCTGCTGCATCTAAAGGAAATATAACTTATGCTACTATTATGAAACAAAAAAATTAATAGCATAAGTTATATTTCCTTTAGATGCAGGTCTTATTATTACCATTTTACAAGCTGGACATTTTGCATCCTGGACCTTTTGCGATCTGGAACTTTTGCGACCTGGACATTTTGCACCCGCTGGACATTTTGCAACTTGGACATTCTGCACCTAAACGTAAATTCGTTTTAATAGTTACGTTTCTTATAACTAGTGATGGTGCTGCTCTACAGGTGTTTGGGTACGTACTGCGCTCACGCTTTAAAAGGAACGCAGTACTTTTCCTAAAATCCTGTGTCAGCAGATCACTTGTCAAAAGAAACATATTTATCAATTTTTTATATAAAATGATAATGTCAGAAATGTTATTAAAAAGTTTTATTCATGGTTATTAATAACTGTTTAGAGATCAACATTTTTCCTTATGCTAATTTATGAAATATATAGGTATGTTTAGAAATCAACAGTTGTGTATAATATATCTAAATTGAACAATAGTCTCATAGAGAGGAGGTATCCCACGATCATTAAAGGAAGAAGGTGAGCGTCAGAATGGCTGGTTGTCTGTGGCGTGGGTCTATGAGAGTTGATACAATAATTGCTTATATTTGCTTCATAGAATAAAAAATTGCTACATATGATATATATTTATAAATAAGACTTTTTTTGACCAGCGATCCTGATGTTTGGTTGGCTGGTCACCTCCTAGTTTGAAGCCCAGCATGCAGTATTTCCCGAAATTTATTGCGTCAATAATTGCTTCATATTTACTTCACTTATCTATTTTAGTTGTAACTTCAAACACTTTTTCTTGTAGACACTTTTCCTTGGGATAATTATTTAAATGATTGCTACATCTTTTATTTAACGTACGATTGAAGTTACACTTAAAATAGACAAATGAAGTAAATATGAAGCAATTATTGACGCAATAAATTTTGGGAAATACTGCACGCTTGGCTTTAAACTAGGAGGTGACCAGCCAACAAACATCAGGATAGCTGGTCAAAAAAAAAGTCTTAAATTATATCACATGTAACAATATTTTGTTCTATGAAGCAAATATAAGCAATTATGAAGCAATTATTGAATCAACTCTCATAGACCCACGCCACAGACAACCAGCCATTCTGACGCTCACCGAAGAAGTATTTTTATATTGAAAATATCAAAAACAATTTAAAAAAAAACCTTTAGTTATACCTTGTAAATTGTAAATCAATAAGAATCATAATATATTTGCACCTTGTAAATGGCATGATCGTGGGATACCTTCTTGTAGAGAATACAATCCCGGGATCCCGAATATGACATCACTCATAACATAACATAATATTTGTGTTCATAATAAACAACCCTATACTAATTAACATAACATGCTATTTGTATTTTTTAATAATAATAGTCAAGTTTTATTCATGGTTATTAATAACTGTTTAGAGATCAACATGTTTCCTTATGCTAATTTATGAAATATATAGGTATATTTAGAAATCAACAGTTGTGTATAACATATCTAAATTGAACAATAGTCTCATAGGAGGTATCCCACGATCATGAAAGGAAGAAGGTGAGCGTCAGAATGGCTGGTTGTTTGTGGCGTGGGTCTATGAGAATTGTTTCAATAGTTGCTTATATATGCTTCAGTTTTCCTTGGGATAATTTAAATGTTTGCTACATCTTTTATTTAACGTACGATTGAAGTTACACCTAAAATATGAAGCAATTATTGACGCAATAAATTTTGGGAAATACTGCACGCTTGGCTTTAAACTAGGGGGTGACCAGCCAACCAAACATCAGGATCGCTGGTCAAAAAAAGTCTTATTTTTAAATATATATCATATGTAGCAATTTTTTATTCTATGAAGTAAATTTAATATAAGCAATTATTGAATCAACTCTCATAGACCCACGCCACAGATAACCAGCCACTCTGACGCTCACGGAAGACGTACTTTTATATTGAAAATAACCTTTAGTTGTACCTTGTAAGTTGTAAATCAATAAGAATCATAATATATTTGCACCTTGTAAATGGCATGATCGTGGGATACCTTCTTGTAGAGAATACAATCCCGGGATCCCGAATATGATATCACTCATAACATAATATAATATTTGTGTTCATAATAAACAATCTTATACTAATTAACACAACATGCTATTTGTATTTTTTAATAATAATAGTCTCATAATTTTTGTGTTAACAATCAACAACCTTATACTAATATACATTTAACAGTAGCTATACTATATGGGGAGGGAGACCATATTTTTGCGCCACCTAAGTACGTCTCAGAAAATAAATTTCTGTGATTCTGTCCGGATTTTAAAGCAAAGAGGGAAGGGCACCAAGTACCCAAGACCACTGCGACTGGAATAATATATTTTCAGCGCGGGAAAATATCTTATTCCCACGGGAAAAAAACTAGGCCGCGGGTAAAACCGCGGGGCGGAAAGCTAGTTTATAATGAATTCTTCTTCCTTGACCGGTACATTCAAATTGACATGCAACACAGCATGAGACACCAAAAAACAGTTTAGTTTCATGAGCAGGTTCAACCCTTAAAAGGGATGCAATATTTTCGTTTAGGTGCAGAATGTCCAAGTTGCAAAATATCCAGCGGGTGCAAAATGTCCAGGTCGCAAAAGGTCCAGATCGCAAAAGGTGCAGGTTGCAAATGGTCCAGGTTACAAAATGTCCTGGTTGCAAAAGGTCCAGCTTGTAAAAAGACCTGCATCTAAAATTATTTATTAAAATGTCAAAAATTATCTATATTATTATTATTACCATTTTACAAGCTGGACCTTTTGCAATCTGGACATTTTACAACTTGGACCTTTTGCGATCTGGACCTTTAGCGACCTGGACATTTTGCACCCGCTGGACATTTTGCAACTTGGACATTCTGCATCTAAACGAAAATTTTATATAGCATACTGAAGTTTTGGTCTGGGGTATTTAGGAATAACCGGTCACTAAACACTTACCATCTGCCAATTGGATAAGTTCTTTGCAACTAGCATCTTTAGACTTCTTTTCTTTCAAAAGTCTTATTAATGTTTTTTTCGTCCCGGGAAAGATCAAATAGAAGTTGTTTTGTTCTTCAGGGTAACAGGCATTGAAGTCTTCTTCGAGCTGTAACAAAAGGTTTTTTTTTTACATTTTTGTCGAGTAGAGGGCGTCAGGTAAGCCCTTGTTGTCCCATACAATTTGGGGCTTGGTTAGACCCGGGCTGAATTGTGCCTAGAATTATCTGAGTCCTTGGTTCATTATGGCTTTATATTGTCCAAGCCCAAAATTGATAATGTCAAAAAGTACTTGTAATGGCGCGTTCTACACCTCGAAAATGAAACAAAAAAATTTAAAACATCAAGTCCCAAATCCGTCGGTCTTATGATGGGAGATTGCTAAGCGAATGAAATCAAAATTAAGTATCTTATTTACACCAGATACCTACTAATGTATATCCTTGAGGTTTTTGTAGAGCAGGATAATCTTTAAAATATTGTTCAATTGAATATTTAGATTCTCTTAAATCTTTGCCACGTTTTTGTAAAGTCCCTTTCCATTTGGCTAGGACTAATGTCCAAGGATCTGAGCTGCTTTTGAGCCACGTTATATCATCATCTTCGCTGTTGGAGTTTCTAGTATTAACACTCAGAGCAGTCAGTGGAATAGGTCGTGGTAATACTTTGACAGGTTTATGAGGAGTTGGTGATTTCTTTAGTTTGTCTAGTACCTACTCCATGTTTTTGATACTTCCTTCTCAAGTTAAGTAATTGACTGATTAGTTTTCCTCTGGCTTGGTATGTCACACCTTGCGCAGTGATGCATGCTGGAATGTAATAAGTTGTAATCCGCTCATTTGGGAAAAAATATTTTATTTGTTTACTCCAATTATGATAAATTTCTTTGGTGATCTTATCATTTTTATGGCTCTTCAGTATTTGCTTGCAAATAACGCTAGCTAAAAGATCTCTGGATTGTTCATTATCTAATGATTTTCCGACAAATTTTAGGAGACCTGATGCTTCGAAATCTTCCTTGAGTAACTTCAGTAAGCTCTGTAAAAAAAAAACAAAATAAAACCATTATTCAATAAAATTAAATAAACAGTAGGTATAGGAAATGGGTCAAAGAGTCAATGTCAGGGCGGGGTGTGGTGGAAGTTGTGGCCATGAGACTTCAAGAAAATAATAAAAATGGATTTTATTTCCTTTATTCCCATACCTTTAATCGCCACTAGTGTGTATAAAAAGTCACATATGACTTTAGAGGCGATGCACAATTTTTTTTGTCGAGCTATAAACTTGGTCCCATACAACAATTTCATGAACCTAAACGCTAGACTTCAGGAACAAAACCATCATACATAATTACAGGGTGTAGACTTTGTACTGTTCTTATTTCACATGCAGTAAAATATTGTGTTAGTTTTATATACAATACAACAAAACTAATTTTACAAGATAATTTTTTATGTCTCACAAAATATTTTGCAATATTAACCAAATTAATACTTATGTTTATGTATATGTGTGTTGTTTTTATGGGCTAAATGATTATCTATCTATGTAGGTATTTAAGAGTTACAATGGATCTTTGCGTGTTTAACCAAACATGAGCTTGGCTGTACCTACAATACAATACAATACAATACAATATACTTTATTGACAAATTACACAGCATACAGAAAACAACACAGAACAAAACAGAAGTGTCAAAAGGCGGCCTTACCTACCACTTATCATCAACTAACAAAAAAGAAGTATGAAAGAATTAATACTTACATTATTAAATCAAGGTTGGGGGATGTTTTTGATTGCTCTGCCACTACCACATGCACATCAGCTGTTTCTGTTTTTTCTTCAGCATTAAAGTTTTGAACTGTAATGTCCTGAAATAGATTAAATTACTTAAAACCAATTACTTACAAATATTCTACTACGCAGTCAAGTTACAGACCTCATGGTTATCATGGCATTTGTAAGCACTAACTAGCCTGTAATACCATAACTTGTGGGTGTTATGCTGACTAGTAGGTAGGTATTACCTAATATTATTATTTAGTGAACAGAGACTGGTATCAAATGGACAGCCCAGAAGACATTGCAACCTAAGAACCCTTTATTCATATAGGTACATTTTTTATTTATAGATTTATTGACTATATTGCACTGCATATACTAAGTTCTAAGCTGACCTACATAAGTATAGGTACTTACCAAACCAAACCAAGGCACTGTAACTAGGGTTAACTTTATTCAATAGTACCTACATTATCTACTTACTACCTAATTCCTGTACAGGTAATACCTTTACATATAGGTACTTACACTCAGACTTATAATATCTAAATTACTGAAGTCTCCTCCAGGTAGACTCATATTACTGTCTATAGTGGTGTTGATGTTCGGATTCCATTCTTTCCAGTTCCGTATAAATAAGGTTCTAGGTCCTAATGGTGGAATCAGCTCTTTAATATCTTCCGGGGTAAGCGCAGAAAGCGCCTGCAGATTTATTTCATTTTCTGCAAAATAATTGTTGAATCAACTGACAGCAACAACAGCAGCTGCCGGCACACTACCGCAGAACAGGAGCAGTAGCGGTCCAGCCTTACCGCCTCGTGTGGCAGGATTCATATTATATAGGTACAAACTCCTAAGATACAACTTTTCCTGCTACCGCTCCTCTACTGCACCGTATGCGTACCGCCTACAGTGTGCTGGCACCAGTCTTTGCTACTTAGATGAGTAGGTAGGTAGGTCTCACACCTAAAGTAAGTAGATAAATAGCTAGTAAAGAATAATGGTCGCATGAGACAGGTATGTAGGTACTTACTGATAAATTTTTCTTGTAAATCTAGGAGGCCACAAGCCACAAGGATTCGGACACAGACATATATACAATAAACATAAACACAGTACATTATAAACTTTAAAATCCGGACAAAATCACACAACTATTTTCTGTGACGTACTTAGTTTTCTTACGTGGCGCTCTCGCCGGCCGATTCAAACAAAATGACAAGTTCAGTGTTGCCAGTGCCTTCACCGAGTTTCGGACGATCCGCTGTCGGAAAAGGACGATTTTTGAACAAATAGGACGGCTAAAGAAAATATTAATTAATTATGATTTTAATGAAAAAATATACTCAAAAGGAAATAAATACACTTACATTTTTACGGTACACAAAAAAAACAAACAAAAACCATTTTGATTATTTCCATGCAGATTGTAGAACGAGTGACCGCCACGTAAGTATCATTAAGTATTCATCTTTGATACAACATTAAACCTTTGAAATACTCAACTACTCAAAGTTTTTTCGCAAGTTTTTTTTGTACAAAGGTTTTATCGGTTTAGTTACTTAATATGATTCTAGCATACCTAGCAGTCCGCCCAGCGGTTTCACTCGTTGCTAACCGTTTTATTGAAGGAATAAGGTATTTTCCCGCGGTAAAAAGTAGCTTAAGTTACTCAGGGATAACGTAGCTTTCTAATGGTGAAAGCATTTTTAAAATCGGTCCAGTAAAGAATCAAATCTTTGAAATCTTTCCTCTTTGTAGTGTAAATTGAGTATTTCTTAGGGTTACTTGTTTGTTTATTATGAATGTAGGTTAGATCCACAACCACAATGCTTTTATTTTTATTTAGCACAAGGCAAAGCACACACATTTGAGTTTTATACATAAAATAATCATACCTTTAAAGTATTGAAGAAAAACGGATATTTTGTTATTAACTTGTTATGACAAATAAATTTATCTTTATCTTTAAATACAGCTTCAAGTTAGTACGACTCGTATGCTCAGTTCAATAAAATGAATCACACACAAACACTCAAAACATAAACATTGCCAAGCTAAACCAAACTAACTTGGCGCCGAGCAGCACTTGTTTTGCACTGTATGAATGTCTTCGACACAAAATTTTGTTTGTGTGCGTGGAACGAACAGGCAAGCGATACGGGATCAATGCGCGTGAAAAAAGGACGGAACAATATCGCATCAGCAGCGGTCAGAAGTTGTCGCATTCACGCGTCGTCGTCCGTTTCGCGTCACGCATTATTTTTTTTTAAAGTTATTGTGGCTGGCTATTTGAAAAGGGACGGAAAAGGGACGGAATTTGAGAACGGACATCGAAGGGACGATGCGGCGTCTAAAAGGACGAAAATCGTCCCTTTTGGGACGTTCTGGCAGCGCTGGACAAGTTTCGACATGCAACGGTTCGCGACGCTTCGAGTATGTTTACATTAATCAACTAGCAGTATACAATCAAACTAGACAATGTTTGTATTAAAAAACCGACAAAATTCAATTTAAATAAAAGGGTAATTGTTTTTAATATTCTTGCGTTATACCATGAAACAAAATTTACTTGATCTATTATAATATGATTTCATTATAAAAACATTCAACTGTATTATAAAACTAAACATTTAACTTGATTGACGTTTTCGCTTCGGGTATGTTTACATTAATCAACTAGACAATGTTTGTATTAAAAAACCGACAACATTCAATTTAAATAAAAGGGTAATTGTTTTTAATATTCTTGCATTATACCATCAAACAAAATTTACTTGATTTATTATAATATAATTTCATTATAAAAACATTCAACTTTATTATAGAACTAATCATTTAACTTGTTTGAAATTTTGATAATTTCGGCTTTATTGAAACAACAAACAATTAGTGATCATTTTTTGCAAGTTTATGATTGCTTCATTCTTTTTTTTTTCTATCAAGTAAAATGCCATACTTGATTGGCTCGATTTCTCTCAGTGTGGTCATGTGTAACTAAAAACAATACTATACACCGTGAAATAGTGGAATATAGCAGTGGTACGAACGTTGACTATCCGGAATATAGTTGTACGAAACTTTGTATATTGTTTTAGAGATCAGAACCTAACATAGGTTAGGGCAGTATTCAGAAATCAGAAATCAGAAATCAGAAATATTTATTTGTAGGACATCACAACACAGAAAATGACAATAAGAAAATGCAATTAATTTATTAATTTATTTATTTATTAATTTATTAATTCCACGGATGTGTCGCTTAAGTGACGCCGTTGTACTGTCAGTTGCAGGAATAATTTGCCCCCAGGGTGCTGGCAAAGAAATCGGTCCACTAGTTTTCTAATTACAGCGTAAAAACAAAAGTACAAATCCGCCATCGTTGATTACCCCCCCCCCCCCTCATCCCTCCACCACTTTAGCATTTGAAGACCGACAGTTTCACGTTTAAGACATCAAGACGAATCCAACGGTAGGAGTCGTTCCCATTTACAGGAGTGACGATAAAACTGAAGTTCTAGAGCACTTTTGGTCGAAAATGAACCCCACTAGCATGCTCATCGGTTAAAATAACAATAAACATAAATAATTCATTTTATATGGACCCAGTAAAGATGTAAGTAGGTACTATCAAATATATAAAATCAAGTGCGGTTCTTCTTAAAAAAATAACTTGAACAGAACGTGTCACTTCTGAGAATCTTCATGTATTGTCATTCTCGATAATTCCAGAAATAACGAATCTCTTCAATTTCAAAAGGGGCGTCGTCGCTGATTTCCGCCCGGAAATTACACCTCATCTAATTAATTTAGATCCTTGTGGGAATAAGATACTTTTCAGCTGTAAAATGTTGATACAAATGTTGTCCATATGATGCACCATTAAATTACGTAACTTGTACACTACTTTCATATTCTTGAAATTAATAGAGGCTATACCATCAATCGTAAAGGTAAACCATTTTTTATGTGAATAAACATATTATTTCCACCCTAAATAAATATAAGATTTTAGGAGCCAAACAGTTATAAACTTAAAAAACTACTTTAGAATAGAATAAGTGCAGGCCAAAAGAAAAGCTACAAGTCAGATTACAAAATAAAAGTTGTAGCCGCCCGGCGTACGTACATTTTGGAGCTCTGTCTGGCGCGAAGTGTGCCGTGTGCATCTGGATTGAGGGCCCATTTTTTAAAACGAAGTTACGCCAAATAAGTACTCGTAATAAAAGAACACTATTGGTTTAATATTGTATCAACATAGCGAAGTCGAAGTTCGGATAAGTAGAGCCAAACTACTCGTTTTCACACGACTTCGAACGACTTTCTGTCTCAGCGATTGTTCGAAACTACCTATAAATAAATAGTTTTGTAGAACATCTTGTTGTGCTGGATTGCTAATAAAACTCTTTTTATGCGGCACTGAACCCTTTATGGGAGTTTTCGCCAGAAGACCCGATGCAGGTTGGGGATCGCTGTTGTTCTTCTTTTTCTGTCGTATCGACAGCTAGTTTCAAATTTTTGTTGCCCAATATCACTGTTGTTGTTGACAACATAAATGATAGGTACTACATATTCCTTAGTGTATCCGACTTGACTATTTACTGGGAAGCGTCTTTGTATGAAGATTTACGAAAAACCGTTTTTTTTATTTATCACGCTCCTGGTCGATAGAGCTATGAAATACATAATAATATAATATCTTTATCGACAAATCCACTAGTATATACCTAATTGATTCTTAGTCATAGCTTACTTATCAACTACACACTCATTCACCTGTTTTGGCTTTTCGTAGTTAAGAAAGACCTAAGCTAACCAAAGTAATTAGGCTCATAAAGATAGGTAGGTAAAACTAAGCAGTTTAAAAAAAGTCTGAAAGTTACTTTAATACTTTACGCATCAACTTAAGTGATTCTTAAGTTTAGTCACTGGGCGGGCGGTCACTCCATACAGAAAACGCGTTTTGACAAGCTACTTCTTTTTGAATAACAACTGAATATCAACTACAAGTCAATGGAGCTAGGCGCTATGTAAAACACCCCCGAACACCACCGGCGGAGTCCCGCGGCGCCTGCGGGGTGCGGGGCGTGGGGCGCTATATCGGGCGGGAAACTCATTTTGGCGCGGTTAGTGCTATTATTTTTTCTGAGGTTTAGTGCAAACGGGTGTTAGTCAGTTTTCCACCAACCACTATTTATCTCCTTCTAATTATTTTTTTTAAACCAAATTCGATTTCCGCTTTGTTGTTGTTTTGAGTTATACTGATAAAAATCTAGCTAGATAGACTTTAAAACGAAACCTAAATACTACATGTGAGGCACCGGAATTAAGGTAATTCGATTTTGATAGCGTGGCTTGAATTATTTAATACTCTTGATTAGGCTGACATTTGTTACATAAGCGAGCGAGTAAAAGCGAGGAAATATAAAAGTGCAAGTGGCGGCTTAGCAAATACTGAATGAGATGCTCAGTCACTGGTTTTGAACCAATTTTCCAATGCCGTTTTCTCTCCGAAAAGTAAATCCATACTCCTATACAAACTGGTCACTTTAGTTTAATTTATAATTGTATGTTTAGTAAAAACCTGCTCACAGGGCGTGAAAATATTATACAAAATTAAACAGAAACTAAAATTACTTAGTAAAATAGAACCCACAACATTCAGGTCATGTATTTACATGAAAACACGATATAAAAATCAACAAAATGTAAAAATCTATAATATTAGTGTGAGTTAATCATATTAGATGTCATTTAAATAAGATACATTACAAAATATAAAATGTCGTAGTCTTAGAGTATAAATAGAAAAATTCTCTAAGGTCGTAGTTTTTGTAAAGAAATATCTAATGAGACCCGCTACCTACCGCTCATCAACATACCCCGACCCGTGATGCTAATGAAGCCACGACGGATTATATGGCTAGGTAAGGTGTTGTTTACTCAGGATGGAATAGTTTGATTGACGTTAACATACAGCAGGAAATCCAAATAAATCCATACTGAAAATATTATAAATGCGAAAGTGTGTTTGTTTGTCACACTGAAACTAAGAATAGAATAGAATAGAATATACTTTATTGCACACAGAGAATACAACAAACATAATTAAAGCAACACAGGTGTACAAAAGGCGGCCTTATTGCTAAGGTAGCAATTTCTACCAGGCAACCCTTTACGTTAAGTAAAGAATTGAGGACCGAAGAATGACAAAGGCTACTTTTAACTTTGGGAACGTATCTTATTCCCACGGGAAAATTAAAAAAACTACGCGGACGTAAAATGAAGTTGAGGTCTTTATTTCTTATTTATCTCCATATTTTTATCCTCTAGTGTCAGTAGTTAGTTTACCAATAGTAAAGTGAGCTTGAAAATCTGTCACTATTAAATTATGTCTGTGTCTCTGTCTCTGTGTGTCTGTGTTTAGTATCAATAGATCGACACAGTTTAAAAGTATCGACCAATCTATTAAATCTATCTATCGAGTGAACCATTTTAACTATCGATGTGTGTCGGTCTCGATAATTTTCATAGCACTATTGCCAAATCCTCCATCCAAACAGCGAAACGTATCAAAATTACCCTTAAAGGTAGCCGTTCGATCCGAGCGTCAGCGACACTGCCGCTGCGTCACGTAAAATGATAATGGACTCTAAGGTAATTGATTTAAGGTAGACTTTGGAGGTAAGCGACAGTGACGCGGCGTTCCCGTGGTCTGTCGTCGCGTCAACTCACTTTTGAGTATTTCATTCCTAAATCCATTACCTTAGAGTCCATTATCCTTTTTCGCGTCGCAGCGTCAGTGTTGCTGACGCTCAATTCGAACGGCTACCTTTAGAGAAAATAGTGCCGGCGATAAAATTAATTCGATTCGCGGAACGATCTTTGGTGTGCCTGCAAACAACTGAGGGTAATCGAACAAAGATACATGGGCTATGAATTCACGGAAGAGATGCGGAGTGGACAGTAAAATACTGGTTTCCCGTCTTTCTTTCGTTTCATTACTGGAGACTTTTACATTATCAAATCAAAAGTTCATGATATCTTTACCATAACAGATGAGAATATGTGTGAGTTTCTATGTCGAAAGCAGCTTCGTTGTTTTACAAACTTAATTTTGCTGCTAAGTCACATTTAATTGCAATTAATTTGTAAACGCTTTTTTATTACAAACGTATTATAGGAACTAAGGTTGTCTTGCCTAGTACTGTCTATTTTTTTAACGGCGGTGTCCCTATAACAAATATGGTGGGAATTTACAACTAAAATCTTGTAATTGATAGCCAACGCAAACTGACTCTTGTTACTTTATAATTCAACTAAATGATGTAAAGGTATATCAAAAAGATAACGCAAAGCTCATTTAAAGCTTAAGCTCTCACAAAACAAATACCACGGTAAATATCCCGTTTTAAATCTTAATAGTTATGAAGACAACCGTGAAAGTTTTAAAAAGAATATGTATAGGTAATAAGCTTATTTTCGGCGAATGGTTTATTTACATTAGAGGGACTTTTATGCAATAAGCTCCCTAACCTTAAAGAAACTGTAACGAAATTGAAACCATTGTCCAACGGTCGTTTAACCCATGAACCGCAGACCAAGATCATCTTTTAACCATTAACTTTTCTTCCAAAGTATTTTTGATCCAGGAATGTTTCACCGACATATTGTTATGTCAATGAACTTTTGACCCATGAACATTTCATCAATAGATCATACGGGCGCTCTCAAGGTCAACATGTCCAGCCGCATATGTTGGCTACTGTACACATACTTTCATACTATGTTTTGAATAATTAACCTTGAGCGTAACAGCCGTCCGTTATTATCTTCGCCACCTCATCATACCTCACTATCCCCAAAAAAGCGAGCAAAACATAAAACTGAGTACAAAAAGTCATTGCAAAAAGTCTTCACACACCACCCCGTACGTCCGTGGTGCCATAACTCCGAGGAAACCAACTGTGGCCGTCCCTTACATTTAGAGATGCCACAGATAACGATTTTACCGAATGCCGAATACTGGTTCGGCAACTTTCTAGGCTTAAGAGCCGAATATTTGGCCTTCGGTAAGTTTGATTACTTTATACGGTAAAAGGTATTTAGGATTGCGATTTTGTGATATTTGGTTCGCATTTTTTTTACCAGTGGTAACGTTGCCTTTTTTACGATTTAGTTAGTAAGTAAAACACTTTATTGCACACAAAAATAACAAATACAAAGACAACACATGAGAACATATTATAGCGTATTTGGTGTTTTTCCAGATAGATTGCAATATTCAGCCGGATATACCTATTAGACAAAATAACCGAATCCCGAATCAGCATCAACCACCTATGACAGACTCCAGTCAACTAAAGGACCTACATCGCTTTAAATGCGCGCCACTTTCTTTGGCCCAACTCATACTTGAGGTTTGAGACAGCCACTTTACGCAGATTTTTGCTTTATCTAGCTAACAACGGAATATTAGTGACCGAAGAGCAGAGAAGCAGAGAGGATGATTGGTATCTCTTTATATAGACCCTACGCCCCAATCTCTAAGAATCTCCAGGACCACTGGTGGGGATTACAACCTGAAATAATGAGATCGAAAATCTCACTAGCTGTATTTGCTCGGTCACTTGTAAGCAGGCTACCTATAAAATTAGTGTAGCTGGTTTTTGGACCTAGATTATTACCGTGTTACCACAAAAATATTAAACCCATGAAAAGCGCGTGTCAAAAAATTTTAAAGAGATTTTTCATACAAGACTTTTCAGACAAGCGTTTAAAGTGTCTCTTTTCGCTGTCCACTCGACCGAAAGAAGGCCGAATATTCACGAATATTCGCGTGCGCATCTCTACTCCCCCCCCTATGGCGATGAATTTTTGATACGCTGGTTGTGGCTGCACCCTGTGTATCCTTGTACATGTCTGCAACATACATATACCAATTTGTCTTGTTATTTACTGCCGTATATTTTTAACTTGCACGGAGATATGAGGAAGGAAGACATTCGAGTCTTGTTTATAGTTAAAAAAAAATTTGGTGAAAATCCATTCCTTTGTTCAAATAATAATATTGTTTAAATAATAGTAATAAATTTGATTTGCTTGCTTATGTACCTACTTAATTTGTATTAACTGCATTTAATATATATTTTTTGGATTTAATTGAAATGTTAATTTAATTCTGTGCTTTAATTATGACCTACGAAATACAAGCACATGAAATGCCTGAAAAAATATGAAAATGATTAAAACGTCCTATATAAAAAATGATTCTTTCGAACGCCTTCAACATTTCGATAAATTCAAAATTCAAATGTTTTACTCGTGTTGTTTTTGCTTTGTCCAGCAGTGGACGTCTTTCGGCTGAGATGATGATGATGATGACTCGAAGTAAGATTTTACAAATCACTTTTTGACGTTCAGGCGCGCTTCTTCTTTAAAATGTACTATAGCTACCAAACCATTCAAGTGAGGGTCTCATTTATACTTGCCTTGTCTTTAAATGTAAAAAGACAGTTCAATGACCTCAGTCGAGTGCAATGCTTTTAGATATCGTTGCCAAAACTTGAAACTATAATACCAACTGCAGCCTGCCAAGAACTTGCCATTTGTATGTGTACGGAAAAGGACATTCACCCCGAACTATTTTTAAATTAGGTATTTCTTTGTTTTTTTGGCATTAACACTGTATAGAATAAAAATAATGTTGTAGACCGTAGTTGTAGCGTGTTCGAAGACATTGCTACGAAGTGCTACGCTATTGCTACGAAAGATCTACAACAGTTCTACATATTATTATAATTTAGTTAGTTCGTATGTACTATAGTTTAGGAGTAGAAAGC
This sequence comes from Teleiodes luculella, assembly GCA_948473455.1. NCBI lineage: Eukaryota > Metazoa > Arthropoda > Insecta > Lepidoptera > Gelechiidae > Teleiodes > Teleiodes luculella. The sequence goes on from OX419605.1 coordinate 6,198,280, forward strand.
GTGTTTTTTTTTTAATATTATAGTACCTATATTACTGTATTTGTATAATATTATAAAGAGGAAATGTTTGTATTTTTGTGTGTATGTGTGCATGTTTGTAATGAATAAAAACTACTACACCGATTTCAAAAATTCTTTCACCATTAGAAAGCTACATCAAAGTATTTATTTTTAACTTAAGGATATTTACATCACTTAGTTAAGTCAGTTATATATTCTTTCAGTTACAAATTCACCCTGAGTAACATTCTCACCACGGGAAAAACTGTTAACGCGGGCGGAGCCGCGGCGGAAAGCTAGTATTCTTTATATAATAAGGATACTTGTCGTTTGAAAATCCAATATCTAGCCTAGAATTTAAACAATCAGAACTTAAACTAGCTTTGTAAAGAGTGTGTAATACGAATTGTTTCACCTTAAGATGGAAATAAAAAAAGAATGTTGATAAAAAGAAATTTCGGTAATAATAATTACTAGACAATCAAAAATTTCCTTAGCGAATATGAATAAAACATTTTGGTCGTTTTCATAATTTCTAATCAATTTTCTACACATTTTCCAAGTAGGCTGTACATACAAAATGTAAGTCCTTTATCACGTAAGAAATAGAGCCTACTTAATTGAAAAGGATCATTAATTTGACCGTCTGGCACGAGGCCAGCCAAACTGCTTTGAACCTCAATTCGTTAACCGTAAGGTTGAAATTGCTATGCTGCTGGCAAGGTTCTGGTTTTATGTGATGGAACAGATTGTAAGAGGGGTAGTGTTCTTTAGCAAAAGTATTTTTCATCTAAAAATTTATTATATTACAAGATTTATATTGTAGAATAAAAAAAGCTATATTAAAATTTAGATTCTGATTAGTCCACATTTCGACTAAACGAACAAAGTAAACAAATGGACAGCAGTATTTATACTGCAAAACTTATAACAACTGTGGGTTATTCATTTCATTCGAATCAGGGGGATCAAAGTGAAATAGAAAAAATATCGAAAGTTTTTGTTTCTCTGGGTTATTTGTACGGGCTCATCTCCTAGATCTCTTTTAAATGAAATTTTGCATGGTAACACCTTATATCTCTGTTCAACATCTTAGATACTTTTTACTACGGGAAAATATCTCATTCCTACGGAAAACTGTGCATGGAAAAGTAAAAAAACAAGACGTTCGTAGCCGCGGGCGGGCAGCTAGCCTATAAACTAATATAAAGGTAACAGAGAAGGAACAAAGATTAGCATAAAGCACTGGTTCGGTCAACAATGCGGCGTGACCGTCCCTCTATTCCTGTCTCGTTCTCAACCAAAGCAGAAGAAAAGGATGGCACGAGAGTTACATGAACCTTGGCGGCACAAAATGTACAAGATTTCTTTTATTTAATGCGGATATTTTAAGGAATAAGAAACTGTAATGTTTGGAAATAAGTACTAGAGTGTATACACTGAAATAACGAAGTAATGCTCACTGAGTTTGAGAACGTGACTCTATATTTCTTTTTATGCGTTATTTAATTAGGTCATTATTTTAATTTATTATATTACTCACGAAAGTAATCTTTTTCTTCACTTTCATTAGCAATAAATTATATTTCTTTCAAATTAAAAATGTTTCCTATCTGTTACCGATTTTTTACGTGATTTTTAAATACTTGGTTATCACTTTTTTGATGAATCTTTTTACTCCCCTCTTTCTGCCAATATTCTCACACTTAAATATAGCATATTAAAACCATAACAAATTGAACAAATATATCACGTTTAACTATATCTATCCGAGTTTCGCCTGACGAAACTAATTTCGAAGTGAAAACAATATAGGAAGTCGTTTTTAATGTCCAAATATTCAAAACACACGCCAAAACGCACTTAACGAAACTCGGAGCTACATAGTGTGGAACTAATATATATATATATATATACAGCTGGATTTAAAATAATTATCGCACTAATATTATAAATATCAAAACTTGTATAAGTATGAGTTTGGATGTCTATACAATGCAATTACGGCTAGACTAAATGGAATGAAATTTGGCATTTAAATAGGTAATTTTCTGATAGACACATAGGATACGTTTTATCCCGGAAAAAAATGCAGACTACTGTTCTGATTTTAAATTCCACCACAGATATCAGATAGCTGATGTAAAAGCAGATAAATACATATTTTAAATCTAAGCGAATATTTAAAATATTTAGCTAAAGCAGGGACCCGAACCAGCATCTTTTCGCAGATAAATACAATACAATACAATACAATATACTTTATTGACTGAAAAAGACACAGTATACAGAAAATATAACAGTACAAACAGAAGAGTCAAAAGGCGGCCTTATTGCTAAGGTAGCAATTTCTACCAGGCAACCTTTAGGTGAGGAAAAAGTTTAGATAGAAGTGATGCGGGTTGGTGGTCTAAACAGAGTAGGTAAACTAACAATATTAAAAAATAAAGCATTTAACTATGAAAGAAAGAAAGTAAATAAAACATTATACAAACTAACTGATGTAAATATAAAATAAAATACTTAAACTATAATACATATATTACACAAATAGCTATGAATATATAATTAAAATAAACTAATACATACTACCATTATGATTTAATAGGAAATTCAATTAAACGGATCAGGAGACAAGACCGAGGTAGTGCGCTTTGATGCGCATTTTAAAAGACTCGGGAGAAGGGGCACGTCGGACTGACTCAGGAAGATCATTCCATAAACGTATGGCTTGTACAGCAAAGGAGTTGGTGTAAAATTTTGAAGAATGAGAGGGCATGTCAAGTGACAGATTGTTACATGAACGAAGATTGCGGTCCAGGGTGTCAGAACGAAATACAAAAATATCTTTAAGATAAGAAGGAGAATTGGGTTTGAAGAGGACAGAGTATAGAAGAGAAAGTATGTGACAGTTCCTTCGGTGGCGGATGGGCAGCCATTGAAGTTTTGAGCGATAGCTAGAGATATGATCAAATTTCCGCAGACCAAATATGAAGCGTATACAAAGATTTTGTAGACGCTCCAGTTTGTTTACAAGCTCAGCAGACAAATCAGGAAAACATGCATCAGCATAGTCCATCAAAGGTAGGAGAAGAGATTGAGCAAGGGAAATTTTGGTTTTCGTTGGCAAAAGGTTCCTAAAACGCTTAAGCGAACTATACGCAGCAAACATCTTCCTGCTAACTTCAGATATATGGGGCTTCCATGAAAGGCTACTATCAAATATAACCCCGAGATTTTTGACCTTGTCACTAAACGGAATTTGAACGCCGTCGAAAATGACTGGAGGTAACGCCCTCAAATTGGTTCGCGCCAGGTACCAGTGACTTCCCAAGATAATAGTCTGCGACTTCGCAGGATTCACCTTAAGCCCATGCGAGAAGCTCCAATCGGAGATGCTCCTCAGGTCTCTGTTAACAGTAGCTATTGCATCCGTTAACTGAGAAAAGGGAGCCTGTGTGTATATCTGCAAATCGTCTGCATACAAATGATAGGACGAAGTAAGAGGAAGTGTAATTGAGTTAATGAAAATGGCAAATAGCAGAGGAGATAGGACGCCACCCTGCGGTACGCCGGCAGATGTATCACACCACGCAGAGAATGTTTCTTCAACGCGTATACGTTGTCGGCGCCCATACAGGTAACTACGAAACCACTCAACCACAGCAGGAGATATGTTAAGAGAAACCAACATCGCCAAAAGGATATCAAAGTCAACAGTGTTGAATGCGTTACTGAAATCCAGCAGAGTCAACACCGTCAGCCTTTGGTGCTCCATACCCAGCCGGATGTCATCAGAGATTTTAACTAATGCTGTAGTCGTACTATGACCGGGACGGAAACCGGACTGGAGAGGATTCAGGAGATTGTTCAAGGAGAGAAAAGCAATAAGTTGTTGTTGAACAAGTCTCTCAAGTACTTTGGATAGGAAAGGTAAGATGGATATGGGGCGATAGTCAGAGAAGGAACTAGGATTGGGTTTTTTAGGTAATGGGACAATATGTGCTTCCTTCCAAGCGGTCGGAAATACACCTGTGGACACGGACTTATTAAGAATTTTGGTTATGACAGGGGCAAGGATTTCAAGGAGGGGAACGATCATCTTACGACTAATGCAGTCACCTCCGACCGCATCCGACGAGATAGCGAGTATGTTCCTCTTAACATCACTGACTGTAAATTGGGTAATAAGAAAAGGCGGAAAGTTAGGAGTAGGCTGATTCGAAAGATTATTAATTGTGCTAGTTTTAGTGCCAGTGTCCATCGTGGCAGAAGATGAGAAATGGTTATTTAAAGAGTTGAGATCGATGTTGTTAGGAGATGTATCATTACGTGATTTGCCTACTCCCAGTTTTTTAAGAAAAGACCACACTTTAGCAGGGTCCCCGTTTTCGACAGATTTATGAATATGGCGTCGCTGACTGTCACGTATCTTTGTATTGCAGCGATTTCTGGTTTCGCGATATTTTTCTAGGTTCCGTTCAGTACAATTCATTTTATATTTCGTTTTGGCACGAGTTTTTTTGTCCATAAGAGACCGCACTTCGTCATCAAGCCACGGTGCAGGAAGATGCTTGACACGCACAGCTCGCACAGGAGCATGACAGTCATAGAGTTTGACCAAATGAGAATTGAAAAGCTGGACTTGATCGTCGACTGACTCAAGAGAGTCTATCGCCAACCAGTCAATCTTAAGGGCGTCCTCCTTTAAACGATTGATATCCATTTGGGCAAAATTACGAAGAAATAGCGTTTTAGCTTTTACCTTGGGTGGACGAAGACGGTAGGAAACATATATTAAATCATGGTACGAAAACTCATTTGCGGAAACTTGACCATGCTTGACTACGTGGGAGGGAGAGGAAACCATTATAAGGTCGAGGAGAGAAGGGGTACAATTAGGAAAATGGTGGGTAGCATTTAATGGAGGAATATGCATAGCACAAGAATTGACAAGAGACAGAAGTTTTTTGGACCGGTAATCATTTTTTAGGAGACACGTGTTAAAGTCACCTAAGATAATAGAATGGTTGTAGGAAGGGGAAAGATCCTCAAAAAGTTTTTCAAATGAATCGTAATAGTCGTTTTGGGAAGAGGGGTTGTAATAGACGCCAAGGAGAATTTTACTGTGCGAAAGAGTAATTTCAAGGAAAAGATGCTCGGCCGTTGCCGGAGGAGGAGGTTGAGGTGATTTACTAAGGACAGAAAAAGGTAGATGAGAGCGGATATAAATAGCTACCCCTCCGCCAGAGGAGGAACTGCCACGATCATTGCGTACAAGCTGGAAGCCAGGAAGTGAGTAAGAGGTTGAAGGGAGAGAAGGGTTGAGCCAGGTTTCAGATACAAGTACTGCGTGGATATTCTTATTATCGAAGGCTGAGAGCATGTCCATATAATGAGCCGGTATACTTTGCGCATTAATATGTATGACATTAAAATTCTTTGACACATCTGAAAAAGTTGTGGCAAGAAAATCACGCAGAGGTGGACAGGTGGAGTGAAAACTGTCTTCCGAGTCGGAGGAGGAGGAGCACGATTTATATAGATCTGAGTTAATACTTAAATTGAAATCCATAATGTTATTAAAAATAAAATAAATATACAATAAATAAATAAAATAATATACAATAAACAGGTAAGTTAGTTTTTACCTACTAACTAAGCTGATTCCATACCCGCTGACAGCTTACAGAAGGTTTGATATACAAATCATAATAATAAAATAACGGAACGTAAACCGACTGGAATCCGACCGAACGAACGCGCGCAACCGTATCGCCCTACACACGATTAGGCTGTACTATGAAAAATGTTTTGCCTTTTCATAGAGGGAAAACAAGTAGATAGACGTCAAATTCGGCAGTCACTTTGACGTGCTTTGACGCATGCCTAGACGTGCAGCGCCCCCCCAACCGCGCTCGTTCCGATCCCTGGAGTGCGTTCTGTGGATTCGAGCGTAGTTGTTTGGGTAAAATTTAACCCGTTTGAGTTGCAACCGAGCCACTGAACGATCGAGTTGTTTTTATAACCTCAAATATTTGACGAGAGAAAATTCTTCTCCTGTCTCAATTGTTTTCTACTTTTATATACATTACAGACGTATTAGACGTCTGTGATATACAAATTTAACAAAATTATTCTAAAATAACTACGAAAGAAAATGGCGGGCTTTTTGAGTCTTTTGACTTTGACATAAATTGCAAGCTTTAAACGTCAAATAGCTGTCAGAGTAAAAATTAACCATCTCATTAGACGGTTGTTTGGTTGTTTCGCTCTGAGCCACGGAACGGGTGAAACTACGCTCTGACAGCTGTCAGGGTAAAATTTCACCGAGCCACGGAACGGTTAGAGCGCGCACCAGAGCGCGCTCGAGTGCGTTCGTGCGAATCCACTGAACGCGCCCCTGACGGATACATTTACAAAGATAAAGGGAGACAAAACAAGCTAATCAGTACTATGAAGTGCGAAACAACATGACAAATTAATGGAAACAAGACGCATTAAACTACGAAAAAATACAATTACAAAGATTTGACAGATGACAGATTTACATAAAGTCGAACAAGTTAAAAAATACACTCAACAAGAAAGTAAAAATTTTATAAAAGAATTAATGACTAGGCAGTCAAAAGGAGAAAAATAAATAACTGGCGTACCTACATACGGGTGTACAAAACAGCATTTCAGGTACAAAATAGCTAGCCGGATGCGTAGAATTACCCACAAGGAAAAATTACATTCACTATACTATCTGACTGCCGCTCTATAGTACCCGGACAGATACCCACTAATAAATAAAACTAAAAAGTAAAGGTAAGGATCAGATTTTCAAGAACAAAGAAAACAACGTGAGGCAAAATACCAGCGATATAGCACTCTTCACTTTCTTGCAGCGGCTGCAGCTCTCGTTCGCTTTGTGGGCGCAAGTGGTGGGTCACGCAGACCGGAGGCTCTCACGACCGGGCCTCCCACCTTAGCAGCAGCAGCAGCTGGCCCACTAGGAGACACCACCACGGCCAGCTGTTCAGTGTCATCGGAATCCACACTTGGATATTGCGTCGCCTTGAAGGAACCCCTCAAGCTCTCCAGATCCCGCAAGGAAGCGATGCTGAAATGCTTGCCACTCACATCAAGGGCAACAATACGACCACCCTGCGTCCAACACCTGGACATTCCCAGTTTTTGGCGGGCTGTCATGAAAAGCCTATGTCGCCTTGCCGTCAAGAACTCCGAAACCGTGATTCCAGTACCCTTAAGGCCAGTCTTTTTTGCCCACACTTCATCACGGAGACCACAGTCAGAGAACTTGACCAACAATGGCCGAGGCTTCTCATTAGTCGAAGGAGATCGTCCCAAGCGGTGGGCTCGGCGTATGTCGTCAGACCTGAGGGGGACACATGAGAAGTGCCTCTCGGCTACACCAAGCACTGTAGTGACAGCATCCTCATCCTTTCGTTCGGGGACTCCATGAATTAACATCATCTTCCGTCTGGACCTCATTTCGATGCTGTCAAGCTCCACAGTTAGCATCTCAACCTGTGTTTGCAGTGCTGTAAGAGACGTCATAATAAGCTCCCGGAACTGCGAGAAGTCAGACGATAGAGTGCTGGAGGTGTCAAGTTTGCCCGAGGCAGCGTCCCTCTTCAGGTTGTCTTCAAAAGCTGTCATTCTCTTGTGAAAGGTTGCTTGAAGTGTTTCAATTGTCTCCTTTATGTGTTCCATAGTGATAGGTGATACAGCAAAATATTACTCAATTAAGAAGTGTTGAAATCTTGAGGAGAGAAAGGAGATAACAGCTGTAGCAGGTATTCTCAGCCTAGTTAATCATAATTTAATAATACTTTTAATTTATATAATGTATTACTAATAATTACCAAATTTAAAATAAGAGAGCCAAAAAAATACGTTTGATTACTTCTGTCGCCTACCCGCGAAAAAAATCTTCAAATAAATATTATAACAAGAAGAATGACATAAGTGTGTCTTGGGTGGGGTTCATGTACACGTAACCATGAGCTTTAAGGTAATCTCAATACCAAATATGAAAAGAGATGTAAAATAGTGCAATTTATGGCATTTATTTACTAATTGTAATTGTTTACAATAGCATAATAACAGTCCATTGCTGGACCTTTATCTAGAAAATCTATCATAAATAAATTATTGCAAATAAAAATATTGAGATTTTCATCGTGGAAATTAGATTTTTGCCGAGGGAAAAGCTGACTTTATGGGGAATAAAATATAAATACCACCAAAGCCTTTTTATTACGATGACTTCTGAGATTAACCGCAAATAGTGTTTTAAGTAAATGCCAAGAAATTTTCTTTTTCTTTTTTCAGTTAATCTTCTTATGTCCTGTAATTAACTCAACCTGTATCATTTTCTAAACTAAACAAAACTAATACAATAGACATGTATAAATTGTTAAAATTCAAAAATCGTCCTTATGCAGACCGTAACAAAGACAAAATTTAATTGTTTCCATATTCGTGCTAGAGCCCCGAAGTTTGTTAATAAAATTTGCCCTCTATTCTGCAGTCATACGGTTCAAATTTGTAAAGTTGCTGAAATCCGCAGCGGTGCGCATCTAGGGGATGCAATTAGGTAATTTTCCAATGCAGATAATATATCAAAATTTCCAAATTCTAAATTCAAAAAGTACTTACCGTCAGTCGTCGAAGTAATATTCATGTTGTTCTTCAAAAAGTCGAGTTATTATTCGAACCGAATTCAAAATTTAAAATACCTAATCTGCAACACACACGAAGCAGAAAAATACCAAAGTTAAAACTTGGTAGGTACTTAGATAGTACCTACTCAATATACTTAACAGTTCAGTTCCTTTTTCAAAACAGTTTTTGATTACTTTTAAATTCACAGCGCGTCCAAAAGTCTAGTCTCCAGGCGATCTGCCGTATTGCAGATGCCGAAACTTTTTCACAAACTTCTAATCACTTGAAAGTTACTGGCCACACATAATATGAAGACTGCACGCGTTCAAACGTCAAGTATTGGCGCGAACTGCCGCCAGCCGCGTGATTGATCACCAATCGGCGGGGTTTTTATTTTTTTAAGAACACTAGGAGCAGGGTGCGTTCGGGAGCACAGACAATAATCAAGAGATGCTACTTTGCGAGCAATCCGAAGGTTTTTGATAGTGTAACGACAAAACAAATAGTCCGGAATGAGGCAGCTCGGGGCATGCGCAGTGGGCAATGCCGTATGCGTATTTGTTAAGCCGCGACCAACAGACGGTTTACGAGGAACGAAATAGGCGATATTTCTTCGATATTTTTATCTGCACGTTGTTTCTGTTGGCTTACGGTTCGCGAATGTGTTTTGTGATCGACGTCGCAACCATTCAGTTTTATTCAAAGAGGTTTGAAGAGCCAAGCTGGCTCTTCAAAACTTTTTGGTTTTATGCAATGTCGTTTTTAACACAGCACTCAATTGAGTTATTTAAAAAATATATATTTTTTCGCCAGCACAACTAATACTGCAATTATATGGAGTAAAAGTATACCTTCATTATTTTATTTAAAATTACTCTTTGTTAACTAACTAATAGTATGTATGTATATTTTTTCGAAAAAATATATTGCATTAATTAATATTTATGATATAAAACATACATAATTCATTTCAAAGGAACCTTTTGAACCTTTTTTAAAAAAGGATTGTGAAAAACAAGGAACTGAAATTTGAAATACGATTTTACAAATGTGTAATTTTAAATGTCCTTAGACGGCATACCAAAACATAAAAATTAAAAAAATTAAATGTGTTGTATAACAAATTACAAACATGGAAAAAAATACATTTGTTCCATTTTTTAAATATCGTATTCTTATTATGAACTAGCCCCTATTCTGCAGCGTGGCAGAGCGCGCACCGCGCAGGGCAAGACACTTGAGATATTTATCCTCCCGTGACGGATACCTGACACACACATACACATACACACACACCCACACTCTACATGCACACTGATTAGGGATGACACAAATATAAAACCTAGAAAAAAAAAGTTGGTGTGAAAGCTTCTCGCGTAGGTAATTGGCCAACCTGTTGCTTACACTGTTTATTTTTTGCTTACAGTTAATTATTGTTTGTGTGCTTATTGACTAGACATTACGCTAATGATATCAGCAAGTATAAGGCAAATAATACACACACATACATCAGAGACTATACATATATTTTATAAATGGGTAGAGTTTATTTTAAAGTTGTACCTACCTACTGCCAAAGTACTCGTTTTTTTATAGCCTATATTGTGTCTCATTTCTGAGCAAAGGCTACCCCTCTGTTACTTTAAATTAATTATTAAATATATTTTAACGAAACCAATTTTTTATTACAGCTATCTTTTTTATCAATCGCTGACCGGATTGATGAACTTAAAGATACAGATATTTTTGTAAAAAAAAAAACCTAAGAGCGTTTCCAAATTTTCCTTCATAATATTACCTACTCGACATTAATATACAAAAGATACAAGTAGTAAAAAAATTTGATTCTCTATGCACAAGTTACAAAAAAACGCAACTTAGTGGTATGTGATACTCACGAAACTTTAGAGCAACGCCGGCCTTCCGTACCGGAAGGCCGGCGTTGCTCTAAGCACGAAACAGAACAATTTCCCTAAGGAATATGGGTTGTAAATCAAAATTAAAATTCAACACGTCATACAAAGTGGCCGGTTACGTGACTAAAGTTTATATGAAAAGTTGAATATTAGTTTTGAGATTCCAATCTATGTTCCTTAGGGAATCTGTTCAGTTTCATTACTACTACCACTATTTTGCGGATAACCTGATATGATTCACTGTGTATGGATGTGACAAAACTATCTATTAATAGATCTATCGTGCCGCTGCTGCTTAGAAAATATTTTATTTATTAATTTAATTACCAACATCACAGCCCTAGCACGGAGATAACGGTCACACACAGTGACAGATGAAGATATCGCACGTCTTGATTACTGGCACGAGTTGACATCGATTTTAAGAATATTTGATTTTCTTTTATGTAGCGCAGCTCTTAAATTGAAGAAGACAGAAATATAGCTTTTCCTCTTCTAACATGCGATATAAAATAAAATACTTTGCACCGAAATGTTTGATATTGTGTTTATTTATTTATTTATTTATTTATTTATTATGGCCACCAACAGAATACACATCAATACATATTACACAAGGTATGATAACAATAAGTTGTTAACTAAATGGTAATCCAATTATAGGTGGCTACCGCTTTCAAAGGGATGACAGTTAAACATAGGAAAAAAAAATTGGGTAAACAACTTAGAACTATAAAACTATAAGAATACTATTTTATGCAGTATGAGGATTTAAAATTATGTAGCTAAGATAAGGTTATGAACAGTTTTTTTGAATTTATAATATTTGTCAGCTAAAACATCACAATTTGCAGCTATTTTATTACTTTCTCGAATCATTCTATTCAAGGGTGAGTTAAATCCAAGGTTAGATTTTGATAATCTCGTGTCAAAAAGTGTGTATCTACCAGGACGTGGCAAATAAGCAGGTACTTTAATATTTACCTGCGAGAGCAGGTCAGGAACATCCAGACTACCCGTCACAAGCTTATAGAAGAACATAATATCTAGATATCGTCTACGCTTGGAGAGAGTATTCATTTTAAAGTGTTCAAGCCTATCAGAATAAGACTTGAACCTCTTCGCAACCCCAAATCTATAAGATAAGTGCCACATGAACCTTTTCTGCACACTTTCCAGCTTTTTTATATAAACTTCATAATAAGGATTCCATACCACGCTACAGTATTCAAGGTTACTACGTACCAAAGCGTTATATAAAATTATTAAGGTGTTGGGATGCTTAAATTCTCTGGTATTACGTAATAAGAAACCAAGGGTTCTAAAACTCTTCGTACAAATGGAATCTATATGGGTGTGAAACCGCAACTTGCTATCAAGCAACAACCCCAAATCACGTGTACTCTCAACCTCTTTCAAAATTTCGTTTTCGATGCAATAAGATCTGGTCATATGCTTCTTCTCCCTAGTAAATCTAGACACGACGCATTTTTTTGCATTAAGGCACATCTTATTTGAGACACACCATGCAGCAAGTCTATCCAAATCATCCTGCAGAAGCATAACGTCCTGAGAAGAAGTAACTCGCCTAACCATCTTCAAATCATCAGCAAACAGGTAGCAAGCACAATTCACAAAACAATCACAAATGTCATTAACGAAAATGTTGAAAAGCAAAGGTCCCAGATGGCTGCCCTGTGGCACACCAGAAAAGCAGACGTATGGTCTTGAGGCGAAACCACTAACTACCACAGCAGATTCCCTGTTACCAAGATACGAATAAAACCAATCAAGTAAACTCCCGTAGACTCCATAGCGAGAAAGCTTCTGAATTAAAATAGCATGGTCAACTTTGTCGAAGGCTTTACTGAAATCGGTGTAGATAATATCAACAGGATGTCCAGAGTCCACCTCACCAGCTAGGTGCTCGATTAAGGAAACCATATTAGTAGCAGTGGAGCGCGCTTTCATAAACCCATGCTGATGAGGAGTAATAATTTCTTTGAAATGCCACAAAATAGTTGGACAGACAAGTTTCTCAAAGAGCTTTGCAAAAACTGAGAGGATAGAAATTGGCCTATAGTTAGACACTTGCTTCTCATCACCACTCTTAAAAACTGGTACTATATTGGCTCGTTTCCAGTAGAAAGGAAAAATCCCTGAGGACAATGACTTGTTATATATGTCGGCGCGAAATCTGGCGCCTCGCTTCTCCTATTGGAATCTTAATTACCCAGTTCTCACGAACGATTTGTTTAAGTTAAGGGCTTATCGCCACCTTATCGCACAGGACGTGTGGACGTACAAGGGTCGAACATACCCTGGGAACGGTGGTGACATCACCAATTTGGCATGTCGCTGAACGTAGCCGTGGGCCGGCTCTCTATGTGGGTGATAAAATTCCTTAAGTTATGAGAGGGGCTGCAAAGCTAGTGCCCGCACTCTGTTCTTAGCCTTTGCCGAGCGCGGCCCACGGATTCGTTTACCGTTCTCGTTATTTAGTTTAAAACAAAGACTTTCTAAAATTAATTGTGTTAGATTTTATTTGGACATTTATATTCAGTTTAATTTTAGAGATTAGTTGGACATTATTACTGTTTAATAAGTTTGGACAATATTATAACAACATTGTAAAATTGCCTTGCGCGTTTTCCTTGTCGCCTACAAAGTGAAGTACTGTAATAATCAATCATGCAAAACCCGTCTGATGACGTTCGGGGCTCGGCCGCTCTTACATCAGAAGCGGGGTACACGTCGCGAGTGCAATGTGGGACTAATTCGCGAGTGCAAAGTGATGAAAATCGCGAAAATGATCATGAATGGAAGAGATTGTTTGAGGCGCAAAATGAACATTTGCGTACGCTCATCTGTGCTATTCAGTCCCCGTCAACGAATAGCAGTGTTTCAATTCAGGCAGCACTGAATTTCATCCTGAAAAACCAGATTGCGATGCACAGGCGTGGTGTTCGACCGCCGAGTTGTGTCTAGACGAAACCCCACTTCAGGGAAGAGGGCCCCCTCTTGTTATTGCGCTGACTAAAGCTATGAAAGGAAATGCATCTTCATGGCTGTCGCAAGCAACTTACGCTGGAATGACATGGGCGGAATTCAAAACAATTTTCCTGAGCCGATTTTCAACTGTCGAAACGCATGCTGCAACACTGATGCAACTCTATAGTGAGAAAATCAAAGAAAATGAAAATTATGGAGCCTATGCCAGTCGTCAGGTGAACCACTTAATTAATCGATGGAAAAATGTAGACGTCGAGCACATTGCAGTTTCTACAGTGCTAGCTGTATTGGCACAACAAGATCCAAGACTGCGACGTCTTGCATGCACTACAGAAGTGAAAACACGTCACGATCTACAAAAAGAGCTGCAAGCGTATAGCTTTTTAAAACGCCGAAATGAAGAGCCTAGAAGTGGTCAAGAGGCGTCGAAACGTCCTAAGATAATGGACTCAAAATGTTTTGGCTGTGGGAAAATTGGCCATAGAATTCAAGACTGTAATCGAGAGAAAATGAGACAACTTATGCAAAATCCAATAAGAAAAGACATGAAGAAAGAAGATCCTAAGAAGAGACCTGTTCCACAATGCTACAAATGTGGACAGATGGGCCACATCTCTACGCTGTGTGCAGCGGAGGCGGCTACTGGTGGCGGCGCTGGAGAGTCCCCGGCGGCGGCGGAGCAGCGGCGTCGCATCAACCTCTGTTCTGTTGGCACGTCTCGCCTTACTCACCACGGTCAGTCGTTCTATTTTTATTTTGATTCTGGGGCTGAATGTTCTCTGATTAAAGAAAGTGTTGCAAATAAGTTTATGGGAAAACGTTTTTCATCTGTGGTCACTTTAATGGGCGTTGGGAAAGGCGATGTAGGTATGCTGTACATGTCAGATACTGTCGCAAGTTTCTATTGATCGTTTTGTAATTGAATTGCTTTTTCATGTAGTGCTAGATGATGCAATGCAATACGATGTATTGATTGGTCAGGATTTATTTAAACAAGGATTTTCTGTTGAAATTTCCAGTAACAGTCTTATTTTGAAAAGGAATCATGTAGTTAATCTGTTTGAAGTCGGTTAAAGTGTCACAACTTTTGAAAATATTAGCACAGACGTTTCAGGTCTTCACCGTGACAAAATTATTGATTTATTTTTAGATTATTCGCACGTCGTAGCTTATTTTAGTAAAAGGACGACGGATCCCGAGTCTCGTTATCACCCATCCGAACTCGAATTATTAGCAGTGGTCAAGTTGATTAAACATTTTCGTCATTTCTTACACCGTGTTCTACCGTGTAGAACATTTACTGTTGTGACTGATTGTAACTCTCTTCAAGCTACACGTAACAAGCTTGACCTCACACCACGAGTTCATAGATAGAGAAGCCCACCGTCTTTCTTACAAGCATTCGATTTTGAAATTGTTTATAAAGATGGAAAGAAAATGTCTCACGTAGACTTTTTGTCCCGTAATCCTTTATCTAATGAGAACTTGTTAGAAAAAGTTCAGGAAAAACGAGTAAACTTATTAGAATTGTCTAAAACGTGGTTAAAAGCTGAACAGCAACGTGATCCTGAATTACAAATGATTGTTTCGAAATTAAATGACGATGATGTTGATAGTGATGTGTCAAGTAAGTAATTATAAAATTATACATGGTATTTTACATAGAGTTCTACAACGTAACTCTAAGACCTTATGTTTGCCTAGATCTAGGCACTACACTAGATCTTTCAGATGGTCTGTAATTAATAATATTCATGAGTCTGTAATGCATCTAGGCTGGGAAAAGACTCTAGACAAAGCGTATGAATTTTATTGGTTTCCAAAAATGAACAAATATGTTAGAAAATTTGTAGAAAACTGTATAACGTGCAAAGTTTCAAAGTCCAGATCCGGTAAAATACAAGCTGAACTTCATCCTATACCTAAAGTTTCTGTGCCCTGGCATACAATTCATATTGACATTACTGGTAAATTGAGTGGTACAAACCAAACAAAAGAATACATCATTGTAATGATAGATGCGTTTACTAAATACGTTTTATTGCATCATTCCACTAAACTAGATACGCTTAATGCCATTAAAGCTTTACAATTCGGAATCGGTTTATTTGGTGCTCCGATTAGAGTAATCGCTGATCAAGGCAGGTGTTTTGCAAACAGACAATTTCGTAGTTTTTGTGATTCCAATAACATTAATTGCTACTGGAACATGTAGAGCTAATGGTCAAGTGGAGCGAGTTATGAGTACATTGAAAAACATGCTTACTGCAGTCGAAGTAAAAAAAGATAAAACGTGGCAAGACTCTATTCCCGACGTTCAACTTGCCCTTAATTGTACAGTCAATCGCGTTACTAAGGCAAGTCCATTAGAGTTATTTATTGGAAAAGTAGCGAGACCGCTTTCTTTGTTAGCCCTGGGTGACCAAGATGAAACTAAGGTAGACATTCGTGAAATCAGAGAACGTGCAGCAAACTCCATGAATCAAAATGCAATCCAAGATAAACGCAATTTGATAAAACCAAAGCGAATCTAAAGAAATTTGCTGTTGGTGATTTTGTTTTAATTGAGAATCATGAAAGAAATCAGACTAAACTTGATTCTAAATATCGTGGACCTTTTAAAGTCATTGAATTACTTGATGGAGATAGATATCTCTTGAAGTCATTGAATAATAATCGAACGTTTAAATACGCTCATGAACGTGTGCGAGCAATGCCAGAGTGTGACGTTCCCCCTGAGTTGGAACAGCTTTTAACTGATGATGATGACGATGATGAAGAACAGTCAGGTTCGACCGTTGTCGGCGGAGAACAATATTAATGCAATTGGAGAACAATAGTAATGCAATTCAAATGGACATTATTTAGTTCGCGACCTGTTCTTGTTGCCGATCACAAGGCCAAGTCTGTAACCCAGTTGAGCTGGTATCGGAGGCAGCGGGCGGCGATGAGCAATGGGTGCGCGGGCTTAGTGGAGTGCCCATGTGACGGGTACGGTGGTGTGCTCAGTGATGAGCGATGCGTTGCGATGTGAGACCTGGACTGGTGTGGCTTGTGACACCACTAGTCATAACGTTATGCCAGCTCCGTGGACTGGTGTGGCTTGTAACACCTCTAGTTATAATGTCATGCCAGCTCCGTGGCTTCTGAACACATTGTTCTTAATGTCACACTGGGTCGTCGCTGTTGGGTTATGGCTTGTGGACACGTTGTTCATAATGTCATAGTGTGTGTCAGAATTGCAGTTACGTTTGTTGATTTATAATGTGATTAGATCAGTTCTTTGACTTGATCTGTTGTTGATTTATAATGTGACTAGATCTGTTCTTCATTGTTGAATTTTAGCATAACACTAAATGTTTAACACTTAGTTCTCATTTGTGGAGACCTTACACTCTGGTACTTGCGGTAGTTTGGTAGGATAGCCGAACGGAAGCTTTAAGAGGTGTAATCTTTGCAGGTGGGGTCCTGCCTGGATCACACGAGGACGTGTGAAAGTCAGGATCGCCGTGTCGGCGCGAAATCTGGCGCCTCGCTTCTCCTATTGGAATCTTAATTACCCAGTTCTCACGAACGATTTGTTTAAGTTAAGGGCTTATCGCCACCTTATCGCACAGGACGTGTGGACGTACAAGGGTCGAACATACCCTGGGAACGGTGGTGACATCACCAATTTGGCATGTCGCTGAACGTAGCCGTGGGCCGGCTCTCTATGTGGGTGATAAAATTCCTTAAGTTATGAGAGGGGCTGCAAAGCTAGTGCCCGCACTCTGTTCTTAGCCTTTGCCGAGCGCGGCCCACGGATTCGTTTACCGTTCTCGTTATTTAGTTTAAAACAAAGACTTTCTAAAATTAATTGTGTTAGATTTTATTTGGACATTTATATTCAGTTTAATTTTAGAGATTAGTTGGACATTATTACTGTTTAATAAGTTTGGACAATATTATAACAACATTGTAAAATTGCCTTGCGCGTTTTCCTTGTCGCCTACAAAGTGAAGTACTGTAATAATCAATCATGCAAAACCCGTCTGATGACGTTCGGGGCTCGGCCGCTCCTACATATATAATAGACAAAGGATAGGCAAGCGCTTGAGCACTACGCACTACAAAGACCGATGGAATCCCGTCATGACCAGCGCCCTTGTACAGGTCCAGTCTTTTTATAGCCCTTAAAATGTCATTGACAGTAAGTGTAATTTTCTCTATAGGCACAACGTTCTTACCATATTGAGGAGGAGTTGGAGCAAGACTCTGGGCTGAGGGAGTTGCACTACTAGTAAAAATAGATGAAAACTGATCAGCAAAGAGTTCACAGATATCTGGGCCGTTAGAAGCTGTCCTAGCATCAAGGTACATTTGCGAAGGGTAGTTACTTTTATTCATCTTTTTACTCTTAATAAATGACCATAGAAGTTTAGGATTAGATGTGATAGAAGATTCCAAACGTTTTATGTACTGTTTATAACAAATATTCTGCAGCACCTTGCATCTTGTACGCAGTAGGTCAAAAGATAATTGATCCAATGGATTGTTTTTAAACTTAATTAGCTTCTTTCTAAACTTAAACTTTTCATTTAAAAGACCTATCAGGTCCCGGCTATACCAAACAGGATATTTATTTTTACAGGATTTACACTTAGGAACAAGTTTCTCTATCGCTGCTCTAATTATACTATAAAATATGCTCACCATTGAATCAACAGTGTTCTGACCTTTAAGTTTAACGTCCCAATCAATATTATTTAATTCTTCAGATATTTTTTCATAATCCGCCTTAAAGAACAAATATCTCTCAACTTTATTATACAATAAATTCTGCTGACTACTACAAATTTTTAAGTTAAACTCCAAGGGGGGGTGATGATTATCAACGGTTGAAAGTAGTGAAGAAGGCGATGTAACATTCGTTATTAGGTTATTGCTAAGAATGAGGTCAAGTATCCTACCCTTATGATTCTTTACAAAGTTATATTGACCAAGACAATTCAACGATAAAGAGCTAATCAGTGTATCACCGAATGGACTATGATTGGTGTTAGCAAGTAGGGCAGACGATGTACTTGGACGCGTCCATTCAATACCACCTAAATTGAAATCACCGACAATAAGGGTATTAGTTAAGTTATGTAAGTCAAAGTTACGATTAGTATTATCAATAAACTCATCAAGAACATGTTTTTTAACAGGCGAAGGTAAATACACTCCACAGACGTGATACTGCTCATGCTTCCCTTGACTAATCCTTGTTTCCACACTAACCCAAAGATCCTCACACTTACTTTCCAATTCGTACATTCGTCTAGACTTAAGCTGCTTTGAGACTGCTATGAGAACTCCACCACCACCCTTGCCGGGATGGAAGCCTGATGTTTCACGATCTCTTCTATAAACTGTGTAACGGGAGTCAAAGAGCTCCGAGTCATAGACGCTGCCATTTAACCATGTCTCACAAAATATCACAATATCGTAACTACTACAAAGGACATGACTATAAAGATCATTTGTTTTTGTTCTTAATCCTCGAACGTTTTGAAAATATATACTTAAATTATCGAATTTTTGAAGATTAATACAAACACATGCAAAGTAAACTAATTAAATATATGAATATAAAAACTAAGATATTTTCTGCAATGTTTCTTCGTTGCGAACAATTAAATACTTTGAATTTTCATCTTTGCGCATAAAAATCTTGCCATCGCGTACCCAGACAAACTTGTAATTCAGTTCATTTGCCTTTTTGCGAGCCTTAGCATGAAGAGACTTGTTTTCAGGCGTTAGATTTTCCACCACATAGATCGGTTGAGGAACATCAGCAGCAATACCCAGGAGACTGGAATTAAGCTTATCCTTGGAATGCTCTTTATTGTATCTAATGCAAGCGGCCAGGTAACTATCTCTCAATCGAGGGCTACTAAACTTCGCAAGTATAGAGCGTGGACGAGAGTTGGATGGATTAAGCTTAGCAATTCTCGAGCAGTAATGTATGTCTGATTCATTGATTGGACATTTCACAACGTTGCCCAACTGTTGAACGATTTTAATAACATTCTCGCTTTTATATTCAGGCACACAATTGATCTCCACATTACTAGCTCGAGAGTGTTGCTCCAGTTGTCGTATGCGGGCTAACAGTTCTTGTGTGGTGCCCTGCAGCACTTTATTCTCATTTTCTAGTTGCACAGAAGTTGATTTAAGTGATTTGCATTGCGCTTTTATTTCATCATACTCCTCAGATAAAAATTGTAAAGTACTTTCGAAAGTACTTATCTGCTTTTTCAAATCAGCCAATTGGGGAGACACTGTCCTTTGCAGCTCCTCACGAAATATAGATCGAATGTCGTCCGCATTAACACAATTGCATCCAGAAACATTTTTCTTGTCTCGAATAGTGACATTCTGTGTGTCTGAGTCTACGGATTGTGTGGCATTCCGAACAGGTGTGTTGTTGTTACCCCCACGCCTTCTGCTTTTCGAGGAACAAGAAGGGCAACGCCAAGATGATTTATATTCATCAGACAAAGCATTAAACTCAGTGCCCGAATAGCCCAAACACAAAAAATGAAATTCATCCTGACATGCAGAACACTCCAATATATCCTCTACTTGCTTATTTAAAGTCAGCTGACATGAAGCGCAAATATCAATCGATGTCGAACTCATATTTGAATCTCACAGATGCAATCCGAAATGAGAACTCCCAATGTCCTTTCTGCGATGTTTACTCTGTGGCAAAACCAGTCGCGCAGACAATAGCGTATTGGTGCACGCTAAGTTCACGGTTACGTACTGCACTTACGGTCGAAGATCCGGTGAACGCGTCGATCAAGTAG
Organism: Teleiodes luculella; assembly: GCA_948473455.1. Lineage (NCBI taxonomy): Eukaryota > Metazoa > Arthropoda > Insecta > Lepidoptera > Gelechiidae > Teleiodes > Teleiodes luculella. Next base: position 6,218,720 of record OX419605.1, read on the forward strand.
CAACGCAAGACACGTCAACGATCACGGATTTTTTTCTTTGTGATAAGAATATTATGAGTTTTACTAGCGAGGGAACACAATATCAACAAAACACTTAACACAAAATTAGGATTCAATATTATTCCACAGAACGGAACGATATTTTACGACAATAAGTATGTTTTTGATGTATTTCTATTAAAATTTAGTAAGAAGATCAGAAGGTACACCGTTAACCGTCTTGTGTTAGATTGCTAACAAGCGTAATTTTAAAACGTAAGAAATGGATTAAGTTAGATTACTTGCATAATAATTATGTTACACTAGAATACATAATGTCATATAGGTATGCACCTCGCTTTAAGAGTAATAATAATACTCTACTATATTCAAGGATTTTATAAGTACTAACTTATAACATCCTTGACTATATTATAGTTCATGCACCTACCATTAAATGCCAAAACAATTTTTAAAATTAGAACGTACCTATTTATTTAAAAAGATGATTTTGTGCCAGTATCAAAAAGACTGCAAGTAATGCAGGCAAGTTTATATCAAAACCTGAAACAAAGTTCTAGTGGTGAGCAACAACCCCGCAACAAAGCTGTATCTTATTGAAGTTCGCACTACTGCCGCTAGATGACACTTTATAAATAAATAAAGAGAATAATTTGTGAAAATAATAATCATACAATCAATTTATCATAGCTGTTGGTACCACTTTGATACACAATTGGGCAACATGTAATATTATAAAGCATTACTAAAAACATTTATCATTAAAATCTAAATACTGTTAAGTTTGTAAAGGAATAAAAATATACTTTTTAGCCGTCTTTATATTTTTTTATTAAGATAGAGGACGATCTCAAAACTATAACTAAAATAGTATTCTTTACAAAACACCTTTACCTTTTCAGATATAAAATAAAATACAAATAGTCCCATTGTTTATCAATAGCAATGAATAGATATTTCTAAACTTTAAAAGTAAAGTTTAATACGTTTAAAACTTTTAAAGTTTTGTACTTATTTATACGTTATACAGGATGTAAGAGATAGCTCCTAATAAAATATTAACGCGAAATTAGATTCTAGTACGGTGTAAAAAAATAAGTTGGCCTATAAACTAACTGTAAAACTACAAGTAAATGTCTGCGGGTGTTCCTTTTAGGAATTCTAAGTAATTTATATTTAAAAAATAACTTGTCATGTCTTGTCTTGTCATGTGTGTGTGCGTATGTATTTCAGAACTCTTTAAATTTTCAACTTTGTATTAATTTACTATAGCTATAATAAATAAATAAACCTGTTTGTTGTACAGAAGCCAGCACATGCGGTCAGACTTTCGCACTACGGACTTCACCCCTGCCACTAAGGAATACGGGCGCTCTCAAGGTCAACGTGGGCAGCCGCATGTGCAAGAATTTTATTCAAAAAAGAAAAAGAAACTGGTGTCTCGACACTGGCACACAGTTTAATAGTGCCGAAGCAAAAAAAAAGAGAGTGACGATTTTCTCATAGTATTACTGTATGATAATGAAACCCTGTACATGAACCTGTTCCAAGTTTTTCCGAAAAGTACTTACGCGGGCAAAGTTGCTTTTAGTATGAAACATTTTAAATGGCATTTTTTATTAATATTACTTATTAATATTCTGGAAAAGTTTCCTCGCGAATATTTTTCCCAACTTTCGAGTGAGATCTCTCTCCATTTGCATGTTCTTTTTAATCTCGAAGTTTATTCCACTTTTAAAAAGAGAAGTTACTGAGTCGGTTCAAACTTGGAATTCGTCTTTAAATTAATCTTTTTATGTTATCTGGCTAATAGACTCTTTACGATGACTAATTACGGCACGTAGTTATTTCGATTTTCGAATCTCTTTCTCTCTCTTTGAATATTATAATAAAACTGTAGAGGTTGAAAATCTGTACATAGAAAAAAAAAATGCTAAAGACCGAGTCAGGGGGATAATGTAAGAAGTTATATAGAACCTATACAGTTTTTTTTTATTTTGTTTTCTCTGTTTGTCTGTTTGTATGGGCTAATCTCCGGAACCGTTGAACCGATTTAATTGAAATTTTGCATGGTTTTCAGATACTTTTTACCACGGAAAAAAACTCATTCCTACGGGAAACTGCACGGAAAAGTCAAAAAACAACGCGGGCGAAGCCGCGGGCAGACAGCTAGTTCATAATATATATGTACGTTTATTCGACGCTCTTACGATAAAGTAAAACATCGCGAGGAATCCTGCACACACCTGCGAAGTAATTCAAAGGTTATGTGTGGGCTCGAATCTCTCGGTGGGACATCACTACATAGTATAAAACAAAGTCGCTTTCTCTGTCCCTATGTCCCTATGTCCCTATGTCCCTATGTTCCTATGTCCCTATGTATGCTTAAATCTTTAAAACTACGCAACGGATTTTGATGCGGTTTTTTTAATAGATGAAGTGATTCAAGAGGAAGGTTTATATGTATAATACATGCATGATATACTTCAGGATAAGCCACAATAACCATTTTCACGTGCGGAGCCGGGGCGGGTCACTAGTAATATATAAGCTGTTAACGTTGTCGATATGCTTCTTATGCGCACTAAGAGACCTCCCACACTAGGATCTTTCGAGCGTCGACGTCGTGTGTCGCGCATACAATCGTCCGCGTCCATCTTTTGTTTCACTCGCCTTGCTGCCTATGATTGTATGCGCGACGCACGACATCGACGCTAGAAAGAAGCTAGTGTAAGGGGTCTCTAATATATCCTGCGCATCTGACCGCTTCATTATTATGCTTCTTGACTGATTTCGGCGATTTTTATTGTGGGTTATCCTTAAGTATATTATGCATGTATTATACATATAAACCTTCCTCTTGAATCCCTCTATCTATTAAAAAAAACCGCATCAAAATCCGTTGCGTAGTTTTAAAGATTTAAGCATACATAGGGACATAGGGACAGAGAAAGCGACTTTGTTTTATACTATGTAGTGAAGATATTTCTTTCAACGTACACAGAATATACGAGTAGTACTAAAGTATATAAGTGGTATCGTGTGGTATCGTATATAAAAAATTGAAAGTATAACGTGAAATTTAACTGCTTGAAGATGAAAATGATTCTATTCATACATCTGAACAACTTTTAATATAGGAACATCTCTGAAAATTGAGAAAAAAATATCTGCTATTCCATAAACATGTTGAATACCGGGTTTTTAGTATATTCATTATATTCAACAAGAAAAATAACACTCTTAAATTAAAGAATAAGAAAATACATGAAGAGTAATCCTTTCGACTAAACGCTGATTAAAAACTATAAACAGACAGACAATTATTTTATTTCTATATTGAAATAAAATAGAAACAAATGATTCTAAGATAAAATAAAAAGTAACCCAAACAAAATACGTAAATATCGTATCTAGGTCAGGCGATGTCCCTGAGACAATCAAATCGTATTGCAAACGGTTATTTCGGTGCTTTTACGTTCACTGCGCTTTTTGAATCAACTTCAGTGTCCTGACTGTGCGTAGAACCAGCAGTGTAGTTAAAAGTTGTCGATGTGTCGGTTGGTCCATGATATAAGTAGTAAAGGTTTGGAAAGGGGTTAGATTGCGTGATTTGACCCCAAGCCGTAACGCCTCCAATGGCTACGTTTGGGACTTCATACAAATATACTGACAGTTCGAATTTCGTAAATCATTCTATTGCAATGTAATAAAAAAATATTTTTTTTCACACTATACATAGGTAGTTCATATCATACTGAAATACGAGCATATATTAGTATATATAAATCGAAGCGAAAAATGAAAATCATTGAGCTTGGGCGGGGCCTTGAACCCGTATGTCCTGGGCTATCCTGGCCATACAGATGCATTTTACAATTATGCCACCAAGCGCACAAGCTCAACGAAATTTTAATCGCTTCTTAAGTACAACTTAAACGATGCTTGTTTTGGAAAAGTACGACAAATCAAGCTTCACCGGACTTGACGAGCGGATGGCTCTACCTCAAAGTAGTCAAACCCCAAAATTGTATTTGTATTTGTATTGTAGTCATGCAGCTTTTTAATAAGTGCTTTAGAGTGAGCACGACTATATAATTCTAATGTATGTATAATAATAATACTTGTGTATGTGTAGGTAAAAATATTGTATGTAAAGTGGACTAACGTCGTCGCCTAAACCATACTCGATCTAACTTGGAATATTAATTACTTTTATTACAAGTAAGTTACCTGTTTAATAATTAAATATTATAAAAATACCTCCCCATAAAAGAAGATACCTTAGTCGGACTGTTTAACTTATGGATTTAGCATAGTTTAATATAGGTCCTCTAAACCACATGCCTACTTCATCACAAACTGACAAAAAGTAAAAAAATAAGGTATTTTTAATGACATTATGTGGGCATTATATCTGGCACAGTAAATTAAAATACCATAGGTTATAGTAAAACAAAATACACGCCAGACCATGAGCTCAAAGTGTCTTCCACCTTTAATTTTCCCTGTGAAGTCAAACAGGGGCGTGTGCGGAGTGGGGGATCCCCCAAAACAAAAGACAATCAAGAGGTCCCGCCGCCACGCGCCATGCCTGCTAATCAAGCTGGCTCTCGGTCTATGGTCTATGCTTACTAATAGCTGAATTTGTGGCACAACGCTATGAAATAGAGAACGCAATAAAGGTATATAATACGGGGTATATATACGTTACCCGCTTTGTTTTGATACGAGTACGGTCTCTGAATGTAACTTTTTAATGTTGCAAATCGAAGAGAAAATAAAAAACATGCTCGGGCAACGATTCGATACCAACGAACGCCTAGTGAAATTCATCAGCGTTTTTAAGTGCTTAGAGTGCAGTTCTGGCTGAGTTTAAAAGCTTCGCATGGCCATAAACTACCAAAATTATTTTAAAAAAAAGAGAAATGAAAAAAGTAATAAGTACACTAAATGTAAGTTTTTGTCTTCGACCTGAAGTTTTGGCAGAATGTTTTGAACATCCTTGGTTTTGTGAAAGAAAACTACAACTTTCAATATGACATATCAGGAGTTTTAAGCGATAAATAGCTGAATTTCTATCGACTTGGTTGGTTATTAAGTCCCAGTTGAGAGTTTAAATTTCCTTGAGCTTTCTTTAAAAGCTGTGCTTGGGTAATTAGCCTCTTGACCGCCGTTAAACTTTAAGCCGCAGAGCTTCAACAGCTTGCGAGCTTTCATATTTTTAAGGTTCTCTTGTACAAAAATTAAAACTGTAAAAATATAAATAAAAAATATTTTTCACGCATAAGGTCTGTTTGCAGAACATCCATTTTCACTTTTCAAAAATTTTAAGTATTTCCAAATGAGAGATCAAAAAATTTATAAATGCGCACTATTCCCACCTTTGTAAATAAATTAGTACAAATTTTAAACGTTAAATATGACACATTTCAAACTATCCTATACCAATTTTATTGTATATTTTACTCATTGCTTAAAGTTAAAATAGAAATTAATAGCAACGTAGCAAAAAACGAAAACAGACAATCCAAACACCAATTTTGAATTGAATAAATAAAAATACAAATAGGTGAAGATTATCATAAACTCATTTTTTTAATCCTATAGAACCCTGATTATTATAAGGCAATATTTTACTTGATCCCTTATTAACTGTGGCCTTCTTGAAGTAAAACCTAAATGAATCTACTAGATAGTAAATACTGAAGAAATGTACTATGGAAGTTGTATTGGCTTTTATACAACGTGTTTACAAAAAAACGCAAAACCAACTCATGTAATTGAACAACTTTTGTTTTGCAAGTTTTCTAAAATTGTATATTTTTTAATTTTTTATGCTGGCCAGTTGATTATTTGTATGAAAAGTAAAAAAAGGAATTGCAATTTCGGAAAACTTGCTAAACAAAAGTTGTTCAATTTTATGAGATGAGTTATCACCCGAAAGTTTTATGCAGTCTTCCATAGTACAGGCTTTGTCTAATTTGAGGTCAGATGATACGAAGTATTGTAATAGTAATGGGTGTTAGACATAGTAATGGGTGTCAGACAGCTGATATACATAAATATACAACATCCAGAATCCAGACACAAGGCAATCACAAGTGCTCATCACACGATTATTTGCCTTGGGCGGGATTCGAACCCGCGACCCTGTGCTTCGAAGGCAGTCGTACTATCAACTAGGCTAAGAGGCCGTCTTATGTTTATGCTTTAAACACCTGAAGAACTACGGTTGTTTGTATGAAAAAAATAAGTTTTAGAAACGTCAAACATCGATTGTCGCGTCCATCGCACAAGTTGTAATTTGATTGTAATGAATGTTTATGTCAACTTTGTTCTAAAACAAACACTAAACGTATTGATTAGAATCACACAGCAAACATTAAGTTCAACTGTGCAAACGGAAGCGGAAGTTGCGTCACAGGTCACAGCTATTGTATTATACTAGCTACTTCTTTACGGAGGTACAACGTCATTAAATATTACTCAGTATAGAACGGCGGCTCAATTTGACGTAAGTCAAACCTGAGCTGGTAAATTATTAATCGCTTTGCTTTATCTTCTTGAAGTGACTTTTCATTTTCCATTCGATCATTATATAGTAAACAAATGCGTTAGCAGGACTTTTAATAACCTGTCTTTCTCATATCTATGAAAGCTATTAAGCAACATTTATACCATTCTAGGACATTTTTGCTTTTGTATGTCAAATTTTTTATTGTAACCTAAACATTTTGTTAAAGGTGGTTTTATTTTAGTCTCCTTTTGAGCTTACTAGATCTCTGCTCACCACGTTCGGAAAACGAGCGTGTATTTATGTTATTTTTTTATTTTTTACTCATTTTATGTACATACAATATCAAAAATTGCCACCTCGTTTTTCACAAAACTATTATGCCATAATACCACAATAGAGATAATGCGTCGTAGTATTTTGCTACGCCGTAGTAGCTTCGTAGCTCGTGCTACGATTTCTAGTTAGCATAATCAAAAAGTGGTCTTGTCTTTTTACATTAACTAATATTAATCTTTAGAATATTGACACAGAAGAAAAGAATAGTACTAACCCGATATTGAGTCAAACGAGCTTACGAAATGTGAGAACAATATTTTTTATGTAAAATTAAAGGGAATACTAACTTATGATATCACAGCTACGTATTGATCATTTTTGTACGATTTTCAAAATAAGTTATGCCAGCCAGAGTAATTAAAAACATTTTATTTCCTGTATTGTATAAGATAAATTATTTTAATTACAGACTACAGGTAACAATCCCTGATAATTTATTTACTAAATGTCGTAGTAAGTAATATTTCAATGATAAAATATAACTTAAGATCATATTTTATTTATATCTTAATTGTGATTTATTCCACATTGTAATCGCCCACACACAAAATTAATAGAAAGAAACTCAATAATAATGAGGTACCTGGAGCTTATTACTGCGTGCGTGTGATTCTAGCTTGAAACACAGAATACGTAGTCTCTACATAATAATCTTTTAGCGACATAATTCAAATAAATAGCAACCTTAGCTCCGTTACAATAAAGTTCTAAAGGCACTAGCTAAAACACGAAATTCTCCCGATCAACACTCAATTTCGGTGAATTGTTGCCAGAATTGATGGCATTCTACCTAATTACGATCTCGATATAGAAACGGAAATACTCTACTGGGAAATATTATTGAAAGCTTCGTAACGTGACATCAATAATGTTGATTTCTATTGAAGGGCCGAAGTCAATACAATAACTGTAGGTGGAACAAAAATACTTATACTGATATAATCTATATTTAAAGTAACCTTAATTTAACTTCTAAGTTACAAACAAGGTTTGTTTTTATTTCTTATTTTAGCTTAAACATTTTCATTCAAAACAATTATACGCAACTTAATTAAAATCTTAAAAATAGGATTTAAGAAATTACTTATATATATAAAAAAATTTTTTCGGTACAACAAAAGGCTTTTCAAAGGTTCTTTCACGAATACAAAAATAGCGTTTTTATTCAATTAATTAGTGAAATTTTACGCGAATTATCGGATTGTATGTTTTTGTCTCCTATTTTTCAACAATAGTCGTCCAAATGGACACACTTAGTACTTTTATTTATAAGAGTTCTAACTTTTGAACATAACAACTCTAACTTTACAAAATAAAACCCGCTGTAACTCAGTCATTTTTGTAAGAAAATTATTCCTCAACCACCTCACAATTTTATTATAAAAATATGAGAAAACAAACCACCTAATTCACACTTAACCTAGTTCCCATTAAATCAAATCTAAGGGCGAGTACACAATATAATCCGATAAGATCTGAGATCAACACGAAACCGAAATTAGTGGATCGGGGCGAATGTGTCGCGTCCTAAATCTGTCAAGATGTCAAACAAGCACTCTAAGTGCTCATGCTAAATGCGTAGATTGTGTTTAATACTGTGCCAAGAGTATTTACTGAATTAAATAAATGAATAATATAAAGTACCTAATAGATTAATATAATGGGGTTTAAATGGAAATTTTGAACTAACACTAAATTATTTCGGAATCAAATATTAACAGGTTGCTAAGAATGCTTTTCCAGAGTTTGGACATCGCTGTTTCCGAATCTGAATATCGTTTTAGCAGTTCGGAATTTGACTCCTAAAATCAAATATGGCCGGTAAAGGAAAACGTGAGAAAGTGTATGTATGTAGTAATATACAATCTTTGGGCATGAAGGAGTGAAAACCCCAATTTCAAGTAGGCCCGAAAGAACACAACGAAAACGAAATAGTACCTAGATCACTAATAATTTAGGTCTTTATCTTGTGTGATAAAGCCTGTCAAGAAAAATAAAACCTGCTCTGGGGGCGCCACGTGTATATTTTTATGTTTATGGCAACATTTTACATCACACACACAAATTTTACATTACACAAAAAAATTTCATTAAGTTCCCGCAATATGGCGCGGTTTTTTATTTTTCTAATTGGGCTTTATAGTTTACTAGCTGTCCGCCTGCGGCTACGCCTGCGTTGTTCTTTGACTTTTCCGTGCAGTTTCCCGTAGGAATAAAATATTTTCTCGCGGTAACAACTATTTAAGATGTTGACCGGGGAAATACCACATAAGGTGTCGAAGTTTAGCCCATGCAAACAGACAAACAGAGAAACAAAAACAATTGAAAAAAGATCTGAAGATGTTCTATATCACTTTTTACATCCCCTGACTCGGTTTTTGGCTTTTTTTTTCATTATACAGATTTTCGAACTCTACAGTTTTATAATATAAATTAATTTTTGGAGAAATTACGCAACATATTATATCACCAGCACAAATTTAAACCCTATCCGCGATTTTTTTTTTTTTCATTTTCCGCTTCCATAAGAAAGTAATATTTTTTTTTATCCATGAAAACGCATTCTCAAATCTCTTACATTCTTTCACGAGAGAACGGTCAAAAACAAAATTATAATAACGAACTAATAAAATATTAAAATGGGTTTAACACGCAACCGAACCGCGCAACTAAACTAAACTTGCCTATTCCGACCGCCGCCGGTCACATTTGCTCGCGTGCCGATCTCAGATTGCTTATCGCGTTATGACGTGTACCCACTCTAGGACCGGTTGCACTAACACCAGATTACTATTTAACCAACACTGCTTAGCCATGGTTAATAAGCGGTGGCTGAGGTTCAGCAGTCAACGGTCCGATTTTCGATGTTAATAACCTATAAATGTTTTTTTGTAAACACAGTGAATATTTTTTTACTACACCAACTAAATTAACTTAAGTGCACGTCTCATACACGACGATCAAATATAATGTTTGCTTTGGTCCTAATGCTTCAAAACCAGTCATACTATTTAGTACCGCAAATAAAATTACTTTGTACATAATAGAATAGAACACGAATTTATTCACTGTACTGTATTAACAAATTGACATACAAGATACAAGTTCTTTATTACAAAATTAATTTGAAGATAAATTATTCCATGCATTAAAGGACAAACACTCGTTAGGAACGCTGTCATCACTAATCTTTAAAAAGATAAGATTTGGTAAATATATTGTATTTACCAATGGTCTCTGGCTATGGAAATTTTCTATTAATTACATAATTTCGCAAATTGACGATAAAATTACAAAATATTATTTAAATTTCATCTTTCACTATAAAAAGCGAGACCCTCAGAATTTTGACACAAATAACTAGTCTATAAAAAGCCTTCTACAACGTACATATGTAAATCAGAAACCTTTAGATTAAGATACTGAACTAAGGTAGATATTATCTCACATCTAGCTCACAAGAACATGGCTAACAGCCTGCGATGAGGCACCGTATGTGAGAGAGAGCCTTAAAGATAAAAATCTCCACTTACCTACCGCTAACCCTAAGTTAGCGTTGATGGAAATCGGCTCAGGGTGGATTCGACAAAACCAGAGCAAATGTTTTGTTAAAATAAGTCGCAGTATGTTTGATTTTATTTAAATATGTATTTACGCAGTGGTACTACTACGGTTTACTTTTTTTATATCGTCATTTAATATATTGTAAATATAAATAAAATATATAAATACTCAAAAAATTTGTTATGCACATTTTTTTTAGCATTATCATATTGTGGTTCATGGAGTAATACTTCCTTTACACAGTTTTATTTTTAACCCCCGACGAAAAAGAGGGGTGTTATAAGTTTGACGTGTGTGTCTGTCTGTCTGTGGCATCGTAGCTCCTAAACGGAGGCGCCGATTTTGGTCTAGTTTTTTTTGTTTTCAAGGTGTTACAATCGGGAGTGTTCTTAGCTATGATCCAAGAAAATATCTTCAGCCATTTGAAGATTATCAGCTCTTTTCTAGTTGTTGAAAGGATCAAGTAACCGTTTTGGGTCGGGGGTTATTAAATTTTTATTGTTACTGCACTAGTTTATTTCTTTAAACTTATTTATTAATTGTCCAAATATAGGCAGTTGTGTTTTGTCATAAGTTCCGACTGTTGACAAAGTCTTTTTTATAACGTATTGATATTAATACGTTTTTTGCAGTTTGACAAGCTTAAAATTAATCACGGAATAAAAAGAGGGCTCGAGCACGTTTAAAGTTTCGTAGAATCCGGCCTTAGTTTAGTTTCTGTGAAAATTGGCTGCCATTGTTGCACGATTATTGCTCCCTCCTTTTGTTAAAGCGGCCCACTGTGCGGAAGTGGGACATTAATTACTTTTTGGTCGCTTTTTGTACGCTTCCGTACATTTTTCGAGTTTCACTTGTACATTACTGGAAGTTGCGTAGAAGGCGCGATCTCAGTTTATCACACAAATAAATACCTATAAAAAAAAACCACATAGGTAAATAAATATTATTTGGGGTTTTTCTCGGGATTAAAATGTCAATATCAATATCATAGCTCTAGAAGTATTATTATATGTCTTTGACATTTTTGTTCGTATTTAATAAAATAATTTAAAAAAATCAAAAATGTGTTTCGCAAAAATAACTGACGCTCGCATTTGTAAACAGTTTTATAAACAGAAAATTAAAATTTGACTACCGAAAAAAATTTTTTTGGTTCTACGGTTTGAGCAGGTAAGGGCTACAGAATCAAATTAATTTTACAATTTGAGGAATTAACTGCTTTCGATAAATTAAAATAAATCTCGTCATAGCACTAATGACCAAACATGAAATTTAATCAAATATAGAGAAGAGAAGCCTAGACACCTATTTCCGAATAAATTAAGCATTACTTACATTTATACGGCCAAAATTTATATTTTCCAAATAACTTAAACAAGTCTCAACTTAGAACTAAGTAACTCTTTCTAACTAAGCTTATTTCAAAAGTCTGCGAAAGCCGAGTTGCAAAGAAGAGGGAATTCCTTGACTTATAATAAGTGTTGTTCGATAATAAGATTAAGAAAGATTAGTCGCTGCCTGTCGTATACACGACAATATTTATATATACATATATCGCTATATAAGTTATACTAAACTTTGAATTATAACACTGAAGATGTGTTAATAATCTGTCAGAAATACTTTGACGCCTGAATGAAATAATAATACATAGTTTAAAAAACTAAAAAACACGCTTTCTGTCCGCCACCTTGGACGTCCGCCATATTGGATTTAAGTCACGTGACTTTTTTTTTCGTATTCCTGACAGCAAACCCTTTCATTTGATACCCATATCATGGGGGTGGATTTCAAACAGCCAGTTCGCCATCTTAGGGAGGCCGCCATATTGGATTTGTAATGAAGTTTCTTAGCTAGTCATGCATTGTCATCAAAACTTAGAGCGTGTGCAAAATTTCATCCTAATCGAAGACCGGGAAGTGGGTCAAATTGAGATTCCAAGATTTTTTTAGATACATTAATGGGGAGGCCGCCATATTGGATTTGTAATGACGTTTCTTAGCTAGTCATGTATTGTCATCAGAACTCAGAGCGTGTGCAAAATTTCATCCTAATCGAATACCGGGAAGTGGGTCAAATTAGGATTCCAAGATTTTCTTACATACATAGTTACTTACAAGTGAAGCTAATATAAAGCGTGTAAAAAAAGCGCAAAGAGTTACTGCATCTCTAGGACTCACCCAAATTTTCGAATCTCATTCTTCTCTTGAGCTTGGTAGAGCTATACCAAAAATTTTAAGTGTGAGTTTGCGATCGAAGTGAATGTGAAATCGAGATGAAACGTGAGGTGCGATTTAAGGTTTTACAGAATAACACTCCTCAAAAAATATTCGTTATGCTATCGTTGCGTAGCGTCATGTTGTCGTTGAATTTAGTGAGATATCTGTAGTTAAGTTGGATCTACACCAAAGCCAAAGTAGTTCGCGACAACAAATCTGGAGTTTGTCGAACAACTGTTTGTATGAGAAACTATCTCGCGAGGGGTATGAGAAACTATCTCGCGAGGGATTATACTTGTGCTGCACCAATGCGACCTGAATTATTACAAATAATATAATATACTCTGTTTCATTTTTTAAAATTATATAGAGGAAAGATTTGATTGTTTGTTTGCATTAAATAGACTACGAAACTACTAAACCTATTTTTATGAAACGTACCACCAACTAGAGGGCCCCGTAGCCCTAAATGGTAGTACATCTGCCTACGAAGCACAGGGTCGCGGGTTCGAATCCCGCCCAGAGCAAACATTCGTGTGATGAGCACTTGTGTTTGTTTTGTGTTTGGATGTTGTATATGTATGTATATCAGCTGTCTGACACCCATAGTACAGGCTCTGCCTAGTTTGGTGTGTGAGATGTCCCCACATATTTTTTATTATTATTAATATCCACAAGTAGATGTTTGTAAAAGAATCGGGCGTAGGCAGGGAATGTCTTCAAGGTGGATCACCGGGTTGTATCCTTGACCCGAATAACGACGCTATTGCAAGGTCGTAGGGTTAGTTTTTGTTATTACATCGCTTAAATATTCATCCTTTTTATTTTAATGTAAATTAGTTTTTTTTTGTCGAAATTTCCTTGTTAAGTTATATCTCCTGAGATCAAGAAGAGCGATGGGAGATAGATAATAGTATTTAAAGTTAGTGAGAACGTATACAACTCTTATTATGGTACTACAGGTGATAATTTATCAGTTTATCAACCGTATTTGTCATTCCAAGACTGTGACACATATTCTAGTCACTGCGCGTCCTCGTTTGACTAACTTCCATACATAAGTAATAACGAAATTAGTTATCCACTCCCTCAGTTGTGAACTGTCCTTTAGTTCAACATAAGGGTGTGATTATTCGAATATATTTCCTTAATATTTTGATTTATTCCTTCGTTACATACTCGTAACACCCATTATATGAAAAATAAAAAATATTGCTAATGCACATAATATCGTTTCGTTATTTTTTTTAATAGCTTACCGTTAAATATAGAAAAAATCATGGTCCAAGAAAACAAGGTCTTGCAATTAGACCACGTGACTGACACGAGCCTACGTCATTTCTACGTCATTTTGCCTATTCATCCTTGTCGAATGCGTGTAATAGACAAGGATGAATAGCGCAAAATGACGTAGGCTCGTCTAAAGATGGTCCTAGAAACAATGGAATACTATATTTGTACATTCAACATACGAAAGGCTTTACCTATACTTGAATTTTCAAGCTACCCAAAATCTCTGGACCACTTTTTGTAATTATATTTTGGAGTAGGAAGTATCCGTGAAGGTAAGCAGTATCATACTATCGTATAATTCCAAATTAAAGAATGAATAATAAAATATTATTTAAAATGTTGCACGGATAAGTATGGCTGAAGGTAAAGCAGTATCAAACATTTGATACATTTTTAAACGGCCATGCTGAACGTCCTGTTTAGTTCATATAAATGTGTATAAGCTACAGATCTACTACGAATAATTATCATAATTAGTCAAACGAATACGAATACACGTGTGTGAAACATGCCTTAGTTGGAACCTACCAAGAAACTTATTACTTAATGTTTAACGAGGTAGCCCCTCACGACCTACATTAGACTATAATTTCCTTGTTACATGGTCTATTTTAACTTGGCTAGAATTTCTAGAAGAGATGGTAAGCCGAGCCTTTGGCCAAAGTTTATTTTTGACTTAAATACTGTAGAATAGTGAAGCAGGGTCTAAAATGCTGCAACATTTTAAATATTATTTTATTATTCATTCGTTAATTTGGAATTTAATTCTGTCGTCGTCTAGTATGAAAGTATGATTTGGTATTAAAATTACACAAAACAAAATATAATAATAATGTTATGAAAATCAATGGGTCGTCAAACAGCGGCAACTATTAACTAATAATAATAACTGACTAACTAAATAACTGATGATGATGATGGATGATGACGAGAAAAAGATACAAAAAATGTAAGAACTGTTTTTTTTTCTAGAAACTAAACACTTCGGCCAGTCTCTCTTGGCAAAGACACTTACTATGAGCTGCTTTTATTTAAGACCCTGTATAACGTTGTTTTCGAGTTTCTGTTCATTAAATACTGTGGGAACCGTTTTCTTTGGAAACTTTTAAATAATGTATGAGACTCACCTAGTTCCAAACACACATAAATGAGAATTATCTAAAATACTGCCGTTGAAATGTGTTTATGTGACCATGTAATCAATTCATTAGGATTTATTAGACATCCGCTATTTTATTGTACAAATACTTAGGGACTAAATGGGGTAAAGTAAATTAAAAAAAAATGAGAGTATGAGAACGGTTGAATAACAAAATAAATTTAACTTTTTATATAAACTTCAGTCACATGACCGTCCACTTTGTATGAAATGTTGAATTTAAATTTTTCGAAATTTTAAACCTATGTTCCTTTGGGAAAGTCGTTCAGTTTAATGAGTACTACCACTAGGTATATTGTGAATGAACAACCAGTTACATTTTACAGTGTAATACTAATTTGTGTGTGGTATACATACATGCGGTGCGGTAGATGGGTTATTAAACTATACCGGTTATTTATTGACTGAATCAAAGGTCTATTTATAATAAACAACCCTAAAATTTACCAAAAACTGGCCACTAGAACCAAATTTTAGATAGCTCTGAAAAATCTACTTCATATTTCTGGCTGAATTCCTGTTATCTTGACGAATTTGTGGGGATAACTCTGAACGCCCGTCACGTCCCGAATTCATGCCAGTATGCAGGCTTGAACCGTACAAAATGACCACATTACGTAGACATTCCCTGACCTACATTTTCACATGAAAGTAGGGATCTCTTTGAATCAGCCGTAGATCGCTACTCGGACAATTTTCTTAGAGATCTCGTGGCGTCATTTTTGCATGAAGTCTAAGGGTCTAAATAAGCTGGTCGTAGATGGAGTACTGACAAGTACAGACTTGTCCAAATTAGTAGAAAATAAGCCTTGGGATTGTAGCGTACTAAGTTACAGGCTGTTTGCGAAATTTTGTGTTATTATTCCCAAATAATTTTTACTAGATTTGACCCAGCCACTGTATTTTTTAAATCTTTATAAGGATAGTAAGTAACAGGAGTTTTTCTAATATTGATAAGAATTAAAAAGTTTTCCTGTGTAAGTAAAGTAACCATAACATAAGTAATTTTCGTTCACAGTCAAACTTCATTCAAAGAAAGATTTTTTTTATCATTTTTCAAAGTGAATAGTACCAAGGACAAAAGATTACCATGGTCGGCTAAATAATTATCGAGACGATCTCTTGAGGAGAATATTATCCGAAGAAACCCTACAGTGATTAATCGTATTTAAAGATGTTTAAATATTTATTTTCTTGAACATTTCATTCATCTTACTAAAACTCTGGGTACTTATCATTGTATTATCAGTCAGTTTGTTACAAATTAACACCTAAATGGCGTATCAAAATTGATGGACTAAGTCCAATACTGGCACATTAGGCTAGTTTCTAGCGCCGGAAAAAAATTGTTATCAACAGATAATGACTGTTACCGCATTACACTATAAGCTCTAAGTATACGCATCAAAAAATAAATGTTGACTGAAAAAACAATCTAGTTATTTGGCTCAAGGCTAGTTTTTTAATGAAATAGGTACAATGTCTTCTACAATTTTGGACTGAACTGACTGAATTTTGGACTGAAAGAAGATGAGAAGAAACACATCCAACATCGTGAATCACCTGCTACATAGCTTTCCCTGTTAATGTCGAACCCACAAACTCCCAACTATCGTAATGCAATCCTCGACTAATCTGACTTCGCCTTTTCTTCAAACGAACACAACTTCGCAGATCGATCTGTCTTCATTCGTTCAGAACGAACTTCTTTCACCCAGTTTCCCTCCAACTCTTTAGTTCGCTCTCGGTCGCTGTTAGTTCGGAAATAAATTCGAGAATACGGCACCTCTCGACTCTGACATACTCGTATCACGTAGGTGGGATGAAATTTCATATGATTTTTCACGTGAAGTTATTCTTGTGATTTTCGAAAATTTTAGGGTGAACAGTTTCAGTCCGAGGCACTGGTCCAACTGCTCAGTCCAATTAATTAGACCATGGGCCTTTTTCAATCAAAATGAAGTTAAAATTAAGTAGATGAATGTTTAATTTATGTGGTTTCTAGCTTACATTCAAACTAACCCAACTTTCCTTATGCATATCTTACGAAACGACTACAAAGCGGTTTTTGAAAATTTAACTCTTGAATGGTAAAACGGCATCTAATAAAATGTATGCGAACCTAGACGTAGGTAAATGCTAGTATAATTACTAAATAGAAAAAAGTGAAAAAATCGCGATATATCTTTAAAATCTACTGCGACGAGTACGTTGGAATATTCTAGTTTCCAATTTCCCCTGGTGTTGTGTTTAATTGTTTCTTGGCAAGAAATTAATTACTCAATATTAAAGCAGTTTCCCTTAAACTAAAGTGGAGCGATCAAAGTTAAGTTAAACTAAGCCAGTCATAGCAGTATTTAACCTACATTTGCTTATCTGATGGCAAACGCCTTGGAACTTGTTCAACGAAGAGTTACGCCTTATGTACTTACACCTTAACTGCACAAAATTAAGTTTTCTTATATTTGTTTGTGGGGAAACAAGGACACTTTATCATGGAAAAACATACCACAGATTTTATGTTTTAGATGGGTTTATTTCTGAGCCTCCGTTACCCGTTTGCGCATCACGAGATGCAGATCTATTAACGTATACGATTACATTTATAGATCTGAGTTGGCATTTATGAGTATTGGCTATGATTACAAAAAAATATTTCATTAATAATAATAATTTTAGAACTTAACTAGAATGATCCAGTTGAAATTTGGTGCACGTACAATAAATCAGTGACCCAAACGTGGCCTTCTTGTTTAAAAATTAATTAATTAATTAATTAATTTAATTATTTACGACAAAATTTCAACTCTCGACGTCGAAAAGTGATTTGTAAAATCTTACTTCGAATAAAACATTTTTCATTTCATTTCAACTCAATCAGTTTAGTAGTTTCGAAGGAAATTGGCGTTGACAGACAAGTGATCCTAATTCACTTTTTTATAGTAGTTCCGTTTTTTTATTTTTGAGTCAAAAATACCTACCTACCTTCCCTAGTTAAGAATACTTAGTTAAAATTAAGCTAAAAATTGAACTGTTAGTATGTATGTTCACGCTTTTGACTGACTTTACTTGTCCTATTCTAGGACCTAACTTAAATGTGTGCAAACATTCGCATCTATATAATAAAACTGTAGAAGTCGAAAATCTGTACAAAAAAAATCTAAAAACCGAGTCAGAGGGATGAAAGAAGTTATTCGTATCCAGACTTTTTTCAACATTTTTGTTTCTCTGTTTGTACGGGCTAATCTCCGAAACTTTTTGACTGATTAGACTGAAATTTTGCATAGTGATACCTTATATCCCCGCTCAACATCTTGGATACTTTTAATTGCGGAAAATTAAAGAGTTCCCGTGGGATACTTAAAAATTACTACGGTAAAGTCGTAAAACAACGCAGGCGTAGCTGCGGGCAGACAGTTAGTTTATAATATTGGTGGGAGATGAAATGGGATTAATTTGTTTTAATCTAGTTAAGGAAAAATCGGATAGCTCTTGTAGTACTTACTTTACCTATTACATGAACGTTTTCGATCGTTTTAACAGTAATTTCAGTAAAGCGCCCTTAACGTTATATACTCTTGTTTTTCGTTATTTCGCAAAGGAAAAAAGGGGATATTGTTTTTTATTAGGCAGTAACGTTGTCGTAAAAAGGAAAATTTATCTGTGAAGATGGGAAATGAATACAGGGTCGATAGGAGGAACGTATTAAGAAAACGTTTTTGTTAAAAATAGATTTAAGTAGGCGCCAGACGGCAATGCTGTGCTTGATAGAAAATCGATGCTTGTTCTTCTTTCCGAAGACTGGTCGAGATTGTAGGAATACAAATCAACGTTACATTTTTATATTACTAATATTATAAATGCACAAAACATGGAATTGCTCTTTGTATCGTAAATAATAATAATAAAGGCTTGAAGTTTTGTTAGTTAGTTGGCTGAATGTATTTCGTTGAAATTTAGAAGTCAAAAAATTTGACACTAAATTAATTCTAGGACTTATTGCAGCAGAAAGTATAGTAGGGAAAAGGAAAAAATGCCTTTTTATCTTTTTGGTAGCTGGTAATACCTATCACTGATACATAATGTAAATAAATCTACATATTAAGTATAATAATATGTATGCCCGACTGCCCGTTTTCACTAACGTTGAGAATTTCCTAAATTGATGCCTAATGTATTAGTTATGCGTGGTTATGCTTATCTTTATTAGGCCGATTTGACAGCGCCTAGAGGTCTTCTTCAGTTTTAAACGTTTATTACCGCCTAGAAATAACAAGAGTCGATTTTAATTTCATAATTATGTTCTTCTATTTTAATATTAGTAAAAAAGTGACGTTTGTTTTCGGTTATTATTGTATGCCAATCGCGCGTTGTACATTAGCACAACTTCGATAATCTAATTTCGTCGAAAAAGATGGGAATTGCAATTTAAAACCCAGGTCGTATCTAAATAACCCGACACGCTCCCGCAAATCCTAACCCCTTTTATGAAACCCAAATCCTTATTACTACATTCTCATTCATTCACTCGTTCAGGAATTCCGTAGTCGCGCCGCGAACGGTTACCGTTCACTCCGATGCAAATTGCAAATTACTAGACGAACTTAATTAAGAAAATCGCGCTATCTTCTTAATGCTATGACGTAACGGATTCGATTTCCCCCCCGGGGGGTAAATGGGTTTTCTTAGGGGGTGGGGTGGCCCCCCTTTCTAAGGCATAAGATGTGAAATAATCTGTGGAGGCCGAATCCCTAAAATCGTCGGTTTGGCTTGTGGACGTGTGGGGAATGAGTTTGAAGATGTTATTGTCCGATCACTATGTTTTTTTATTATTTTCCTTACAGCAGCGTCCGTGGTCGAGTGGTGAGACACTTGCCTCATATAATAATAATCATTATTTTTGCTGAAAACATGGTACGATTTCAGTATAATGAAAAGTAGTAATGTCTTAGATGGAATTAATGTACAGTCATGTTTTTCTGAAATACGTAAATAGCAAACACATTTACAATGTTTGATATTTTAAATTATATAGATGTCAATTAAATTTTCTTAATGTTATGTCACAACATTTCTTTGACGTCATAAAATTGAGAACCTAACCAAACACAATGTATTATTTTTCACCTTTAGGCGAGGTTGTTCATTTTCTCAGATACGAGTAGTCAATTTAGAGGCACGTCATATTCTTTGTATTTCATTTTCTAGGTTAGTCTAGTTAGTCTAATAATTCAAATTTTAAGTTCAGGGTTCAAATCCTGGTCACAATTTTGTCAAATATCAGTTTTTGGGACTTTTTTTAGTAGGCTTGTGACACTTTACTAAGCCAAAGAGAAACAGCTACGCCATTTTTGATATAAAATGAAGCACGTTCATTCTGCTAATTTTAAGTGGACTATTCACGTCTCTTCCTGCACGGGGTTAAAGTTACTAGATGTGTCTGATGGAATCACAGAAATAAGTGACCTCATTTACCTTTATACGTACTTAAAAAAATAAACATCAGTATTAAAATTTCATAAATGTTTATTTATATTCCTTTATATTACATATAAAAAAACATATTTAAAAAACGCGGTATTATTTCTGTTTTAATAAACTATTTCAATAATAGTCATTCATTTTTACTTTATCTTATGAAATTTTAAAGCAAAGGCACAGAATATTTAGTTTTATGATAACCTGTTATAAATTATCATATTTTCAAACAAAATATTAACCCTTTGGCTCAAAAATTACCTAACTTCATTCCAGTAGTCAATTCTTTGCAGAATAATAGCGAACTTTTTTTACACTTAATACATTTCAATTTGAAATACCAAACCGATTTCTTAGGAAAACCAGACTATGAATTAGGTTATGTTCTAAAGCATTATTTATTTTTCAAGGTAAGACAGAATCTGACAAAGGAGACAAACTGATTGAATTACTAGGAATTATTAGGAGGGACTCTGTAGGTAAGTATTATAGTATTTGATTTGCGAAAGCTTTCAAATTCTTAAAAACTGAGAGTCTTTGAACACAGACGAAAAGCAATTTGTTAAAAACTGTCTTTTGTTATTTTTCTTAGTTCTTTGTGAAACCAGCTCTTTATTTCTGCTCATGGGCACTGTTTTTTTACTAAGAGTGTTTAAATTTTCGCCATTAAAAAAACATAGGATGCAACCGGTACTCAAGGACATGTTCAATATGTACCTACATATGCTCATGTTGAGCAACTTTTCTAAAGACACTAAAAGAAATTAGACACTTGAGACACTTCCCGTATAAAATAATATTTTTTATCGGACATTTTGTATAGAGAAGTTTATTTTTAATTTCCTGGTAAAGTTTCATTGGGAGTGCTAAGCTGCATACACCTCATTGTGACATTGAATATTTGGGGGACAGAGTGCAAAGTGCGAGTTTTGTAACAAAATAAACGCGCTCCATATCGCGAGCGTAAACGCGATTTTGTATGGAACTGAAAGTACGCCATCTATTGACAGTTCACCGAAGCAAAATTTCTCCATAATAATATGCTTATAAATTGCACGTTTACGAGTAAAAAACTAGCACTTGGCACTTAATAAGGGTAATGCATAGGGTTATTACCTAAAATGTCCCATAATATGAGCATAACATAACATTACCTATCCTTTTGATAATGCCTATAACCCAAACTTCAATCCTATTCATTTTAAGCTTAATAGTATGTCGAATCAAGACAAGTCCGGTGAAGCTTAAATCGTCGTACTTTTTCGACTCAAGCATACGTCAATTAAAAAAAAAGTCGATTCAAGAATTTAAAAAATCGTACAGTACTTAACAACTGTGAATTGATGTTTAAACGATCAATCAACTTTCAATCTCCGACGTATATTATAGTGCTAGCTTTCCCCCCGCGGCTCTACCCGCGCTAACTGTTGTTCCCGTGGGAATGGAGTAATTTAGTAGCCTGTGTGTTAATTACATTATAAATTAAATTATAATCGAAGCGAAAAAAGCCCGCCCGCCCGCCTGTACGGCCCGGATAGCCCAGGAGGTGCGGGTTCAAGTCCCTGCCCAAGCTCAATGATCTTAATTTTTCGCTTCGATTATAATTTAATAGTATATACTAACAGGCGTCACCTGTGGATAAATCAATGAACTACATTATAAATATTATTATAAAGTTTCATTAAATCCATTCAGTAGTTTTTGCGTAAAAGGGTAACAAACTCTACCCATATATCCATCCATTCATCTTCACGAACTTATGCGTTTTTTAATATTATTAGTAGGATTTTCTTCTAGCTCTTCTATAATGTCGCGATCTGCGTCCATCTTGGATTCACTTTTATGCCGGTCATGCCCGCCAGCTCATCTCTCGTCTTATTAGACGCCATATTGTGTTAGCATCAGTTTTTTACATCGTCCGAGCAAAACTGTCACGTGCCGGATAGTTTTACTAGTTATAGGCTGCCAGGATGTTGTGTTATACATTTTTTCTTCTTTTTTTAGAACGTTTGATTTTCGATTCTTACAGATATGATATACCACCGAGGGGCTCGAGCCTACCCTGAATTCAGGGTGTACAGGCCTCAATCGACCACGCTGGCCCAGTGCGGGTTGGTCAACTTCACACACAACCTTTGAATTACTCCGCCGGTGTGTGCAGGTTTCCTCACAATGTTTTTCTTCACTGTAATCGAGCGTCGAATAAACGTAATAATAATATGAATTCAGAAATCAAAAACATATATTTCGTACCAACAGGTATTTTACAATAAATAAGAAGAATACTGTTAGAGATTCCAAGTAATTTTACAGGTCCTAAAATTGAAAAAATGCCGCTCATTTTTCTTGGGATTATTTTGATAAGAAATTGAGGATTTCTGTAGCTAAGCTTAATCCGTTCGCTTTTCGCTTATGCAAAAATATTTTTGTTTGTCTTTTGTTTTACTGTCACACATGTTTAATTTATAGGTATTAAATGTAATTAAATACCAATTTCTTGCAGAGAGGTGGGAGCCGCATTTCTTGACAAAAACGTTGGTATAAATGGAAACAATAAAATAATGACATTATTATGAAAGAAATATGATATTTATCTATATAATAAAACTGTAGAGTTCGAAAATCTGTATACAGGGCGTCCCACGGCTATGCCACATGGAGGGAAAGTACCTTAAATTTTGTAGATAGAACATTTTACTGAAAGAAGACTTTATTTCAATTTTAAAAACTATTAAAACTGCATTCATATTTTTTTTAACAATTACATGGTTGAACCGGGAATCGAACCCGCTGCACGAGAAAAAATAATACCCTGTAGTTTTATCATACCAATCGAAAGGCTTCATCATAAGGATTATTTTTTGCTAATAACATAGTGTCATAAATAAAAGGAAGTGGGGAAGGAAACATGTTTCGGTAAGATCACCCAACCTAGTCCCAGCTAAATACCTGCTTACTCCGCAAGGGTTGTGTACCCACTATAATGAACTACATTTTGGTTGCACAACGTAAGCCTGAGGTATTAATAGTTGAGGTAGTTTTAACTGGGTCACGTTGTACCTGCGTAGCTCTCTAGACGTATTAAGATACGCTCATGTTGGCTTATAAGTACAAGGTTTCTGAACTACAGATATTTCACAAAATACCTGACGCAGTGTTTACGTTTTTGTTTTTTTTTCTTCTTAAGGGGCTCTACCACGCTAAGTGGCGCCGCCACCCTTTAAAAAATAATAACTCGGAAAATAATCAATTTTTCAAAAATCCGGTCCACAGAACTGGAGTCGAGGTGCTGTAGGATATATAGAAGCAATCACATATGTTTATTATAGTTCAATGTAGTTATAGATAGAAAAAATGCGAAAATTTCCTATTTCTAACTACAGCGAGATATAATAAATAAAGTTAATAGCTTCTATATATCCTACAGCACCCCGACTTCAGTTCTGTGGACCAGATTTTTGATAAATTGTTTATTTTCCTAGTCATTATTTTTTAAAGGGTGGCGGCGCCACTTAGCGTGGTAGAGCCCCTTAAAATGTAGGGGTAATTTAGATAAACAGCCTCTTATTTATATTTATATTTTATTATTTATTGCACACAAAAATATGGACAGAAACATACATTTATAAGAATGACACAACAGGCGCAGCTTATTTCACATGAAATGTCTTCCAGCTGGCCTAAGTCTCCCTCTTAATTAAAAAAGGAAATAGTTGTAAATGAAAATTTGGTGATTATGATGTTTAACCGCATAAAACTCTAATTTTATTAATTGTTCTAAATAACTTTTTTTTTCTAGTACTTACCCAAAAATATTTTCACCCAAATAAAAACGGAGACGCGTAATTTATTTGAATATTCATATATTTTTATTATTCAATATAAAGAAGATCTTCGTATTACCATTATTTGTATAACGTCGATGTATTTTAAGTATTTACTTATAAATAGTACTGTATGTAGTTTATTTACGTCAGTTCCACCAACCAGGACTATTTAATATTTTTTCGCAATTTCCTCCTTGGTTGCCTGGAAGAGATTGTGCTACTTCAGCAATAAGGCCGCCTATCGACTCTTTATTTCACTTCTGAAAATTGTAACTTTCCTATATTATTTATTACTGATGCCAATCATACTTCATCATACTAGTATAATAAAGAGGAAAGATTTGTAATTTTGTGTGTATGTTTGTAATGAATAAACTCAAAAACTACTGAATCGATTTAAAAAACTTTTCACTTTCACTTTTCACAAAGCTACGTTCACCCTGAGTAACATAGGCTACCTTTTACCGCGAAAAATGCTTCATTCCCACGGGAAAAACTGTTAACGCGGGCGAGCCGCGGCGGAAAGCTAGTATTATTATAAAGAGGAAAGATTTGTAATTTTGTGTGTATGTTTGTAATGAATAAACTCAAAAACTACTAAACCGATTTAAAAAATTCTTTCACCATTAGAAAGCTACGTTCACCCTGAGTATCACAGGCTACCTTTTACCGCAGGAAAATGCCTCATTCCCACGAGAAAAAACTGTTAACGCGGGCGGAGCCGCGGCGAAAAGCTAGTAAATAATACAGTATTATACGTATCCCTACGGCCGTCTTTAGAACAGAATTGCGAGTTAAACTCACTTCACGCGAGTTTAACTCGCGCTTGTCCATTATGTTTTTTTATTATTATTCAAACGCCCCTCGAGATGCAGTGTGGACCAAGACGACGCGGTAGACCTCACCTTTCATGGCTCAACTCTATAAAAAGGGACCTTGAGGAATTGGACGTGGATCCTTTGACGACCCAGGACAGAGATTGCTGGCGAAAGATGATTAGGAGAGCCGACCCCAACTAAACATGGGATAAGGCCGGAGAAAGAAAGAAGATTATTATTCAAACGTTCAACAAGCCACGATCCTATTTCCCTTGGATTTCAAATTCACTTTAATATCTAAAGCAAAAACAAAACTTGTTTATTGTGGTGCGGCGCCGTCGTTTATGTAAATCTAATATTGCTTTAACAAAACTATTTTCGCAACTTCAAAGAGTAAATGGCTGTTTGAAGACAGAAATGTGAATTTACACTAAAATTTGTGGGGCAATTATCAGGCGCTTGGCAAAGGCAATTTCAAACTGTAGTTTTTGGGAGTGACAGCAGCGGTTGAGGCTGATGCATTGTTTTTTTTAGTCGAGATACTTGTATGATGCAAATGAGCATGCTTTTGTCAATTAACAATTCGTAAAAGGTAAGTTGAAAACGAGCTTTTGTGCGAATGATTTCAGTGCTGCAAACAACAGTGTTTTTCATCTTTTTCTTCGGTAAGTAACTTTATACCTATAGAAGATATACACCCGTTTGCACTAATCTTATCTTAGGCTTTTCGTAGTTAAGAAAAAACTAAGATGAACAGAGCTTTTAAAAAAATGGTTTGCACTAACAGTTTTCGCTTAACCGTTTCGTAAATTTGGCTTTATCTAGTTAAGTAAATGAATGAACGAATGCAACACTATGGTTTTATTGTTTTTCAAAATACGCAAAGTAATATAGACTACAAAATAAAGCCAGGCTGTCTTTAAAAATAGACCTAGCGTGTCAGGTGTAAGATTGTACCAGTACTATCATCATCATACGTCGTCGTCGTCTATTGCATCATTCATTCTTTTTTTTTTTATTCATTCTTTCATACTAAAAACATCAACTGAGACGTCACAATACAAGCCACCTTTAATTTTAAAATCCCGGAGGAGGCAATAAAGATAAAACCAAGTCCTCGTCTACCCAGGCACTAAGCTAGGATACCTAGATACGTACATGACCTAGGCGCAGACAATCCTAGACTCAGAGACAAATGAAACGTGCATAGGCCGCGACCCGCTTGAGCGCACTCCAATGCTCTAGTGATGGGCGAAAAGATATGTCAATATCGATATCGAGGTAACATTTGTTTTAAGTGACAATAACGGAGACAGTAAAATCATATATTTAAGTTCATCATCATCATTTCAGCTGATGACGTCTTTTGCTGGACAAAGTCCGCCCTAATGATCCTTGTCAAGTTTTAGGCTATATTCTCGACGACCGCGGCGGGTGGTTGGGCAGCAGCGATTACGACTAGGGGGTGGCGCTTTCAAAAGGTCCTTCACGATGTTTTCCCGTATTTACGCGCTAGGCCTAGGTTAGAGGCTCCCTCGAGCTGCCCCTAGTCGCGTTGATACATGACTACTTTGGGGTAGAGCCTTCCGCTCCCCCGCAAGTCCAGTGAAGCTAGATTCGTCGTACTTTTTCGACACAAGCATAGGCCAATAAAAAAAAAGCATAGTTCTCTATTGAACTGTTCTCGACGGCAGCGGCGCGTTCTACATAGAACGTACATTGTGTTTACAGAAAAAAGTTACTAATAATGGTAAATAACACCAAAAAACCCTTGATTACTCAACGTTGTACTTAAAATCTATTCTTAAGATCTTTAATATATTATCTTTTGAAATCTGTGTGATTAAATTAGGTAAAGTATATTGTGAGATTTTAATAATTTGTAAATTCAGGTTAGATATTTATGGCGATACATTTTTCGGCCTCTTTTCCCATCACTACGATACACACAGCAAGCACACTGCGACTAGTCGCGAGGACCCTTTGTAATCTTGTTGGGAGCGTGTTGCTTTGAATACTGCGGATAATGCTACATACAGGGTCTTAGAAAACAACTTGGCTTTATAGAAGCTCTATAAAAGCTCTATACTGGAACGATCGTCATCTGTCTTGAAATCGCAGTCTGTTATTTTCCAGATGAAAAGCTGAGGAGGCAACTTTGAATTTTATTATTTGTTTACTCTGATCACAGGAACATTCTGACTGCATAGTAGGTGGTGTGCGAACAATTCTACTCGAAACAGTGTGTAATATTTTTAATAATTTCAAACGAATCACATATTGTAAGGTTTTAATTTCAAATTAATTTTCCTGCATGCATTATAATAGCATAAAATAACTTTCCATCCATCAATTAATTGAAATATTAATAATAACGTGTATTCGAATTTCGTATTCATAATAATGTACGTTTATTCGACGCTCTTAGGGTGAAGGAAAACGCCACATCGTGGGGAAACCAGCACACACCTGCAAAGTAATTCAAAAGTTGTGTGTGAAATTGACCAACCCGCACTGGACCAGCGTGGTCAGTTTCACACACATTTGAACGCTGCTACCTATTCCATTATGTTTAGTTTAGACAAAAGGGCTGAACTTCTGAGCGCTTTGCATTATTCCATCTATTATAGCTTCTGCTCTACTAGCAAAATAACTAATAACAAGCAAACTAACGAAGTTTAGCTTTAAGTATACAGGGCGTCCCTCGGCTATGCCACATGGAGGGAAAGTACCTTAAATATTGTAGATAGAACATTTTACTGAAAGAAGACTTTATTTTAATTCTAAAAACTATTAAAACTGCCTTTATACATTTTTTAATAATTACATGGTTGAACTGGGAATCGAACCCGGTACACGAGAAAAATAAATACCCTGTAGTTTTATCATACCGATCGATAGGCCTCATCATAAGGATTATTTTTTGCTAAATAATATAGTGTCAGAAATAAAAGGAAAGTCTTCCTTGGTATGGTATGGTATGATAACTACACGGTACGCTGATAGTATATAGGTAAACAGTCGAAATAACGCGAATTTTAATTTAAATTTAATAAAAAAAATTACATTCTATTTAGTCCGTATTTTAGATTATAAAAAAATATTGAACACGTATTTTTTCTTTTAGTCCAAGAGCCCGCGAACGCCAGACATACGTTATTTTATAAAAGCTGAAAATTTTTGTATATGTGCCTCTAGTACAGGTAAGAACGATCCCCACCCATGTTACCTGGGTAGTGGTTCCTTTGGCAGGTAGCAGGTAATAAAGGTATATAAAATTGTATCTTAAATTCGTTAATTTATAAAACTCAATTTTTTGATATTTCATTCGTAGTAATATTAATATTCGCGTTATGCATTGCCAGACACCTACTATGGTTCCAACCCCCTGCCAGACACCCCTAAATTATAATAATTTGTAATTCTACTTACGTTAGATTGTAAAATCTGAATTTTATATATGTTATTTGAGGCACTATAAAATGATGTTTTCTCAGTAGCCAGACAGTTTCGAGGGTTCTATCATCCTGCCAGACGCATTGGAAGGGGCAAAAGTTGTGAGAGCGCGGAGTATGTGTAGTAACTGGAGTGAGTGAAACAGAGCGTTCGGTTTATTGCGATCGTTTACTGCGTATCAGATGTCGTTTATTCCAAATTATCTCGTGCTCTTCTTTTTTTAATTTATCAAGAAATTTTATTAAATAAAATAACTACAGTCTTAGTATAAAATTTTTAAAACAATACATATAAATAATTTTATACTAAATTATCAATCATGTGAAAAAACTAATAACTTGATTCATGTTATTTGGAAGTTTTCCAAAGTTTATTGTATTTAATTATAATTGAAAAATAATCTTTTAATAATTTAAGAACAATTTTTATTCAGTAATTTTCTTCATAATCACCGTTGTCGTCAATGTATATATATATATATATACCATGCCGGGAAACTTCTCACAGAATTGGATGAATAAACTGGCCATTCATCCCAGTTTATTCATCCAATTCTGTGAGAAGTATAAGTCACTGATATACGCCAAAATATAAGAAATCTGAAATGGAAATGGGAAGATGTCCTCAAGGAAAAGAGTGGCCCGTATTAGTTCTCCATAGCGAGGGATAGAGAGGAATGGAGGAGACTGGGGGAGGCCTACGCCGAACAGGCGACTTTCATAGAATGAAATAACAATGAAGGATTAAGAAATTTTTTTTTACTAAGCATGCTAAATTAAAATAATACATTTAATAAAGTAATGCAATCTATGACAGAATAAAGGCTCATTTTATTTTATTTATTTTATTTCAGGTAAAAACAACCCATTTGTACAATAGTACCAATAATTTATAAAAACACATTAGTAGGAAAATAACAAAACAAAATTAAATACTAAGTCATGTCATACATAATATAATAACAGAATGTTAGAATTCACTTTTTGTTTGCACTCTGGTGCGCGCACAGCCAGTGTCTCAGCAATTTCGAATTATAAAAAAATGGAAGTATCAAATTCATTAAAGTCCTAGTATAGATGTTGCCATGCAAACGATAGTAGCGCCCCCCTTTTTTGTCAACTCTTTATGGTCAAGCTATACTCCGCGCTCTCACAACTTTTGCCCCTTCCAATGCGTCTGGCAGGATGATAGAACCCTCGAAACTGTCTGGCTACTGAGAAAACATCATTTTATAGTGTCTCAAATAACATATATAAAATTCAGATTTTACAATCTAACGTAAGTAGAATTACAAATTATTATAATTTAGGGGTGTCTGGCAGGGGGTTGGAACCATAGTAGGTGTCTGGCAATGCATAACGCGAATATTAATATTACTACGAATGAAATATCAAAAAATTGAGTTTTATAAATTAACTAATTTTAGATACAATTTTATATACCTTTATTACCTGCTACCTGCCAAAGGAACCACTACCCAGGTAACATGGGTGGGGATCGTTCTTACCTGTACTAGAGGCACATATACAAAAATTTTCAGCTTTTATAAAATAACGTATGTCTGGCGTTCGCGGGCTCTTGCTCTATTTTTTCGATTAAACAAAAAATAACAAAGATATAGCCCATTAAAGTTACGTGTGATGTCACACATTACTTTAATGGGCTATATCTTTGTAATTTTTGGTCCGATTTACAAATAAAAAAATACGTGTCCCTTATTTTTGAATAATCTAAAAGACGGACTATTTTCATTTTTTAAGGACACAAGCCTATTATAATCATGATTCACCCACCGCCCGCTGCTCACGCACGACCCATTCAACCTAACATGAAGCAGTAGTGTGGCAAATGATCATCTCACATTTATCTGTCAAAAAGTTGTGAGAAACCCACCATATTGAAATATCCTCCAATATTATAAGAGTATACGCACCACAAAATTATCTCTGTCACGCGTGACACCTCATACTAGCCCATACAGCCTAGTCTTGTGGAATACATAACTAATTAATTATGCTCCATATGCAAATTTTCAGTATTATTATTTAACCACGATATGTGAAAGGAAATGGCATATATTTATCCAATTCGTACTAAATGGGCATCTGTTTATACATCGCAAAACAAAATAATATAAGTACAGTCAACCAAAAATATAGTTCGACAATTGGTTACTTCCACTACGATAGCCTATAACAGTACACTAGAAAACTTAGGCGACAAACAATGTCAATCCTTATATCCGTCATTTAGATTTTTGATAAATAATTTATTCATATATTTATGTAACCTAACCTAACCTAACCTAAAAAAATTGAGCTTGCTTACATACAACTATAAGTCGATATACAATTGTATAGACAACAATAACTGACGTCAATAAGTGTTTGACACATACAATCAAAAACATAACCTTCCTTCTGCAGTCAAGTAAAACCATGCTTATACTACGTAGTACTATTATTTTATTCTGTGCTTATACTTGCCGCAAATATTCGTCGCAAACGAGGCCTTAGATATGCCTTACTTAAAACCATGGTCTAAGAAAACAAGGTCTAAAACTCGGACCACGTGACTAATTTTGCCTGTTCATCCTTGTCGAAAGCGTGTAATAGACAAGGATGAACAGGGCAAAATGACGTAGGCTTGTGTCAGTCACGTGGTCGGAGTGTTAGACCTTGTTTTCTTAGACCATGCTTATATCCTAATACCATCGATCGACTGTATAAAAATAAATACCTGTGTAAATGAAGACACTTGATTAAATTGACGCTTTATTAAACTAGGGTTCGTTAAATTTATTTTACACAACCGTCAGAAATTAAAAGACGCAGGTAACTTGCGTATTAAGTGTATTGGTATTTGGCTCTCTGCGTTTTTGGTTAAACGTTATTTTGGGCATATGCGTTTCTGGCATCTTGTGTATTTAGTGTGTTGGTACATCGCGTATTTGGCTTTCAGCGTTTTTGGTAAAATGCGTAAGTAGCGACTGTTTATGAAGAGCCATCTGTTATCGCAAATACTAAACATCCTTTAAAATAAAAAAATATACTGTAACCCCCCCCTCTCAAACTAACTTATAACCGTTCTACTAAACACTTAACCTACCTAAACATAATGTTTAAACCGAAGATTGTGATCTTACTTAAATATGGCCAGAGAACGTCTAGTGGAAAGACTCTACATTATGAACCGCATACGTGTAACCCTGAATCTTTTAGTGAGAATTTTGTTAGTTCTAGCTATGTAAATAACCCAGTATTAACCGCAATGACTATAAGCTCCCCGAAGATGAATAAAATGTATGTAAATTGGTATGTATATAGGTAAAGATTATAAAGTTAATATTTAGGAAAGTAAATACTGATTAGAAAGAGATATTAAGTATCTATATTAAAACTGTATTGAATTTAGAAAGGATATATGATGAATTTACTTGATTATGATTACTTTCTAGGATTATGAAATTAAATATCTAATTATAAAAATATCTAGTTGATTTATTTATGGGACAAGCAAGAAAATAGGTACTCTGTATTTGATAGTTAAATGGAAATTATTAATCATACCCGGAGTCCGGAGTTTAAGGAAGAAGAGTCTGGATGGCTGCTCTCTCCGCTTTACTGCTAAACCAACATCAGTCATCATCTCCAATATAAGTACTTGTTCAATTTTGATTCCTGTAAATTTATTTTGAAGATGATTTAAATGCTTCCTCTGATATGACAATAAGAGGAAGATGTAGAACAAATACGTTTATTACATTTCTAAATACTATAAGTACTTTACATATATGATTAGGTGCACCTTTCTTGTTCAGAAATCCTGTAATAAGTACATAATCTTCAGTTAACACTTCTAACAGATAAATATCATAGTAAATAAGAGTGTTAATTTTAGGAATAATATAGGTACATATATTAATGAGATAATTTCTAGAATAAAACATATAAAATCATTGACATAGCACAAGAATCATTTAAACCACCAAAGTAAGACTACTTAGCTTTGTTGTAGAAACACATTGTCCGCATCCTCCCAGCTCGTCGAAACTGCTCTGTCGTTCTAATATAAAAGAATTCCACCTAAAATTATTAAAACTAATTTTTCTAATTTTTTACACGATCGCGTTGTTTTTTTTACAGATTTCAAAATGGTTGATTTCGATTTCCTTTGTATTTTATTGCTTGCCCACTAAATAAAATGATCATAATACATAATAATTAGAAAATTAATAATAAAATTACATAAAATAAATTAAATAATTCCGGCATGATTTTATAATATTTTTATCTAATTAAATGTTTATTTTCTATTAAATATATCTATAATTGACGAAAATTACTTCCTATTCGAAACTAGAATACGGAAATGAATATTTGTATGACAATAACGCCAACTATCGTCAGATTGAAGAAGCTTTGCCCTAACTTGTGGAAGATTACTTCTCTCCGCTAATATCCTACTTTTATTTAGAAAATTGAATGTATTACTTTAAATCTATAATTCATATTTTAATTATATTATAAAGACTGATTTACAGAGTTAATTTGTTAGATAATTCATTATGGAACGATCCTCTTAGACTTTTCCTTGAGACAAATTGTGAAATTTCAATTATTGCATAGATTTATTTCTAAGCATTACTTTAGACTTCTTGTCTTATGCAAGGATAAACAACTTTAATATAGAAGTTTATCAAAGATCCTGCGAATAAACATGTAATTAATTTATAACGTAAATTTTATAAAACATTTGTGAAATCTGTACGGGACCCAAGTTGGTACCGTTACAATACTTGATTGATATTGACCCTATATATTTTGGAGGATAGAACCCAGCCGTTTAAAGTAGGTGTATGAAATAAACTGAATAGCTTCTTTGTCACACCCCTGTTCATACAACTGGTTTAATACACATATAATTGAGGTATGCACATGGTGCGAAGTCGTGTCTCCTCTATAATTTTTTGTGAGAATATAATATACGTAATAATTCTTGATGGTTCAACCAATTTATAAGGAGGTAAGCTGACTAAAATCCTACTAATATTATCATACTAATATTATAAAGAGGAAAGATTTGTATTTTTGTGCATGTGTGTATGTTTGTAATGAATAAACTACATTACTACTGACCCGATTTCAAAAATTCATTCACCATTAGAAAGCTACATTCAATCTGAGTAACATAGGCTATCTTTTACCGCGGGGGTATGCCATAAGTTCCACCGCCATCATCAAGGAGGAAGGACTGACGACCCTATTTGAGTGGCTGGTTTTTAGGCCGAGACTGTCTAAGTTTGCTGTCGACTCGAAAAGAAGAAGAAGAACGTGTGCCTAACTTTATTGTGGTAAGACCCAATATGTTTCCCCAGAAATTTTAAATTCTTTCAAAACAATATGGAGATGGTGTCGAGAATCGTATTATACCTAAATAATAATACAATAAGAGCTCCATTAAACTAAGGTAACAAAAAATATACATGCTATGTAGAACCCAGTTATCATAATGAACTTAATTCGTTTGGGTGTAATAGATTATATTCAAGAAGCGTCGACATAACACCATACAAATTTATTCAAATGTAAGAGTAGGTACCTATATAAATTATTGCGATGTTAAGGGCGGTCGTGTATATTCAGTCTTATAGATTTTATTATAAATGATGGCCCCTATTTATAAGGAAGTAAGTAATAAAATGGTAGGTGTAAGTGAAAGGTAAACTCAATTTTGACTTTTTTGTCTTTTTTTATTTAATTTTTGTCTTTTTGTTTTAGTGGTTTATATTATCGAGCATTATCTTCCAAAGACTCAGCAATGGGTTCATGCATGGACTGCCAGCCATCCTGACACCAGTTATCACATCTGACAACAGTGATATTAAAGTTACCAAAGAAGAAGCATCATGGATAAGTAAGATTTTTTTTTGTTAATCTGCATCACACAATATACAGGTAAAATATCTGCAGCAGATATATCTAACTTAACCTAACCTAACTACTAATATTATAAACGCGAACTTTACTGAATTAATGAATGAATGGAAATATTTGATTGCACAAAAAAAACAGTACAAAGGCGAACTTAATGCTACAGAGCATTAGACAAAAATAGCAGCCTCAGAAATATGAACAGCCTCCGGGGCCGAGTGGTAACACGCCCGCCTCACATCACAGAGTTTCAGGTTGGAGTCTCGGTAGGGCTTTCGTCTCGTCTCGTACTCGTCTAACAAATATCACTTAGGACATTGTTCAAGCATAAAAAGAAAGATGATTCCGTGCTTTAGAACGCATGTAAAGCCGTTGGTCCCGGCTGTAATCTACTACGCATGTAGTCATTATACAAGCCATGTCAGAAGCCGGTACGGCAACAATAATATTGTATAGGAAGCTATAGGTATCTCATAAATATTTTGAAACTTCTTAATTTTTACAAAGATAGTTTTCGACATATAAACTAACGTCCTTTTTCATAATGCTATATTTTTTTTATTAAAAATCGACGTATTAATTTTCATCGAACTTAAAATAATCCTACTAATATTATAAACACGATAGTTTGTGAAGATCACGAAAATGTATGGATGAATGGATGTTTGTTACTCTCTCACGAAAATTCTACTGAATGGATTTTAATAAGCTTTACAATATAATTGATCCTGGAACGTCCGTCTTGGTCTTCCCCTTCCAGCACTTCCTTCCACTCTAGCCTTATAAATCAATATGTTTCAATTCATTAATTTATTTGTTTCAGCATCCATCAGTCCTATAGCGGGAGTGATCGGCTGCTTACATGTCCCGATTCTAATGCAACGGTTTGGTCGCCGATTCGCCAATGCTTATCTTAACATCATGACCCTGGCTGGAACTATTACCATCGCGTGTGCCTCTAACTACACTTGGCTGTTAGTCGGACGGACAATACAAGGAACCTTCTTCAGCCAATCGCTGA
Organism: Teleiodes luculella; assembly: GCA_948473455.1. Taxonomy (NCBI): domain Eukaryota; kingdom Metazoa; phylum Arthropoda; class Insecta; order Lepidoptera; family Gelechiidae; genus Teleiodes; species Teleiodes luculella. Next base: position 6,254,344 of record OX419605.1, read on the forward strand.
TCACTTCCGTCATAGCTGCTGAATACAGTCACCCAAAAAGACGCGGATTAGTTGTACTAATGAAAATCTTTGCTACTGTATTTGGAGTTACCCTTTGTCATGCCTCGAGTGCAGTTTTGACATGGAGACAAATATGTTGGATGTTCACTACACCATCGATTTTATGTTTAGTATCCACGATTTGGTGGCCTGAAAGTCCATCGTGGTTAGCTTATAAAGGACACTATCAAAAATGTGCAAATTCCTTTTGGTGGCTGAGAGGGGACAACCCTGAATCAAGGAAAGAACTTCAAGAATTGATTGCGGCACAAAGAGAGATCAAACATAATAAACAATCAAACAACTCATTTAGAAGCACGTTGAAATCTTTATGTTCAAAAAAATGTTTGAAACCTATATTTATTGTTACATTAGGCCATTTATTTGCAGAATCAAGTGGAATTCATTATACAGGCAGTTATGTTCTTGAAATCATGACCGATTTGTTAAGAAACAATTTTAATTCGCTGTACTTTTCATTAGGTGTAGATTCGGTAAGAATTTTAGGAGTGGGGATATTAACAGTTCTAGTCAAAAAGTTGCAAAGAAGAACGTTAATACTCTTTGCTGGGATATTGTCTACTCTGGTTTTGCTGCTCATGTGTTTGTTCGACTATTTGCAGAAAATAAATATGATATCCTTACCTTGGTTACCAGCCATGACTTTAGTTATTTTCAATTTTGCAACACACATTGCTGTACCAGTTACGGGAATTATAAAGGGAGAAATATTTCCAATAGAATTCAAAGGAATTGGTATTACTATTGCCGGGACATTGCATACAATAATTATTGCAATGGTGTTAAAACTAACATCAAATATGTTGATATCATTACAAACTTACGGGACCTTTTTTGTGTATGCGTTTATAATGGCTGGATCTTTAGCTGCTTATACGTTGCTTTTACCTGAAACCAAAGATAGAACTTTACAAAATATAGAAAATGAAATGTTGGGATTAAAGTTATCAAATAAAGACGATCTCAAAGTCGAAATGACAAATATATTGAGAAAATGATAAAAATTGTTCACTAAAAAATAAACGTGATAGGGACTTTGACGGCCTCGTAGCCTAGTTGTTAGTACGTCTGCCTACGAAGCACAAGGTCGCGGGTTCGAATCCCGCCCAGGGCAAACATTCGTGTGATGATTACTTGTGTTTGCCTTGTGTCTGGATTGTTGTATATTTATATGTGTATGGTATGTATATCAGCTGTCTGACACCCATAGTACAGGCTCTGCCTAGTTTGGGGTCAGATAGCCGTGTGTGATCTCACATATTTATCCCACATATTTATTTATTTATTAGTTTACTTTTGCTAAACAATTTCCTTGAATATTGTTAAATTGCACTATATCCGTAAGTTGTATGTCCCAGCCCTGTTGTGTGTTGTAGTTGTAAGTTGTCGTCTCTCCTAAATAAATGTTACCTACTAAAATAATTAGATGTAAATTTTATGTTACATTAGATATATCTAAGCTAATTCACTTCACTAATATTTATTGTTATTAAGTTATTATTTGATTATTTCTTCCAGTATTGTGTTCGTTTCTTTTTTATCTAAACACTAACTGCTTGTCTCTCTCTCATTAGCTTTCGGAACAATACTGGGGAATTAAAATTTACTCTGTCCATGATATTTTGAAGGTTATTATTTCGAATGGTCTTCAAATTTATCATATTCAGCTGTTTACATATTCTGTGGACTTCTTGTTTTTACAATACAGTTGAATCCTTAACTTTTTCTGAACAGTTAAACATGAACCTTGTTGCCTAGAAATAAGATATAATCAAATTATTGTAACATATTTTTATTAGGTAAAATTTTACAAAACACTTGATCAAATGTTGGTTTTAAAATTACGTATTACATATTATTTAATATTTTATTTTAAACTTAACATGAGAATCTCTTTTTGCCTTCATTGGTTAAAATTTCGACATAAATTAATATACTTACCTGTTATTTTTTTTTAATATGACCCCAAAATAATAATTGGACCTACCAGGAACGCGTAAAATGTAAAACATCTATAGGCGAGAGGTAAAACTTACTATTGGCGTGGCGACCGAAGCCCGCTCCCCACGGTCGCCACGCCATATTTACTAAAGAAAACTATTCTATGAGTACCACTAAAATGTATTTTCGTTTAGAGCTTAAAAGTAAATCGATGACATAATCTTTTCTTTTATGTATTTCGAGGATAGATTTGGATTTCGATCCATTTCAATATTTATAGTCAACCCCAGTGCAGCCTATAGCTTAGTCTTTTAAAATTATTCACTCGAAACGTCAAACTCTGGTTAGTTTATTAACCGATCTCGGTGTTCCCAATAGCCAAAAGTAAAAAAGGCAACCTTCATAATTATTTCTCCGACATGTATATGACTTACATACTTGTACGAGTATATAATGTTACGCTCAAAGATCGAAAACGCTCAGTGAGCGGAAAAATAGCTCACAACGCGTTGTGGTCACAGTAAGACACCCACGTCGTGCCACAACGCGTTGAAATCGAATAGCATGTCAGCCACGACACGAATTTTGCTATTTGGTCTTTCTGTGCTTGCCACAACGCGTTGTGCGCGTTTTCATTTGAGCCATAACACGAATTTCGCCATGTGGATGTTATACTGTGACCACAACGCGTTGTGAGCTATTTTTCCGCTCACTGAGCGTTTTCGATCTTTGAGCGTAACATATATATATATATAAAAATTCAATGTTTCACATCTGCCAGGCGTCCCGTGACGGCTTACCATATTTTTACTTGTTTTAATCGTATTATAAATACCGTCGAACTTAACTAAAAATATGGTCCTTCAATAAATCTTGAAAGAAAAGTCCGCTATCACATTACAAAGATCATTAAAAGTATAAATTGATTGTATTGGTTATTTCGGTAGCACGGTCGTTAGCGAATTTCTTCGGATATCGGCCTCTCGTTAAGAAAAATAAATAATTCAGATAATTCTGGTGGCTTTTGCTTTTGTCTAGAGAAAGTAGAAGTACCTAAGTAACGCCTGTGGAGTTTCTTCCGGCGAGCTCTTCTCCACAGTAGACAGCCAAAACTCGCCACATAAGAACATGTAACTGACTTAACTAAGTGATTTAAATATCACAAAGTTAAATAAATACTTTGAATTTTGACATAAGTACCTAATAGAAACAGCGTCGGTGGCCAACTGGCTAGCCGTTGACTTTCATTCGGAAGGTTGCTAGTTCAAGCCTCGGCAAGTACAATTTTTTTCAAATTCATATGTACGTTCAACGCTCTGGTGCTCTGACGGTAAAGGAAAACATCGTACGAAAACCTGCACACACCTGCGAAGTAATTCTAAGGTCCCGAGACGAGGGAACTTATATAAACGAAGAGACAGCATTTTCTTTGTTTCTCTTTTTGTTCAATGAACACAATTATGTTGTATAGTAAAGAAATATTAATTTGAATTGTATTGCATAATTGATTTTCTTTTTTTAATTGAAACGAAACTTAAAACAAATATTTTTTGTACAGTAGGCTAGGCAGCAAATGTGGTTGGAAATGTTGACCTTGAGAGCGCCCGTATTCCGTAGTGGTAGGGGTGAATTTCGTAGTGCGAGTGTCCAACGCCATGTGCTTCTCAAAAAGTATATTAAAAAAAATATTTTTTTGTACTTCCGAAATCAATTTGCTAACTAGCTGCCACGGAAAACGGCAAAAACGTCTACCATTTAAGAAAAAAACTTAACTTCATAGTTAAGTCATTACTCGGATGTTAGCTCCCAAAGCCATTACAAGACTCGTTATCTTGTTCCGACCACAGTACAGAGATATGTACTGTACCAAAACTAGTAGTAAGACAGCTATTTCATACGAAATTCGTATTACGAATGTTTTACTACGGGCAGTACCTACAATAAAACTTGACGGGAGCTAGTAGCCAAGTAGAAAAATTTTCGCTTCATGGTACATAAAGGTTTCGGTTCCGATTCGAATCCTGATCGAAGATCACTTTGGGACTTTCCCCAGAAGAAATATTATTCCGTACTTTGAAAGCCATATAAAGCCGTCGTCTTGGCTGCTATCTACGGATGTTTACACAAGCCGTGTTCTGAGGCAGCTGAATAATCCTGTTAATAAGGTTGATTGAGACACATACAACCCTCACAAACAAGAAGAAAGAATATCTAACAGAGTATTTTAGATGTGAGCGGGATAGCACGTCATGATTTAACCATTTAAGGGACAAAAATAATAAGATCTACTAATTTCAAAGGAAATATCTTGCAGTATTATAGTGTGAAGCGTAGCGTCCTTTTCACTATTACATTTTTTGCCAAATTTTGCGTACGTATCGACATCTATCAACTGGCCAATATTAAATAACCTATTCTTATTTTTTCTTTTTTGTACAATTTATACTCAAATGATACTGGCTGCAGTTTGAATCTCTTTGTTCCTGCCGCGGGCTCCTTAGCGGTCATTTTGTAGCTCTTTAGCTCCTAATCCAGCTAATGTAATAGCGGTCTTGGAGCTGGCGCCGGCGCCGCGCATTTTAAACTTCGAACAAGGATCAAGATCTGAGATCTAGGAGAAGCTAGGCATTGGAGAATTACGTACGAGTACTAGAGAAGACACCTCCAATAATTTATATGCGCCAATATGGCGGTAGCGGGAGGCGGGTGGTACGAGTATGTAAGGCGCGGGCGGCGAGAAAAAAAAAGACAAACGCCATAGAAGTTGGAGGTCGCGACCTCCAATTCATATTACTACGAGTATGAGTGCGGTTCGCGGATGTCGTTTCTATGTACGCTAGTACAATAGTAGTTTAATGGCGCTAGGGCTAATCACTACTTATTATAAAACAAAGTCGCTTTTTCTGTCCCTATGTCCCTATGTCCCTATGTCCCTTTGTACGCTTAAATCTTTAAAACTACGCAACGGATTTTGATGCGGTTTTTTTTAATAGATAGAGGGGTTCAAGAGGAAGGTTTATATGTATAATACATGCATAATATACTTAAGAATAACCCACAATAACAATTTTCCCGTGCGGAGCCGGGGCGGGTCGCTAGTATAAAATAAAGTCGCTTTCTCTGTCCCTATGTCCCTCCCTTTGTACGCTTAAATCTTTAAAACTACGCAACGGATTTTGATGCGGTTTTTTTAATAGATAGAGTGATTCAAGAGGAAGGTTTATATGTATAATACGTGCATAATATACTGAAGGATAACCCACAATAACCATTTTCCCGTGCGGAGCCGGGGCGGGTCGCTAGTTTATATCTAAATTCTAGTTTTGTTCAAAGTGATATCGCATCGAATCTATTTTTTTTAATTGTAAAGTTATTAGTCAAAAAAATAAACTAATAACTTTACAAGTAAGTCTTAAAAATTAGACTTACATCCGTTTGAGACGAGAACTAAAGCTAAGCTTTAACTTCTGTCTGACGTCATCAAGTGTTTGTTTTAAACCTCTAAATAATGAATAAATGATTTTAACTTTCTGTTAGCAAGAAAGGCTGAAGTATGTTCCCGGCTTAGAAAAAGACCAACGTAATTATTAGGTACTGCACAAGGCGTATTTAAACATGTAAGCAACAGCTTCCAAATCAACAACAACTGCGTTCCCCAAACCGCCTGCCAATTATGGCAACTCCTACCTTTCGCGGGAGTTGTTATTGCAAGTGGACCAATGTATATATTTTTGTGTGACAAGATTGAAATAAAAGTGTTTAATTTTTTTCCCTTCTGTTATAAAGCTAAGTCTTTATTATTATTTAACAAATGCTGGGAAATTATATAACAAAAAACCGGGGATGCCACGTGATTTTTAGTGTCTGGCAATAATCGCTATTTTAAAATTAGTTCCAATGAATTTTCGGAATATAGCAAAGGATTTTATTTTTCAGAAAATTTAATAATACATTTATTCGTATCCGTTACTAAATTAAACTGCACAAGCAAAAATGTGAATTGGTGTAACTCTACCGAGTAGAGCGGTCAGACGGCAATCTAATTTGACAGACAGACAAACGGGGAGTGTTAGAGTGGAACAAGTGATAAGAGTTTAGCTGTTTCACATTTTAAGATCTATTCTCTGAGACCGCGGGCGGCGGCGGGGCGGCGGCGTTTGTGACGCGGGAGGGAAGCTTTCAAAAGGGGGGGCAACTTACGGTGAACGGTCTGTAGAGCGAATTCCTATGGCCTACCATCGCACCGCCGGCCGTTCACGCCTCTGGTCGCGCCGCGCGTCAGCCAGGCCCTTAGAGAGGCATCATAGCAACCGCTTTCTACTTATTAAATCTGTGGGGCTTTCTGGGCCCTAATTAAGCTAATTTTATTATATTTATAAAGATTTATAGAAATACACTATAGTAATGCACTGTAACTCCTTTTTTCTATTGGTTTTATAATTAAATGGTAACAATTAGAATGCTGATAATCGTTTTATAATCTATCCTATTACATGTACCTCGTCGATAATATTATCGCACCTGTGCTTAATCTATGTTGTGTGTGTCCGTCCAAGTCGTTCTTATATTAAAATCTCTTATTTCTTAATAAATAACAGGCATCAAGGTCGCCGCTCACCGCTAGTCCCGTGACGTGACCCCTAAATAGGCATTACCGTGTCACGCCCATCGTGTCATCCGCCATTGTGTCAGCTTTGTCACGCCATTCCTCTTACTGCCTTTTTAGTCACGATCACGCCAGGGTTTGTACAAATTATCACACGTTTGCTTTTGTAGGAGAAATATTATAATCAATTGTGCGAAATAAAATACAGATATGATTAGTTTTGGGAAACTCTCCGCAGAAAAATTGCTCGGGAGTGAATAAAAAATTATACATTTAACCATATCTACAAAAGAATAATTTTGATCGGTCAGTTTAAATAGAGAAGTTCCTTTTTTTTGTTTTCGATAAAAGTTTATCACATCCACGCATAATTCTTCATTCATTTCAGAATTCTAATAATACCAGGTCCAAACAAAATAAAAACTTAAGGGCGTATAAAATTACCATCCTCGGCTATCGCTTTAGTGCCACTGCGAACTCTATGGTTTAGCATTCGAACTAGCCAAGGAAGAAAACCTGATATTTTTATCTGAAAGGCTTCGCAGCCAATTAGGGTTTGAATCCGAAAGCAGCTCACTTGGCGTCGAACCTACTGCCTCGCTCAGGGAGTTTTAGAAATTCTTCCAATTCAGTTTAAATTATTTATTGCATTCTCTTCAGGTAACAGTTTTTCCCGTGGGTATGAGGGATTTTCCCGTGGTAAAAAGAAGCCTATGTGTTAATACAGGGTGTCAGCTAACTTCATACCAAATTTTATTAAAATTGCTCCAGCCGTTTAGATGTGAAGAAGTAACAAACAGAAGTGCGATGTCAAATGCACGTCAAATGAAGGAGCGTGTTAAGATTACTTATATTAGTTTCAGACTTTTTCATACACCCGGTACATTTGCGTGTGAACATAATTGGTCCACTAGTGGGCTACGCACCGTCTCTAAAACCGATGTACACTTAACTGAAATGCGACAAGCCCAAACCCCCCGAGCCATGTTTTTACATTTACGGAGTGAAAGTTTGCAAAATTTACGAAGTCATAAACTGTGTGGAGGCAGGGTTGCCAGATCAAACAACCGAATATCTGGAGAATATTCCTAAATATATAAAGAATTAAGGACTTTTGTAAAAAATATGTGTGACATTTTATTAGATATTCTACATCACTATTAGATTCGAAAGTAATTTCATGTTGTGTGTCATAAAAAATAACTATTGAGTTTATTATTTTTTTTTATTTACCTAAATTGTGAAAAATCCAAGCCGCTAAGAATTCTCCCGCAATTGGACAGACTTGTACACCGGAAATATCCGGAAAAACTCGACCGTATGGCAACCCTATGCGGAGGGAACTCAGTCGTTAAACCCAGCGGCTTGTGTCCTGTGGAACACGGGTCGACACGGACACACGAGGCCGCTCGATACACGAAGGGGTTAAGATTAGTGATGTGCCGTTCCCACCATTCCCGGGAAATTTCCATTCCAACGAAATTTGCTGTTCAAGCTGGCTGGATACCTAACGACCCGACCGACCCTACAGATCTCACTGACTCGTCCTAGTTGGCCTCAAACGGAAAGTAGCATTCTTAGTGAGGTAATATTCCCGAGAACGGCACATCACTAGTTAAGATATGTTATAAGGTATGGTGTGACGGAATGCTGCTGCGCTCATGACCCTGAAACTTGCTAGAGGAGATATTATATAGGAGTCAGTGTGAATTGCAAGACATTTATCAGTCTTTATAGTTTCTGTTCCCATTCTTTATTTCTTTAGCGTGTGGGTTTCGTGGTTAACCTACCTCACAAACCCTGGTGTCAGAATCATTGAGCCGCCTATAGCTTCTGACATGGCTCATGTAACGACTACATCCGTAGATAGTAACCGGGACCAAGGGCTTTCGTGCCTTCAGAAGCACGGAATCATCTTCCTTTTCGGACAATCAGGTGATTCAGCCTGCAATGTCCTAACCAAACTGGGGAAAGTCTCACAAAGTGATATTTGTTCGACTGTTCCCATTGAAGGGCTAGAACCTAGGAACCTACTGGCCTTAGGTTGACCACACTTATTGGCCTTCATTTCGGCATAATCGTCTTGACACTTTTGGACACTAAAAATGTGAAGCAAAAAAAAATCTATCTCTATGCTAAAAACACTCTCTGATAAAATATTTGCAACGAATGATACATTAATTTTTATTGACATAAATTTTCATACAATCCGCCTTCATTTAAATAAAAGTAGTAAAAAAACAGTAGAAATGAGAAAAAAACGAGCACTTGTAATACGAATTGCTTATTGGCGACGTCACAAGTTGCCGGGATACTTCCCCTTGTGCCTCCCTTTTGAGGCTTTTCTGCCGCAGGGTGGCCAGCTTTATCTTTTTATGCTAAATCCGTCGATTTTTAAAATATTGTTTTCTGAATGAAATGGGAGTTTCGTGTTATTAAGCTATTATTTTAAGAATCTAGGTTTTAAAACAATGGAAGTGAAAAGGTCAAAAATCTTGTAACTAACTTACCCTCACTCAAGTGCGAGACGTAGTAGTTTTTCATTTTAATTTTAGATTTGCTACAATTAAAAATTCTGCACAAATGTGTCAGTAAAACTTATGCCATCAAAAACACAACTTGTAAAAAAACCAAGTCTCGCAATTCAGTTCTTCTACCGTAAAAAGTTGTCAGATCCATGTAATACCAAGTCGGTTAAATTATTCAGTCCCTACTTAAAGGGTCCTTCTGTCTTAAGTTGTTACGTAATTAGCTAACCTAACAACATCAGTAATCATATTAATATTTAAAATCTTTTATGTTTTAAATAAATAGACTGACTTGGCCATCGCATGAAAACACAATGTATCTCACAAGTAATACATATTGTATTAAATTAACTGTTTAGTGCGATTGCCAAGTCAATCTATTTATTTAAAACATAAAAGATTTTAAATATTAATATGATTACTGATGTTGTTAGGTTAGCTAATTACGTAACAACTTAAGACAGAAGGACCCTTTAAGTAGGGACTGAATAATTTAACCGACTTGGTATTACATGGATCTGACAACTTTTTACGGTAGAAGAACTGAATTGCGAGACTTGGTTTTTTTACAAGTTGTGTTTTTGATGGCATCTCATTTCTTTTTGTAGGTAGTCTTCCTCTTTTTCTTTTCGGGTACTGCACTCGGGGACTGCCGCGGTAAAGCTATTAGCATTTTTTTATCAACTTATGCAATTATAATTACACAACAACAACAAACTGAACTCCAACACTCCAACTCCAACACTCCAACACCCCAACACCCAAACACCCCCAACACCCAAACACCCCAAAACCCAAACACCCCAACACCCCAACACCCAACATCCCAACGACCCAAACCCAACCCCAACACCCCAACCCCAACACCCCAACACCCCAATACCCCAACACCCAAAACCCCAACACCCCAACGACCCAACCCCAACCCCTCAACACCCCAACACCCCAACCCCAACCCCAACACCTCAACACCCCAATACCCCCACACCCCAACGACCCAACCCCAACACCCCAACACCCAGCACCCCAACCCCCACCCCTCAACACCCCAACCCCAACACCTCAACACCCCAATACCCCCACACCCCAACGACCCAACCCCAACACCCCAACACCCAGCACCCCAACCCCCACCCCTCAACACCCCAACCCCAACCCCTCAACACCCCAACACCCCAACCCCAACACCTCAACACCCCAACACCCCAACCCCAACCCCAACCTCAACCTCAACCCCAACCCCATCCCCAACCCCAACCCCAACCCCAACCTCAACCCCAACCCCAACCCCAACCCCAACCCCAACCCCAACTCCAACTCCAACTCCAACTCAACTCAACTCAACTTATCAACTTAATTATTATGACGTGTATAATTATTTATATATTTATTTAATATTAAATATAATTATTTATTTATTTTATTTAAGCAGTATTTTTTTCCTTTGTTTTTTTTTCTCAAAGTTATTTAGGTACTTATCTACACCTATTTAATCCATTAATACAGGTACACTGATTCGATAACTGCAAACGTAACTTTGTAATTCTATGTTTGCCCCCAGATTTATATAGGATTACAAAGTTATCTAGCAGATGATGTATCTAAAAAAGTAGGCCGAAATTGCAAAATATTTTAGTTTTCCCTTGGTTTATATGCTAAACACTAACTTCATTTTAAATTTAAAGCTTCTATGTCTGCTAGAAGTGCCTTAGAGTTTTGATGATCGGTCAGTCAGTCAGTGAGTGAGTGAGTGACAAAATTAAGAAACTTTGACTAGTTATAATTCATAAACTACTGGTTCTAATTGATTGAAATTTGAAATGTACCGTATTTATACAATGCCTGCTTGGTTACTGAAAACTCAGGCTTCTTGTTTTATCCACAACGAAGTTATAGGGGGGTCGAAAATGGCCTGAACTGCTTCGAGAAAAGTATGGTACGGCCGTGCCGCTTTTTTGCTCGACTTGGCGGGGGCACTGCCGTGCCCCCAGATAAACTTGCTGGGTAAAAGGTTCTAGCAATTTAACTGTAAAAGAAGCATAGACGTGAGAAAACCATATCTATCAATCGTAAAACCAGATATTTTCATTATTCATTGCTTTAAAAAAAAACCTCTTGCGATTTTTCTTGTGTATCCACCACAAAAGTGATCGGTCCGGTTGGCAACACAATTCCCAAACAATCTTCAGAGTCTTTGAGGGAGTTTGTTCTCTAGGATTCGCGTGTTTGCGCGCACATAGGAAAATTGTATTTTATTTTGGCGGGTAGTCGCAAAGTGATATTGTGACTATTCCGTATTTGTTTTGTTCCACTCACAAAACAAATATTTTTAAAGGAAAACGCTTTCGGAAAACTCCGCGACAAAATAAGAATAGTTCGGTTTCGTTTCGTTTTACTCATATTAATTAATTGTATGTTTTGAAACGATAAAATTTCCTATGACCTAAAATAATATACCTACATAAAAGGTATTAAAAACAAATTTGTGTTTGATCAAAAAAATGTTCGTAACAGTCTGTTATGTCAGTATCCACATAATATTATTTGCAGTACGGAGCAAGAAATTTCGCACATCAACGTTACCTCTCAATATTTTCTGCAAATTTCTTCGTAGCTTAACAAGCATATTGTGAGTTAAAACAAATACTCGTTGATAATTACCTCCTTATTTTTTTGTAAAACAAGCGTCATTCTGAAATTATTAAGCACAGAAAAAGGCGGAGATTTTCCTAATTACCACGAACCAAAAGTAACTCTTTGAAGCTATTTCGGCAGCCACTAAACCAGCGAGTTGTAGCAATTCAAAAATATATCGTATGACTTTCTGGAGTCACTAAATAAAAGATCTTTATTGAACAAAAAAATTTACATAGGCGAATTTAATCTTTATTAATTAAGTAAGGATTTGAAACACAACGCATTCGTTTATTACTTACATATTTGAGATAATATTTTAAAATTGAAATGGTATCGTATGTTCCATTTATGCGTTTCATTTGATCTCCATTGTCATTTATTTATAGTATAGTACATTATGGCTTGCGTTATTTCAACTACTTTCAACCTTTGATAAATTTTGGGAATTAAGCCTTATTCATTTAATAGAGGTTGAAGAGCACAAGATTTTACTTGTACGAGTAGTGATGACAAATCCTATCACATGTGGCGCTCTCTATTTAAAGGTCCTTGTTTTTTACTTCCTCAGTTTCTCAAATAATTCTATACTTTTGATTGCATGTAGATTACGAAAATATCAATAAGTCCACATTAAAAAAACCGCACCACTATGAGAACTTTACATTTGTTTATATTTGTTGGCCAGGTTATACTGATATAATAGCCTGCCGAAAACAACTGAGTTATTCCTCTAGCCCGCTGTTTTCTTGTCCATACAGCCGACCAACCTTTGTAATTTCGCGAGCCCGGTAATAATGATTTTACTTTACACTGTAGCTAATAAATTTCATCTAATCGGCACCAGCCGGCAAATTAGATGCTGTTAGATTTAATCGTCAGCAGATTTTATAATCCGTAGATTTCTCTTTTGGTTTGTTGCTTTTCTGTTTGATTGGCAAAAAATCGTATTCGTGTCATTGGTCATTCGCAGTTTCATATTTTTTTTACTAATTAGAAAAATAGATGTCGGCTTACACCTATTTAAAATGTCATAATTTTTTTTTAAAATCCAATCGTTTGTAATTCATATCATAGTAAAAAACAGTGTGAACAAGATTAAACAAATCCTTGCGAGTAAGCAAACAGACGGCGAACAGGCCACTCCTGGGCATGTGTCGGCGGCTAGCGTTCCCCGGGGAAATACCGCACTGTGTAATAGAGCAACGGAAGTGGTGCAAGGAACAGGAGAGAGACAACATCAAAAACTATATCAGGAAAGAAAGAGAGAGACAAAGAAAAAAACGAAATAATTTTAAGAAGGTGAACTAACGATGTGGTCTAAACCGATCGTTTTGGACACCTTTGCCCAGCGATGGAAATTTTCGGATAAAATAATTAAACTTTCATGGTTTTGGACAGTTGTCCTATCCAAATTAAATGAAAAATTGTAAATTTTACTCTATAGCGATAAATATCCCAACGCTATGCTATGGAGGAAAATTTAAAAACAACGCTCGAACAAATATATTTACCACAGTTTAACTGCTATGCTACTTTATCAAACCATTTAAACTACTACAAATCGCTCTTAATGCTCTTAGTCTATCACTTAAACTATCCGTGAACACACTTTTACAGTTTTACAATCTTCAAAAAAGGCCAAAACTTAAAATAAATGATGTGATATTTTAATTTGAAATGGCACGAGTTTTCGATCGCTTTCTTTTGTGGCTTACTCGCCTGTCGCCTGTAAACTTAATGAGCCTCAAATTCTTGGTTCCGTGGGGTAACCACATGGTTCTTGGTTAGACGATCTCATTCCATTCCATCATAATGGAGATCTTGTGTTTGCGGGGTCTTTGCGGGGGGTACTGTTACTTGTAACTGGAAAGGTTATTTCCTACGTCGTACCTTGGTTAATTTGATGGTGCAAACCCTCCCCGGAACAACTCCACACATGTGTGGTGTTCATAAGCGCACTCCGTGAACTGATGAGACCACACATGTGTGGTTCAGATTCTCGACTTTAAAATCTGCTTTTTACGGCTAAACCATGAAAGAATCGCTTGTACGGTGTTTGACAAGTGGTAGGGCGTTTATGAAACAATATAATGGCACATTCACTTCACTAGTGCCAGTACAAAAAAAAAAAAAAAAAAAATCCGAAAGTGACAGTTTGTATGAGCGTTGTGGAAGTGTTTGTTTATTTTACAATTTACAATAAGAATTTACCACAAATGAGGTCTAAACTCGACTAATAAGTGTTTTATAGTGAATAAGTGATGTGCCAAAAGGTATTCTAATAAGAATTATGTGTTTTCCAATTAGAAAAAAATTACGAAAATTTACTTCGGAATCATGGTAAGTTTTTTCCATTGTTCGATTTTCAGTATGAAAATAACGGATAAATACCGTAATTTACCTAAAAAGCAAACAAAAAACAAATAATTCAATCAATTATCTGCAATATTCTCATATTTCATCAAGATAACCTATAATTTTGCTGAGTAATCTTGGTTCTTGTAAAACCTTGCAAAAAAAATTGCAAAAAAGAAAGGCGGCCATTAATCCTTGCAGAGTTTGCGGTAGTAGCAAAGTTAGGTCCTCGGTCCGAGCGCCAGGGAAAGAGATGGCTTAGAACGTTTTGTTAGTTAGGATTATATTATGATAGTTAATAGTACGTATAAAATAATATTACCATAATGCCATAATATGTTTGCATATTTTAATATTCTGTAAACAAAAATAATATTTACTATCTGCCCGCTTGTGGCTATGCCCTAGTTTTTTCGACTTTTCACGGGAAAATACGCAGCGCCGGACCGATCGTCGTGGAGATCTTTGAGGGAGCCCTTGTCCAGCAGTGGGCGTCTTTCGGCTGAAATGATGATGTGGTGATGATGACAGGAAAATAATATATTTACAGCCCTCTCATCTATTTCTGTGCGATAACCTGATGAATCTGTTGATTAATTTCAGTGTAAGAGGAGGAAAACAAACAAACTAAGCGCATTTATAGTACTAGAATGATTTTCATTCTTTGTAAATAAAAAATATTGGTTTAATTCTTGACAATATTGCAATATGCGTAAAAGGAAATAATCAAAACGAGACATTATGTAAGCTTGTCTATGTATGTGTGCATGTGTATAATTGTATATAACAACACATACAACAGTTTTATGCAAAATAAATAGGATCCAATTTACATATAAAAGCATTATAATTTACAAAGTTATGATTGCGAAATAAATGAAATGGAGGTAGTTACAAAAAATTAGGAGATGTTCCTAATTAGAATTCAGAACAAAGTTAGGAAAAATCCAAATTAATTCCTAGCCAATGCTTCAGGCTAACGCAAGTTCCAAAGTAACTTTATAAAGTGAAATTAAATTACAACAAAACAAAGAGACACAGAAATAAGGTAGGCTGGATGAAAAGTTATTAAATCTACTTAGATATAAAAAATAATAGGCAGTCCACATTTTACTACTTTTTTGTACTTTATTTGTACCACCATAGAGCTAGATAATATGTATATAAGATAATGATGCTAAAAGAAAAAAATCTGCATTTATTATAAGACCAATAAAATATATTTTTCATTAACATTTATAGCAAAGACTATAAAAGTACGTTGTTAAGATCAATGTTATCGAATTATAATCTACTACCTTTCCGCCGCGGCTCCACCCACGTTAACAGTTTTTCCCGTGGGAATGAGGCATTTTCCCGCGGTAAAAGGTAGCCTATGTTACTCAGAGTAAAATGTAGCTTTAATAAAATTTAAAATTTTCAGTTTTTTCCGTTTTGACAGATTTTTGTTTCGTCAGATTTTCGTTTCGCACATTAGTTTTTGAGTTTGTTCATTACAAACATACACACATTTAAAAATACAAATCTTTCCTCTATATAATATTAGTAGGTATGATGATGTGGTGTAGTCGACAACCGAAACCGTCGGTTTCGCAGAAATCATATATCGGAAAGTTCTTAATGTAGAGATAGCAAAAAAGGTTTGCTTTTTTTATTAACAAAAATAAATCATAGTAGTGGATTGCAAACATTTTCACAAGTTTACGACTATTAACTGGATACGAGTATTATAATACTAATATTAAGAACTAGCTTTCCGTCCCGCGGCTCCGCCCGTTAATAGGTTTTCCCGTGGGAAAGAAGTATTTTCCCGCGGTAAAAAGTAGCCTATGTGTTATTCTGATGTATAAGCTATATTATTGTAAACTTTCTTTAAAATCCGTCCAGTAGTTCCAGAGATTAGCGTGTACAACAGACAGACAGACGGACATTTTTTTTTAACTTGTATTTTTTTGTTTAGCTAACACCCTTTATCACCTACAATCAGTTTTTGAAAAACAAATCTATGTACAGACACGCCTATTCTTCAGTTTTATTATAGTATAGAAGAAGAAAAAGAAGAAGATAGAAAAGATCTTTGTAATGTATTGTATTTTATTGTATTAGGCAAAACACGATCAATAAACACTTCAAATAACAATAGTAAACTGCATACTTACAAAAAGTTCTGGCATGAAATAGTTTCTTTGGTGCTCTACTACTTTTAGATTATTATAAAATTAGCTTTCCGCCGCGGCTTCGCCCGCTTTTTCCTGTGGTAATGAGACATTTTCCCGCGGTAAAAGTAGCATATGATACTCAGGGTGAATGTAGATTTCTAATGGTAAAATATTTTTTAAAATCGGTGCTGTAGTTTTTGAGATTATTCATTACAAACATACACACACAAAAATACAAATCTTACCTCTTTATTATATTAGTCTGATAAAAAAGCATTTTACGATTTTATTTTATATTTTATAAAACGAGCATTTTTAAAATGCCGAAACAGTCTGTAAAATGACGAGTTACACTATTTGCCGACGACATATAGACTGACTTGCATTACTAACGCTACTAGTTTTCTTTCATTATTCCCCAAAAATCAATGTTATCGTTATTATCTTGTCAACAATATATCCGTCCCTCTCTCTCCTATGATGGGCAGGACCCGAGAGGCTCGTTACTGGCCCGTCGAGAGGCTTGTGTGAAAAGGTCGATTCTTATGGACCCAAGGACCCTTTGGCCTCAAGGACCCGAGGCCCAATAGCCCTATTGTTGACTAAGATTTATTTGTATAGGTTACTCATGTTATGCTATTATAGACGTGAAATGGTTTGTGTTTACTAGTTTATCCCAGTTGAGATTAGGTTATAAGAGCGTCGGTGGCCAGAGTGGAGTGGCCGTTGACTTCCATTCGAAAGTTCGGGAGTTCGAACCTCGGCACGTCCCAATGTATTTTCGATTTTCTAATTCATATGTACGTTTATTCGACGCTCTTACGATGAAGGAAAACAGCGTGAGCAAACCTGCACACTCCTGCGAAGTAATTCAAGGGTTGTGTGTGAAGCTGACCAACTCGCACTGGGCCAGCGTGGTCGACTAACCTATTCAGCCTGATTTCGGGATAGGCTCGAGCCCCTCGGTGGGGACATATATGAGCTGTCAATGAGGGAGGTTAGGTCACAAATATATCTTAAATGAGATGATGAGGTAGCGTGGGCAGGCCCTTCTGGTGAAAGTCATTTCTTCAGTCACTTTCATCTTTGTCCAGCAGTGGACGTGTTTTAGCTGAAATGATGAAATGATGCTCATAATAAAAATATTGCCAATAATATGGAAACCATAGTAGGAAAATAAATAAAAACAAATAAATTTAACCACATACTTATAATACTTGTAATTATTTTAATTCACTGGCCAACTCTAAAAATAATGTTTATAATTTAAAATAGCAGAAAAAAATACGCAAACAATTTAATTTTAATCTTGACAACCAATGAAAAACAGTCGCTCAGTTCAATTCGCAGCAAAATGCCAGATCACTATATCACAGACAAGCTCTTAAATATAACAAATTAAGTGCCGTTTTGTTTGTGAAATCCCAAATATAAATGAAAAGGCCCGCAAAGTGGCCGGCGGTATCGTTACTCAAAAACAACGAGTTCATTTTTATTTACGCGATTTGACTTTATTCAGCCTCGAAATGTCGAACGGTAGTAAAAAAGCTTTAAAAAAGGATGTTTTATTTATGCATCTGTATGTACGAAATATTTAACTAGCTGGAATCAGTTTAAATTAATTGTCTGATTCCTGAATATGAACTCAACTTCAACTTTTTTATTGATATTCCTAGCTAAGAAAACTAGTTAATAGCGACAGTTTTTTATTTTCAGCAATTTTTAACCTTCGACAAAAAAGAGGGGTGTTATAGTTTGACGTGTGTGTCTGTCTGTCTGTGGCATCGTAGCTCCTAAACGGATGCGCCGATTTGATCTACCTACTTTTTTTTGTTTGCAAGGCGTCACAATCGAGAGTGTTCTTACCTATGATCCAAGAAAATATCTTCAGCCATTTGAAGATTATCAGCTCTTTTCTAGTTGTTGAAAGTGTTAAACCTCCTTGGTTTTGAACTACAAACTGAACACCCTGTCAGCAATTTTTACTGTTATATAACTTGTCATGCTCTTACGTAACTTTTGCTATTGTTATAACTGTTTAATATAGTGAGCTTTACAAGAGATTTGTCCTGGTTTTAATTCGTATTTTTAAATGGTTATGGGAAAAACTTAATATGAACAACGAGCAAGAGCAAGAAAGTCCAGCGCCATCGCAAATGACCACATCCTCCACCTCGAGCTCTTCAGGAACCTCCATTAATAAGTTGAAGGGCAAGAGCAATTTTGGCAACTGGATATTTGCTCTAGAGTGCCTCTTGACCGACCTAGACTTGTGGGACGTTGCGTCCAATGAAACTCCCCTCGAAGATGCGGTCACGAAACGCAAAGATGCCAAAGCGAGGGCAAAAATCTGCCTCTTGTGCGAGGAGTCGGTGTTCCCCACTATCAGGTCCTGCAAAACAGCATACCAAACCCTGTCCAGCCTACGAAACGCATTTGCAGATGGTGGCTTGTTACGAAAACTAGCCCTGATGAAGCGGCTAATCAATAACCGCTTTGCTGGAGATCTACATTCCTATATATGTGGCACTGACAGCTCAGCAAGACCTTCACGCAATAGGAGCTGCAGTAGACGATGAATTCCTAGGAATTGTAATGCTCACCGGCTTACCTGACAAGTATCACCCTCTAGTAATGGCCCTCGAACACTCGAATACTAAAATCACATCGGATAACGTAGTTTCAGCGCTTCTGAAAGA
The DNA here is from genome assembly GCA_948473455.1 of Teleiodes luculella. Classification (NCBI taxonomy): domain Eukaryota; kingdom Metazoa; phylum Arthropoda; class Insecta; order Lepidoptera; family Gelechiidae; genus Teleiodes; species Teleiodes luculella. The sequence continues at coordinate 6,273,329 of OX419605.1, forward strand.
AGATTCTCGCGTCGCCGAAACCACACCTGTCAGTGTACCTGTTACCTCTGCACTGCAAACCAAGAGCGTGACCCAGAAGAAGAAACCGTTTTGTGCTTACTGCAAAAAGCTGGGGCACACTATATCGCAGTGCAAGTCACTTAAAATGAAGAAGAAAAACTCTGTAACAACTAATTACACATCCCAGTTTACTCTTTCATCTTGTTTTCATAGTAACATTCTTCATCACACAGGTTCTCAGGATTGGTTCATTGATTCTGGTGCATCGTCTCATATGAGTAATAACAAAACGTGGTTTGAATCGCTATCTACCAATATTACTCCTATCACAGTTGCGAACAATGAACAACTCCTCAGTCATGGTAAAGGTACTGTAAATATTAATATTTCCGATAGTGTAAATAAAATTAGTAACGTTCTTTTTGTTCCGGGCTTAGCCACTAATCTTTTATCAGTTAGCAGCATTGTAAATAAAGGCTTTGATGTTTTATTTACATCAAAAGGCGCCAGCATATTTTTGAGTGGTGAATGTCAAGTGCCAGGCTCTGTCATAGCCACAGGCTCAAACCATAAAGGTATGTACAAACTTGACGTAAAGAGTCCACATGCTCTTTTAATCGCCACCAAAGAATCTGCTATGCTATGGCATAGACGCCTTGGTCATCTCAATGCAAAGAGTATGCATTTATTGAAACATAAATGCGTAGGTATCAATTTTGGCGGGAATCATATCGAAACGTGTATTCCCTGTTTGCAAGGCAAGCTAGCCAAAAAACCCTTCGGAAATTCGAAGAGTAAATCGAGTAAAGTCCTTCAATTAATCCATTCGGATTTATGCGGACCTATGAGTACGCATTCATGGGGCGGAGCTTTATACCTACTTACATTTACAGACGACTTTAGTCGCAAAACTTTCGGATACCTTATTAAATCGAAAGCCGAAGTTTTTACCAAGTTTGTAGAGTTTAAACGTCTAGTAGAAAATCAAACTAATGAAAAAATAAAGGTTCTGCGTTCAGATAACGGGCGTGAGTACGTGAACAATGAATTGACAACCTTTCTGAAGGAAAATGGTATCATTCATCAAACTACTGTTCCGTACACACCCCAACAAAACGGAGTATCAGAACGTACTAACAGAACTATTATTGAAAAAGCTAGATGTATGCTCAAAGACTCTAACTTACCACAAGCATATTGGGGTGAAGCGGTTAACACGGCAATATATTTAAAAAACCGTGTACCTACACAAGCCTTAAATAATAAAATTCCAGAAGAATTATGGACTGGAAAGAAAGTTGATCTTTCTAACCTTAGAGTTTTCGGTTGTGAAGCTCATGTCCTAATTCCTAAAGAAAAGCGAACAAAACTGGAATCAAAGACACAGAAATGTATCTTTGTGGGCTATGCTACTGAGAGCAAAGGTTACCGCCTTGTGAACCCTCAAAATCCTCGCAACGTTATAATAGCGAGAGATGTTGTCTTCATTGAAGATAAATGTCGTGGTATTATAGAGACTAATCCTTTGAATCCCTCTTCCAGTGATTCTTCTCCCTCGCCAGAAGTTCAAATACCACTCGAGGACGATCCAATAGCTGAAAATCTTCATGCAGTTCCACAACCTAAACCTCCTCAACCAACTCCAGAACAACCAGAGGTGCTGCCAACACCTATTGAACCGGTAGCACCAGTGGACGTAAGTGTAACTTCAGAATCCTCACGAGCTCTTGATTCACAATCAGAGACTGAAGAAATTGAACCATCGGCAGTTGAACGTAGATATCCCCTCCGGGATAGACGTCAACCTGATAGATATCAGGCCAATTGTTCCATTTTTATGACTTCAGACTTTGAACCTGAAACATATAAAGAAGCTACATCTCATCCACAAAAGGAAAAATGGCAGCAAGCCATGGAGGCTGAATACAATTCGTTGATTAAACATGGAACTTGGATCTTAGTTGATAGACCCGCTGATCGAAAAACTACCAAATGCAAATGGGTGTTCAAAATAAAAAAGAACACTAGTGGTGAAATCACTAAGTACAAAGCTAGACTAGTAGCAAAAGGGTTTACTCAAGTTGCAGGAGTAGACTACGGTGAAACTTTCTCGCCTGTTGCTAGATTGTCGTCGGTGCGACTTCTATTGGCGTTTGCGGTTCAACACAACCTCCAAGTTGACCACCTGGATGTGGAAACCGCTTTCCTGAATGGAGATCTCGAGGAAGAAATTTTTATGGAACAACCTGAAGGATTCTCAAATGATCCGAAAGGCAAAGTTTGTCTTTTAAAAAAATCGCTTTATGGCTTAAAACAAGCTCCACGTCAGTGGAACTTAAAGGTATGTCAAGCAATGGCAGCCTTATCGCTAACACAAGCTACAACCGAACACTGTCTCTATTATAAGAGAGATGGTCACGACTTCCTCGTAGTCGCCGTGTTCGTGGATGATTTCTTCATTCTGAGTAGCAGCGATCTCATGAAAAAAATTTTTAAAAAGAGTCTCATGAAGACCTTTATTGTCAAAGACCTTGGACTTTTAAAAGATTGTCTTGGTATGCGTGTAATACAAGATAAAGGACTTTCTACGCTTGATCAAACTAAATATATTGACAAGCTTTTAGTAAAGTTCGGTATGATGGATGCAATACCCGTCTCAACACCGTTGGAATTAGGTCTAAAACTTACCATCCCTGAAAAGTCTGAAGAAGTTAAAGTTCCGTATCAAGAACTTATCGGCTCATTAATGTACATTGCAATATGTACAAGACCTGACATCTCTCACACGGTCTCGTACCTGTCACAGTTCAATGCACATTACGGGGGGGTACACTGGAAGGCCGCTAAGCGAGTCCTAAGATATTTAAAGGCCACAAAGGACTTGCGACTCCACTTTAAGTCTGGCCAGGCCTATCCAACTGGGTTTGTAGATGCGGACTATGAGAGCAATCAGGTAGATCGCCGCTCATTCACAGGCTTCGTGTTCCTGATGAGCGGAGCTCCCATATCTTGGGAGGCACGCAAGCAGCGTACAGTCGCGCTTTCAACTACCGAAGCCGAATACATGGCTTTAGCTGAAGCTTGCAAGGAGGCGATATACCTCAAAACTCTTATCACCGAGGTATTCGCCGTCACGCACCCTATTACCATCCATTCCGACAACCAAAGCTCATTAAAACTTGCACATAACAACACATATCACGCACGAACCAAACACATTGACATAAGGCATCATTTCATCCGGGACTCACTTTCGCAGCATAACATTCATCTGAAATACATTTCTACTCACGACATGATCGCGGACATTTTAACTAAACCATTACCGAAAATCAAACATCACAAGTGTACAAAGTGTTTAGGTTTAGGTTAATTTGTATGTAGGTGTATATAGCTGTAGTTTTAGCTCGGATGTGTTTGTATTTATTGGTGCTTATAGTGTTCTTTTATAGTGAGTGTGTGTGTGTGTGTATAGCTTTGTTTTTTTTAAATATTATGTCCTTTAGCTTTTGTACCTGTTGTACAGGGTGTTCACTTCGCGGGGGGGTGTTAAACCTCCTTGGTTTTGAACTACAAACTGAACACCCTGTCAGCAATTTTTACTGTTATATAACTTGTCATGCTCTTACGTAACTTTTGCTATTGTTATAACTGTTTAATATAGTGAGCTTTACAAGAGATTTGTCCTGGTTTTAATTCGTATTTTTAAATGAAAGGATCAAGTAACGGTTTTGTATCGGGGGTTATTAAATTTTTCAATTTAGTGTTATTTCGATGTTATATAATATTAACTGATATCATATGGTTTTGCAATAGTTTAACAAGAATTAATGTCATCATAGTTATTACAATACGCTACAATCATCCACGTCCATCTTTTGTTTCACTCGCTTTGCTTGCCTGTGATTGTATGCGCGACGCTCGAAGCCGCTATGTGTGGGGTGCGGGGGTCTCTTAAATCTTCTGCTCACCCCGTTAAGGAAAAGAGCGTGACTTTTCTTTATGTATATTTTTTTCTGAAAGTGTTCTTAGTTTACATACTAAAATACTAGTCCTATTTATAAATATAAATCTTCATCAGACATCGTTTTCTAACTCGCTTTATTGTCCTATTAACCAACCAAAATCTTTACTTCAAAGGAAGGTTTTTGCCTGGCAGAGACTTAGGCTTAGCTACTTCTCTTCTGGTCCTGGCAGTGAACGGTCTCCTGCATAGAAAAACGTACCCCCCTATCGTAAGCAGCGGGTAGTCACCGCTTATGACAGGGGGGTTCGTTTTCTTTGCAGGACTGTACTTTTCTTCTGGTCGCCTTTTGATTTTTGTATGTGTTTTGTATTGTTTAATAATAATATGTGTATGTGTAAATAAAGTAGATATTGTATTAACGGCCCCGTAGCCTAGTTGGTAGTAAGATTGCCTTCGAAGCATAGGGTCGCGGGTTCGAACCCCGCCCTGGGCAAACATTTGTGTGATGAACACTTGTGTTTGCCTTGTGTCTGGATATTGTATATTTATATAAGTATGTATATCAGCTGTCTGACACCCATAGTACAGGCTCTGCCTAGCTTGGGGTCAGATGGCCGTGTGTGTTATATCCCCACTTATTTATATATTACATATATTAATTGTACTCCTTCAGACGATTTTATTCTGATAGTCAAACAATCTATAATGTATAAGGTATAGCAACCTGCACATAACAACAGGTGTAGACTGGCCGGCGCCGCAAGGTTATCGATCATACCGTAATTACTGCCTGTCCTTACCCGACTACCTACTTCATACTGTTACACCCTTAACTGCATACAAATAACTTTCAGCGAGTGCAGAATTCTGCAAAAATAATAGTGTATGTGTGTGTGTGTGTGTGTGTGTAGCCATAGGCTGCTCAATGATTCTGACAACGGTTTGTTAGATAGGTTAACCTTAAAACCCACACGCTAAGTAAAATGTGTATATTTTTTGCAAATCGCCGTGAGAGCCTTTTGACGCGTAAAGCTTTCTCTTCTCTTAGTCTTCTTACAGATTCTTTATTACTGCAGTGAATATATTTGCACCAACGTTTTATTATATTACCTGATATAATAATCATGTTACTGGCATGACCACCGATATCTGCGTTCTTCTGAAAAATTTGCTCTCTAAAAAGTAAAAAATTCAAAAACCAGAATCGCACCTAATCCTATTTATTTTATAAGTGCAAAGAGCCTAACCAATAATTTAGATATATGTATTTGAATAAGAAATAAACACTTCAAAAAGCACTTACTTAGACGCAATATGCATATTATGAAAATGCCCAAGAGCCTCATAAACAAGTCTATTAGTTTGTAATAGAAGTCTAGACTTCGCATTAGTGCACTCGAGGTACTTTAAAATAGTAAGGCCATTTTTTTAAGTGACATTTTACTTATGAAAGGCATTGAAAGTGACCCCTGTTTCAAACAAGCAGCACATTACCAACTTTAACGACGTACGGAAAAAATGGACGATTTGGGAATTATTTTATTTTGTTTGAAGTAAACTCGCTTTGTGTAAGTTACTTTTTTACGAATGATCATTTATGTAGATGGGTACTATAACTGTAATCACCCGTAGTTTACTCTGCAGTCAGTTTTTTTATAAATAAAGTATAATAATAACAAATCTAAAAAAAAATATTCTGTTCTGCTTTGGTTACAGAATCAGAGCCCCGATCCACTGACTCAAGCGGCTTAACCTAAAGGAGTTTACTTGTTTCAAACAATATACAAAACAATACAAACAAACAAACACACACAACAAACAAACAATATACTTCTACAGATTTTGGCATTTAAATTGTCATCTGCCACAAAATTAAACAGACACTTTAATCATAAAATTAGGTCCACTATACTTACGAGTATAATAATATATTATGTACTTAGTGCCTCTATTTTTTCTCGAATAAACAGCAACGGATATTTTTTATCCAAGATTGGATTATGTTCAATCAAAAAGAACCACCGGCACTTTTAAGGTACCTCACTTACTAAGGACACATGTATATTAATTTCTCGCAACGTCGCAACAAAAAATATAAACGTTGAGGACATAGTTCCCATTGTGGGTTGCCAGCCACAAGTGCGGGTCGCAGATTATCATTAACTCGGCCATTTAAGGTTGCCAGCCTGTTTATTAACTATATAATGTTGCATCTTATGTTCTTGGAAATATTTATTTACTCGTAGTTACGGAATCCGTGTTTAGGAATTTCTTTCAGATAAAATATGATTGTGATTTTAAACGATGTCATGAGAGAGATTTTTCTATTATTAACTAGCTGTCTGCCCTCGGCTACGCCCGCATTGTTTTTCGACTTTTCCGTAGTAATTTTTAACTTCCCACGGGAACTTTTTAATTTTCCGGGATCAAAAGTATCTAAGATGTTGGCCAGGGATGTAAAGAACCTCCATGCAAAATTTCATTCAGATCTGTCCAATATTTGCGGAGATTAGCCCGTACAAACAGACAAACAGACAGAGAAACAAAAAAAAAGAAAATTATCTGGATATGTTCTATTTCACTTCTTACATTCTCCTGATTTGGATTTTATCTTTTTTTTTACTATGTACAGACATTTGACCTCTACAGTTTTATTATATAGATGACAAAGAAGTTGCTATTTTGGTTGTTGAAGTTACATAAAAATTAATAATGTCAGTAAATGTAAATCGACAGAACCGTCTAGGTAAATTTCGATACTTCGATAACGATTATAAAATAATACAAACTTTAATGTTATTAATTATGTAATTCATAAATTGACTACTAATGTATTTGCACAATATTAATAGGATAGGAGAAACGCTATAATGTGTTATAATATTACTCAGTACGTAATTATATTTATTTTACAACTAAAGATCACGAAATACAACAAACAAGATACAATTATCGGAATATTCCATAGCAATCGCAGCCAATTTAGTCGTATTTTAAATAAATCAAAGGAAAACAACATTAAATCGACAAAAAAAAGAAAACAGGAAAGCAAAGGAATAAGACGCAGAACCACTACCTACTCCACCTCCTCTCCTCTTTTTACTTAAATGAAATATAGGCTGTATGGGCCTTGATCCCTTTGCCTTTCCCATAAGGGATAAAAAAACAAAAAAAAATTAAACGAAATATGCGTCGCATCGCGTTTCATTGTAGCCAAGCCCTAACCTGCGTTTTTTTTTTTTTTTTTTTAATTTATGGCTTCTGCTACTTTGCAATTCAGCCAATAACCTGCGTTTACATACGTAGGCACTCGCCCGTCAACCTCGCTCGACTTATTTCAGCGTTTGAAAAATGGCGCCACTAAACCAAGAATACCAAATAAAGGAGTGGATCCACTGAACGTCAGGGAAGCTCAACTGATAGGCCGCTAATACCGGGGCCAGTGTGGAACGAACTGTGACTTAATAATGTACCTACATAATTGTCTTCTTTTTATGGTTGTTTTTGGCAAAGGAAAGGTAGGACGGAAATTGTACACTTTTTGAGTATTTAGGCAATTTAAAACATTAAAACGAACAAAAACTAGTGACAGAGGATTGTTGTATATCATGAAGGAAGAAAAAATTTTAAATTAAATTTAATTTATTTTTAATTTTTATTTAATCTTCATATGAGCGCGTAAATTATTTTCTTTCTTCATTTTGTATATTATGTAACTACGCGAGCAATATGACATTGTTTTGTTTTTTTCAGGTGGTTAGCCTTCCCCTACTTTATCAGGTTTTTTTTATTAACCATAATAAGAAAAAGATGAGACAGATCTGCTTGTCTTCTCGCCAGTATCACCTTACATTTTGTTTAATTACTTGATTACGAGTTATTTGCATTTAAAATTTCAGTCAAATCCAAATAAGTCGTATTTGGATTTGAGTGAAATTTTCTTTTTACCTAAAAAAATAGAAAAGCTCATAACCGACTATAAAAAGTTAACCTTGCTTGGATTCTCTGCTATTTATAGATATATTACTCTATAGGTTGTTCTTTTAGTATATTAGGCTATGACGTCAATCCCTAATTCAATATACTAAAGCAAACGTACTTCACATGTCCTCTACAAATATGTGGTAAGAAAATAATAAAGGTGATTTATTCGTTGAGTAGAAATGTCGTAATCGTACCAAGCACCCCTGAATTACAGCAATATTGTTATTTTAAAACCAACCAACCACGTTTTTCTCGCTAAAAGGATGACTCATCCAAAACAAACTGATATGATGACAGAAACTGTAAAATGTTAGAAATCTACAAAGTTTGGCATAAGACACTTAAATATACTAACTTCTTCGTTATGTCATATCTATTAATAAACCCTTTTCTAAGAGTGACGTATTCCAAACTTGAACTTAATAATAAAAAAATGGTATTGCTACTTTCAAAATATAATGAAAATCTGAGTGCAATTTTTGTTTTAAGAGTCAGTATACACACACATTTAAGTTACAAAAAATATTTTATTTCAGGGTTCCCAGTAAAGTGGTCGCTCCCCCCACCCCTTCCCCTCAGCGATTGCCTGCCACTTACCACGCCGTTTGATTTATCCCCTCATTACCGCGGGAACCGGCGCCATATTACCTCCCACCAACCATTCCCGGGAATTATGGCTGCCCCGTTCCGGGAACAGATCATTTTTCGGTTAATTTTTAATTTGGTGTGTTACCGAAGATTTGCTTTTGTATTATGTGGGATTACATGTAGGGGCGGGGTCGAACCCACGAGCTTCGAAATCAGGAATACTACCTACTAAGCCGTATTTAATAGAACACAGCGTGAATTCATAAAGCTTAACAAACAATCTTATTTCTATATTATTATTAATCTTATTATAATCATAACTTTGTACGGTCAGTTGCAAGGTAAGCTAAACACTTGCACCGCGATTCTGTTCCCTAAAGCACTAGACATAAGAACGATGCAAAGTCAAAAGTGTTTTGCTTAGCGTGGTCAGTACAAAAAAAGCAAGTATGTTTTATGCATACAACGAATTCGCTTCATCATAATAAATCATTACTTTCGATTCCACACAAAAAGGGGGTTAACTTTTACGCACATTTCGAACGTATTTTTTCTTTCTGTTCCTATTACATGCAATTACGAAGCGAAACTTTCATGGAACTTTTCCACTAGAAGAACAACCATCTAATAAAAACACACGAAGAAATCAGGGTTAACCGAAAAAACTAACCGGTATATTCCTGTTTGCACCGAAACAGAAAACACGTTGCCAAAATCCACTCTCTACTCAGTTGAGACTATAGGTATTAGCGTGGTATTAGGCAGACATGAAACGTTATTAAAACCTCAATGGCGAGCGAAATAATTTGACTGATTCTGTCTGACACAACAAAAAGGAAATCAGAGACTGCTGTAAAACAAAACGCAACATCCTAAAAAAGAATACGAGAGGTATGTAAATTACAAGAATATTTACGTACTTTTTTAGAAGAACCGTAAAAGAAAATTACACAAATTAAGTCTACGAAATAATAAAATACTAGCGTCAAAATATGTCCATATAGTTATTTAATAAAAAGATAATTATTACTTTTTAGATAGCTCTAAACGCCATTGGCTACGGCGTAGCAGGTGCTACGAACCGTAGCAAGAGTCTACGCCGCCGCCGCAGTTCCTAAAAATCACAGAAGAAGCAGGAATGGTCCCAGCTCACTCGTCTAAATCAAACTCTTGCCTATCTAAGAGGGCCGCAAAAGTCAGGGGCAACAAATGAATAGGGCCCCGCTAACGGCCCCCGAACACGCGACCCGTCGATACCGCGACATTGGGCAACCCTGACAAATTGCCAACCATTATCAGACCATAGGTTTTTTGCTGAAGATTTTTTAACGTATCCTTATGTTTGTGGTCTTTAGATAACGCTGCCTTTGATAATGATTTGTGAATGTGTATACGTCATTTGGTAGGCTGCATTTTTAAGAGGTTATATAAATTTTATGAGTCCATAGAAAATCAAGTATTTTTATCAAAGAAGTATTTAATACCTATATTTCTCCTAAGACAAAATGTTATTTTTATGAATGTATTCATTATTTACTTTCTTCTTACTTACTTTTTGTTAATACTATATAAAATTTCAATTTTTTTTTAATTTCCTAATTACCCTATTTCCTCAGTTTTTCCTTTGACAAACTAATGAAGTTAAAAAATAGCGAACACATCAATATTTATAATTTCAGTACCTTTTTTTAACAAGTTTATTTCCAGAATGAAATAAATTTATTTTGCAAGCATAATTTTATGCATAGTGTTCTCTTTAGCCGAACAAAATGACAATAACTCCTTTATTAATGTAATTTAACCGAACCTTTGTGTAATTATCTGTCAATGTTATTGTCTTTCAAATTTACTTTCCGTTTTAATTAATTAATTTTACAAATATGACGCCATATTTTAAACTGTATGTTACATGCACAAAATTAATTAACATTAACTTTTCGGATACCTTTTGTTATGAAAACCATCTAGAGTTGAAACAAATAACAAGTATCATTTTTATTAATTATACGAGTATCTACGCATATTTTTGTGTTTGATTTTTACGATAATTTATGATAAATTTCATGTAATTAAAATATTGCAGAGGTAAAAAACGTTTAAAATTGATACTTAAAACATTTTTTTTATATTATTGCATGATATCTTAGTGAAATGTCAAATATAATTTCAGCTGTTATTATCATTATCATTGAAGTTCAGTCTACGTACAGTCCATAATAGTATTGTTTTCTGTAAGCCTGTGTGTTACTGCAGGGCAAAGGGCACTCACCCCTCCTTCCACTTTTCCCGATCCCGTGCTATATTCTCCCACTCCCCACAGCAATCATCCAGCTAGGCTCACCACTAATAAAATAACAAAATAAACAAATATCTCCCACTAATATTACCTTCAAGAACAGAACCAGACCGTTACAACTGAAATCTAAATAGCCGTCTACCCTCGTCGACTACGCACGACTACGCACGACTACACACTACTACGTGTAGTACGCCTGACCGACTTTACTTCAAGGCAAACAAGTACGGACAACTAGGTATTTTCTTTTATTCGGATAAATTCATATAGTTCTACATACATCTACACACTATTAAGAGGCAATATAGGTTGTCGGCTTGAATTTCTAGGCAGACACAGATGGGGCTTAGGTAACATATTTAAGATACTATCCAAAATATGGTGACTTTACGTTATGTTTGTAATTTTAGTGCTTTCTTTGGATGAACATTCTTAGATAATTCGTAAAATGTGTGTTACTTTGGATGTTTTTCTGTCGAGAAAACTAAAAGAAATCATGTTTCTGGTGCAGATGGGCCTTTTTAGTACGAATTCTTAACATTCTTGTGAATCAACAACAGCATACTAAAACGGTCAACCAGTGCCACCTTAATGTGTCATGATTTTAAGTTCTATTAAATATGGAGCATTGATCTCCCTCTTACATTATTGTGTGGTTGACTTAATTTATGAATATGTTTTCATAAAATTTTTACAATCCAATTGATACAAACAAGTCAAGTCACAGTTTTCACACGCTATTCTGACTCGTGTGATAAACCATTTGGTATTAAACAATAAATCTTGAAATAAGAAATGGCGTGAATTTTTCCAAGAAGATAGAATGACGGCCTAAGAGGTTACGTTATTAAAAACGATTAAACGATATTAAAAACAATTTTAACAAGACAAAATCTTAAAAAGGGGGTGGATAGCTTTCTATAAATTTATAATTTCTCGTATTTAACCCATTCAAGATAAATCGTTTTTTATTATTATGTATGAAAATCATCAACGCCCGAAACTTATTATTCTGACACCATTAGAGAAAATCTCGTACTTTTTTCTTGCCTTTGTCAATAAATAAGGCACCAAGCTACAGCCTAAAAAACATCTTGTATTTGTCTAATAATAATGTCGAATGTCACAAACAAAAATAAAAGGTTCCAGTAAAGTCCATCAAGTTGATTGAACGCGCGAATTCATTCTGTAGAAACCCAGCTTAAGCGTAATATTCAGCAATAAATAGACTTGTATTTCCAACAGCCTAGAACGGTGGTTCCCAACATGTTTTAAAAAAAAACTTCAGTCAGTTGGTATCATAGTTAGATTTATTTTTGCTGCGCTTTTACAATACAATACAATACAAATATTCTTTATTGCTTTTACTACTATGGACAGCGTTTCTTTCCCATTACTGTCGTTGCTTGCTTATAACTTAACCTACCTCACAAACCTGGTTTTGGAATTATAGAACCGCCTCAGGCTTCCGAAATGGCTCCTATAACGAGTATAACCGTAGATAGTAGCCGGAACCAACAGCTTTACATGCCTTCCGAAGCACTGAATCATCTTTATTTTCGGACAATCAGATGATTCAGCCTGCAATGTCCTAACCAAACTGAGGAAAGTCTCACAAAGTGATATTTGTTCTACGAGTCCCCACCAGGATTGGAACCCCGAACCTCTGTAACGTCAGGCGAGTTTTTGACCACTCGACCACGAAGGCTGTTTAGTATAAACAATAATCACAAACTTATAAGTTTGTTATTACTGTCCTGAACACAAACTTATAAAACTTAATTTGTGTCGGACTAGTCATTGTAGAGCAGACCGCAGCCCGTCAGTTGGAAGATAACTTGAAATTCGCTTTACATGAGCTTAAGCAGTGTAGGGAAATCAATAAGCAGTTGCTTACAGAGAGGGAAGAGAGTGAGAAGGAGGTGTTACTCATAGTAGATAAAAATAGAAAAATGAAAAGTGAGATGACAGAGCTGCATAACCAGCTTGTGGACATGGCGGGTGACAGGGATCGGCTTCAGGGTCTGGTGGACAGTTTCGACCGGGATGGCAGCGCGTTTGAAGATTCCTTGGCTCGTATCACTACACTGGAGAAGGAGCTACGTGACGCACGAGACAAGATTCGTTCGCTGGAAACCATTATCGACGACCTCGACTCGGCCCAGACCCAGACACTCTTCGATGAGCTGGTCACTACACCTGCCCCCTCTGTTATCTCACCGACCGAACAACAACCTACTGTAACAATTGATTTAACATGTGAAAGTCCCAGTAGGTCACAATCGGTGACGACAATGAGCTGTAGTAAAAATAAACTTAAAAAATATGTTAAACTAAATAATTATATTAAAAAAACACAAAAATTAGCCAACAAAAATAAAACGCTTTGTAAAAATTTAAATTGTAGTAAAGAACGTGTCGACTTAATTAACGAAATTGATAATTATAGATTAAATGTAGAAAAAATTACACAAAATTATGAATGTGAGACACGGCGCCTTGAGTCAGAAATGTTTCTATTAAATTCATCATTACAAAGAATTTCTCTCAAATATGAGTCATCGCAAAATGAAATCAAGGAGCACGTATCGGCTATGGATAGTTTATTGGAGATGTGTCAATATAATTACGATACGTATATGTCTATGGCAAACAATCACTGTTGTGATTGCAAGTTAACTCCAGCTCCAGTGAACTATGCCGCGCCGGCGCCGGCCGCGCGACGACGTTCCGACTCGGTACAACAGCTGCCCGAGCAGCTGATACTGACTCAGGCGCCGCCGTCCGTCGACTCCGACAACAATACCACCTCCCTCTCACCAACTAAGGACTACGTTATGTATAGCGATGAACTTGGAAAAGGTATGGGTTTACAATTAGGCCGGCATTTGGGTAATACAGTAATAAACAATTGTATACCTGGGGCTACATATTCCCAAATACTTGCCAAAGTGTTGACGGCGCGATTTACAAAACCAACTATTTTATTAATTTTAATTGGAAGAAGGGAAAATTTATCGAAGAAAGATCTTATTAAATATTTTTCCGAATTGAATTCAGTACAAAATGTAACAAAAATTGTTTTGTTTGCTTTTCCCTTCAGTCAATCTTTCCAGTCAAATGAAAATGATAAACGACACAATTATAACACGTTAATGCATACACTGACATGTCGTCATTGTGACAAATTTCATTTTATTGACACCAATATTTATATTGGAAATTATTTTTATTTGACCAAGGATAGGTACTACCTACCAAAATTTTTTACCAGACAGATAGCACAGATCCTATCATATTGTATATTAAATTCAGTCAGTTCACTGACCAATAAGACTATTGCTTCTATTGAGCAAATTAATTGTAACACCTTGAATAATTTGGAATATGTTCCAAATTATTTAAATTAATTCAAAAGACAATAGAGAATAACTCTGGCATTCCCACAAGTATCCTAAATATACCAGTATATAATAGTAGTAAAAATATTTTAAATCTGGTACATCAAAATATTCAAGGTGCAATGCATGCAAAAGAATTGGAAGTTGAGTTATTCATGAACTGTAATAACATAGATATATTGTGTATAACAGAACATTGGCTGAAAAAGCATGAGTTCATGTTTAGCTTTAACAACCATCAGGTAGGAAGTTCGTTCAGCAGAACCGATAAGAAATGCGGCGGTTCATTGATACTCATTAGAAATAATTTAAAATTTAAGGAACGAGTAGACATAGTGAGCCTCTCTGTTGAACATACTACCGAGATAGCCTGTATTGAACTCGAGCAACTTATTGTGATGAGCGTGTACAGGCGCCCTAATTCGTCTTTTGAAATATTTGAAAAAGTCATGGATGATGCACTATCAAAAATAAGTGACAAGCGTAAATATATTTTTGTTTGTGGAGATTTTAACGTTGATCTCTTAAAGAACTGTAACTTGTGTCAAAGACTGCTATCTTTATTTTTATGTTATAACTTAAAGAATATTTTTTTGGAGCCTACAAGAATCACTGCCAATTCTAAGACTTGTATTGATAATATATTTTCCAATATTGAACCTTACTTTAAATCAATTATTAATCAATTATCTTCTGATCATTCAGGTCAAATAGGATCATTTAATATTAAAATTGAAAAAGAACCAATTAAAAATTTCACATGCGTGCCTATAAGTGACACTCGGCTTCAACGATTCAGAAATAATATCATGGATAAATTACCTGAATTATCATATTGTGACAATCCAAATACGTTGTATAATTCACTGACTAGTTTAGCTAAAAACGAATATGATATAATATTCCAGCCAAAACAAATCAAAACTAGTAATAAATTATTGTTCAGTGATTGGGCAACAGTGGGAGTTCATAAGAGCAGACAAAGGTTATATGAGCTTTATGAAGAAAGATCATATAACAAAAGTAGTACGTTTGTAGACTATGTTCGTGAATATTCAAAAATGTTTAAGCGCGTGTGTATTGTAGCTAAATCTAATTTTATTAATAATAAGATTAAATCTAGTAAAAATACAATTAAAACCACTTGGCAAATTATACATAACGAAACAGGAAAATCTAAGCCAGCAAGCAACAACTTTAAGCTTAAAATAGACAACCAAATTTTGAGTTCTGACTTAGAAATTGCAAAAGCTTTTGAAAATTTCTTTACTGATATTCCTGTTTCGACAACTAAGTCTTTGAACTCGTCTCCCACTGAGGCTGAATCCATACTTAAACGTAACGTTGAGGAATCCAAAACTGTTTTTAAATTTAGACATGTCAACAGCGCCGAAATTATAAAGGTATTCAAATCCCTGGAAATGAAAAAGACTCCCGACGTTGACGGAATTTCCGTGAAAATAATAAGTTCCATAATAGATTGTATAGCACCTCATCTAAGTTTTATATTTAACCAATGCGTTGATAATGGTGTGTTTCCTGACCTGATGAAACTGAGTAAAGTCATACCCTTATTCAAAGCCGGCAGTACAACAGACCCCACCAATTTTAGACCTATATCTATACTGCCGACACTTAGTAAAATATTTGAAAAACTTATTCTTAATCAGTTGCAGGGTTATTTTTATAGAAATAATTTAATGCACGTAAATCAATTTGGATTTACTCGGGGTCGCTCAACTGCTGACGCAGGCGTTGAGCTCATTACTAAAATTTTTGATGCCTGGGAAGATTCAATGGATGCCATTGGCATTTTTTGTGATTTATCCAAGGCTTTTGACTGTGTCGATCATAGCACTCTGGTCAGGAAACTAAATCATTACGGTGTAAAAAACCGGGCGCTCGATCTTCTTGAATCATATCTTACGAATAGATTCCATTTGGTCGATGTTAATGGGAAAAGATCGCCTGGATCTAAGATAAAAATGGGCGTCCCGCAGGGTTCCATTCTTGGTCCTTTTTTGTTTTTAGTGTATATTAATGATTTTCCATATCTTATAAAAGAAAAACATGGGTTGGTACTGTTTGCCGACGATACTTCTTTAATTTTTAAAGTTAAAAGACAACAATTAGTTTATGACGACGTAAACAATGCTATCCATGATGTAGTTAACTGGTTTACGGTAAATAATTTATTACTCAATGAAAATAAAACAAAATGCCTTAAATTTGTATTACCAAATGTTACTCCAGTAGCAACTGATATAATAATAAAGGGACAGAGAGTGGACCTTGTGGACTCTGCTGTATTTCTTGGAATTACTTTGGATGCCAAACTGCAATGGGATCCTCACATAAATAAATTGTCGAACAAACTGAGTTCAGCGGCGTATGCAGTTAAACGAATTAGAGCTCTTACTGGTGTAGATACGGCTAGATTAGTGTATTTTAGTTATTTTCATAGCTTGATGACCTATGGAATTCTTCTATGGGGACATGCTGCAAATGCAAATAATATATTTACGCTGCAGAAACGGGCTGTTCGTGCAATTTATAAATTAAGGTCTAGAGTGTCACTTAGGGAAAAATTTAAGGAAATTAATATTTTAACATTAGTATCGGAGTACATTTACCACAATTTATTACATATAAAAAAAAATATAACAAAATTTGCAAAGAATAGTGATCGACATGCTCTTAATACTAGAAATAAAGACAAATTGGCATCTCACATTAGTCGATTGCAGAAAATAAAACATTGTTTTAAGGGCGACTGTATACGCTTTTACAATAAGATTCCTACTATTATACAAAACTTACCCTTAGATAAGTTTAAAGTTGTAGTTAAGCAAAAATTGATTAAAAATGCATATTACAAGATATCTGATTATTTAGAAGACGAATCTCCATGGGAATGAGGTTGCTTGAGTTGGCTATTAATATAATTTAATTTATTAAGATATATTGTACCTATAATTTACATATTAAAAAAAAAATATAATTTTTAAAAGATGCGACGCTTGTGGAGTTTATTCGGCGAGCTCTTCTCCACAAAAGACCGCACATTTTGCTTTGCTGAACTCGCCACTAAATGTAATTTTATTTGACTTAACTAAGTGTCCAAAAAAGTGTCCAAAAGTTAAAATAAATGATTTCATTTCATTTCATTTCATTTCATTTCATTTCATTTCATTTCATTTCATTTCAGAGTACCAGGAAGAAGATTTTATTCAAATGTAGTCTTTCGACTGGCCCACAATTAATAAACTATTTTTGTCTTACTTTGTTAAAGGGTCCGTTATGTGTTACGTAAGCACTATGTGGGTCCTTTTTATGCCTTTTTTTGATGTTATGGGTCTAGATGGTGATAATAACGTAATCAGTATTTATTTACTTTTTTTTTAGACATATGTCAACCCACACATTACCTATGCTTGAAAGCGAACCGCATTTTCGGTTGGCCAAACCGTAAGAAAACAACATAATGAATTAATCCACTTAACCCTAAATACTATTTTTTTAATTATAATCTACACGATTTAAGAATTTGTGGTCTCTGAGCCAAAAAGTTTAAGAATCACTAAGGCTAGAAAGTACAGAAGAAAAAAAACATAATGTGACTTAGCAACTCAATGTTGTTTGGCAGGCGAACAACCAACAACCAATATATTCTGAAGGACGCAATCTAGTTCAAACAAGGCTGCCCTTCGTTGGGGTAGGTCGGCCGAGCAGTTATAGGCTTTGTCTACATGAAATATTGATATCGTACTGCACAGAGCATAAAGAGCTTATGTAAAGCTTGAATTCAGACTTAGAGCAACGCCGGCCTTTAGGGCTTTAAGAATTCAGAATAAAATGACACGTCTCGTTCTTAAATATAACATTAGCAGCTAAACCCAAATCCAATCTTACAAAGACACACCACCATCATCGACCACCATCGCCATCGTCTCGATAGAATACACATAAAACTGTAATCCAATTTATCTGTAAACCAATTTTCCCGCAGTTAAAAGTGTAATTTTCATTTAAATGATAACTCTATCTACCGGGCACATTTTATCAAAATCCGTAGTTGTTTTCGTGTAAAGAGGTAAAAACTTAGGTATATTTTACACTTTTACACGTTTACAGTATTAAGTTTGATAATTATTTATTTTATTTTATACAGAGTGCAAATGCTCAGCGATTATATTAAAAGCAGAATCATGTCATAGGTATCATTATAAATATAAATGTGATATTTTATTCAGTGTCCTTTTTTATATTCTGTCACTTATAATTGTTAATAACATCGCTTATCACCATAGAAGGCATTTTTTTTATTTTATAGATGATTTTATAAAAAGTAATGATTTTATTGTTTGTTTTGCATTTAATAGGCTCCGAAACTATTGCACCTATTTTAATTAAACTTATTACAAAGATAGAATATACCTAGGGAAAGGACAAAGGTTACCTTTTACCGCGGAAAATTTACTCATTCTCACGGGAAAAACTGTTTACAAAAGTTGGTTAAAAGATAGTTTATAATAAATAAAATCCACAGACACGGCTGCGGTTTACCTTACTTTTTACTGTTCTTTTACTTAAAATTCCTTCAATGTTGCAGACATCTTCCATTTTCTGTATTTCGCTTCAATCTACTATGATTGTGGGTAACTGCGCATACGACCGCGTGATCAGCCACGTGAACCTTTTTAACAAGATGAGATTAAAAGCGTCTGGATTCATGCCTCCCTAGAGAATGTGCGTGAAGAAAATGATAAAGAGAGAGAGATAGAAGATTGACAGAGATGGATATAACTTGAAGTATGAAACGATATTGCGAGAATACTTTTGAAGATAATTTGGTTTTGGAATTTAAAATATGGATGTTGACTGGCTAGTCAAATGAGTTTCTTTTTATGAAATGTCAAAAATAATATTTTATATGGAAAATTGAAGGGAATACTAACTTATGACGTCACAGGTTTGTATTGTCGTTCTTGTACAATTTACACTTTTATTTGCAAAAATGAATCACAAGATTTTCAAAAATCACCTCTACATACGTTCTGTTACACTAGAGTAATTTAAGATGTTTTATTTCCTACATAGTGTTAGATAATTACGAGATTTATTTTGAATAAATAATAATAATAATAAATCCATTTATTTCAGGCCTAAAGTCAACATCCCTGTTGCTAATGTAATAAAATAAATATGTCGTATTTATAAGCTTATGTAAATCCCCACCAGGGGGCTCGAGTCTACCTTAAATTAGGGGAAAAGGGTAAAAGTCTTATATTATTAGTCCACCACACAGGCCTAATTCAAGTTTTTCGACTTTACACAAAAGCTATTAGTTTTATTTGCAAATGTATGCAAGTACATGACGCATTTCTTTACTGTAAGAAAATCTATTCAATGTTCTTAGATATTATGAATTGTAAGATTTAAAAACACATTATTATGTAAGTTATCTCAAAACCGCGTCTCCCGGGTGGAAAACTACAACTATAAGTATAAGTAACTAAACTAGTATACCACCTACAGTAAAGCATAAAGTTTTTTTTTATTGACAAGTAACTCTATCAAGTTAATTTCCAAAAACCCCTCACAATTAGGGACCTTTCTAGGGCCATTTTCGTCTATTAATTCGGCCCTGGGTCTGGCAAGGGATGACAACTAAATCTCTCAATTTCACTGAGTACGCCCCACTGGATCGTGGGTTGTCAGACGGACCTATTTGTCGAAAATTGGACTTTAAGTGCTTGTATATATAGTACACAATTTATAAGTAGCAAAATCCAAATGTCTAAGGGCAATATCTAGTAAAGAAGCAGTGTAATGTTAATTCTATTTTTTTCTTGACAGGTTTGAGCCTAGTTGGTAGTATACCTGCCTATGAAGCTCAGAGTCGCGGGTTCAAATCCCGCCCAGGGCAACCATTAAATGGTGGGCATTTGTGTTTGCCGGATGTTTTATATTTATATGTATGTACGAGTATATCAGATGTTTGAGACCCATAGTACAGACTCTGCCTAGTTTGTGGTCAGATGGCCGTATTTGAGATGTCCCCACATATTAATTATTTATTTATTTATTCTCAAGTCAGTCGTTTGGTTCCTAAATAGGACCATCTTGAAGAATATTGTTTTATTTAATTTTATTGTTTGTTTGCTAATGTATACCGGTAGTAATGTGCGTAGGCTGGTACGAGTCTTAGATGCACTTGGAGATACAGACAGACAACAAATTCACCTGATAAAATTCTGCATTTGCCAACAAGTTCCTATTTTTAGTGCCAGCTGCTTATGAACCAATTCAGGCTCTATTATTCAAAATCCAACTTTTTCATTAATTATAGGCATAGAACACATAATGTCGTCATATAAGAAGCTAAAAAGCTTTGCTGAAACCAAGACCGGCTCTCATTAAAATGTTGATTTAAGGTATTCTAGGTCCTAGGGGCGGGGGGGTTTCTTTTTCTACATATCGCAGCCGAATAGTTGCAGCCGTCTGTAATTATTTGTCTAGGTAAACAACTGTATGCCGACCTCTCACGTCGCTATGGGGTTTCATAGGTGACTCTAACTTGGAGTGTAGGTGTGGTATGGTTCCCCAGAAAATGGACCATCTCATTAGCTGCCCATCTTGTCCTGTCACCTGCACGCGAGAGGACTTGATGAAGGCTACTGACGACGCTATTCGTGGGGCTGGTTTTTGGGCCGAGACTGTCTGAGTTTGGCTGTCGACTCGAAAAGAAGAAGAAGACGTTGCTTCATCAACTATTTTACTAGACTGCCTATTTAGTCATATAATTATGTGACATAACTGCATATACCTAATAGTTCTTAACAGCTTACTTACAACTATGAGTCGGCATACAATTTTTTAGTAGACAAATAGTTATAAGCCGAATGCAAGGTTACGGCATATACTTAAAAAATTAAAACTACAAAATGTTGATAGCGTTATGCGTTAATCAGAGAGTCTATCGCAAACTTGAACCAAAAGTAACTACATAATGATAGCAATAGTAAATGTCGCTCGAAATAATTCTAGTTAACAAATGAGTGAGTCGTATTTTATGCCCTACCCTCATTTGTTTATTTTTCGTCAATAAAACGGTACGAAACGTAGCCATAAAGTTGATGGAGCGTCTACACGCGCGTTGTAAAACCGTAAAAGATGGCGCAACGAACAATGACAGGGAAGAGTATGGTACAAGATTTTAACCTTTTAACCGCCTCCATGATCTGAAATATAAGACATACCAAACCTAGCAACGCCGTTTTCTTATACATAAGACTAATTCCAGTCATTTTTTATAAACACTTGTATTTATGTTTCGCGGTAAAGGCACGTTCGTTAAAAATTGTGTCGGCAGCAGTTAATTTGTTGTTTCTTCGTAATAATTTTAGATTTTAGATTTTTTTACCTTAATCCTCTTAATTTATCTGGGTCACTTCACTAATCCCGATGCCGGAGTCATTGAACAATTTGCCTTTGGTTATGACTTCTTTTCGATATCTGTAAACACTTTTTTGCAAATATCCTTACCAAACAGATAAAAAACTTTTAATTAACTTTTATAAACGAATTACAAACAAGTATATAATATAATAACAATACATGTATATGGTTTTACTATTTAATGTTTTAATATCATTTTTGTTTATTTAATATTGATATTAATAATTAATTAATAAACTTTAGTGAAGTTCCGAACATTCTATTTCCCTGGGCCAAAAATTGCATGGCATCGATGAAATCGATATTAAAAAATATAGTTATAATGTTTAGACATTTTTTTCTGGTTAGTTGAAATAGTAATCTATGTGTAGCAGTAAATATTTTATTAATAAGATTAATGGATACTTCAAAAAAATTAATTAAATCTCGAATTCTTTCATTGCCATGTTTGTCCACACTTCACCTTGTTGTGTATTATGCCTTATTGATAAAAAACTACCGGTTATTTATATTAAAACTTAGTTTTATTTGATAAGTGAATAGTCAAAGTATTGCTACGGAATATATTTATTAAAATATTTAAACAACACAACGAATGGTTAATCAAAATTCATTTGTCCCAGAACTACCTTTCATTGCCGTGTCCTCATCATGTTCAAAGATATTGTTTTATCTAACACCTTGCGTCCTGCCATTGGTGTGCTAAACGTTGCGTATGAGTGCCGTCTAAGTGCTCGACGTAGAAGGACGGCCACACGTGCCTGCATTTTTGCGCTATAAATTTAAGTATCCAATTTTTTTGTTACTGGACATTTTTTCTTTCATCGCCGTGGATAGGTATAACTTCTATTTAAATAAGTTTGTCTTCTTGATTAAATATTCAATAGAACGTCATTTCTTTTATGTTTATTTGTGAATTATTTATTACTTTGAATAATTAATAGATTTTTTGTTATTTACATTTTTTGTCCTGATTTTCATCTCCATGCTTTCATTGCCATGGTTTCCGTGGCCTGAATTTGCTATGGAAATTAAAAAAAAGACACGGAAATGAAAAAAAATTCATTGCCATGCCTTGCCGTGGCCAGATGTTTCATTGCCGTGGCTAAATATTTCATTTCCGTGTCTTACGTTTTCATCGCCATGTTGCGATTAGGCAAGGAAAACATCTGTTGGAGCACAGTTCTTTCATTGCCGTGGACACTTGTTTCATTGCCGTGTAGGCATGTTTCATCGCCGTGGCTCGAAATTTTCGATCTTATGTAGCTCGTTAGTTTTTTAAGTAATCTGCTAGATATTTAGCAAGAATACATAGATTTTCAAAAGCTTTAATAAACGCAGACTATTTTTAACATAAACCCTAAGGTAAAAAAAACCACGGGAATGAAGATTTTATGAGACCTGTTGAAATTCACTCATAAGCGTGTGGATGCAGCACAAAGTTCGCGTGGATAACCGATTACGGACATGCCCGTATTTAGGTCACGCGTGCGTCGCGGTGGGCACAGACCTTAATTCTCCTGTCGACGGTGGATGGTGAATGGTGACCGTCGGCGATATTGGTCAATATTCATGTCGAACATGCATTGTTATCCACTCGCAATATCAAGACCGTTCGCCTCTAGTTAAGAAAGAAAGAATACCATTTATTCTGAAAATATTGGGCCCGAATCTACACATTACGCTCTAACTTAAATATAAAAATCATATTATTATGTCCCTTGCACATTCTTAAGAACGAAAAGGGACAGGTGATTGCCAACCTACATTTAGAGACCTCAAACATCGATTTTACGCGTAGTTTATCAGGCATTTAAAAACATCCCGACTAAATTAAGCTGAATTATATCTTTCTATACATATAGCTGAATTATATATTCTGTATCTTCTGATACAGGCAATATTCTTGCTTACTAGAAGGTACCAGCTTTTAGCATAAGTACTAAGTGTATTTGAAAGAAATAAAAAACTATTTTATTTTTATTTATTTATTTTTTAATTTGACAGCTGCGATGCTTATTTTAAACATTATTTATTCAAAATTAAATTCATTTGAATGAAAGAGAACAACAACTTCAATTTAGAGATTTTAGCGGCCACGGCAGAATTAAAGTTGTACCTAAATACTAGAGTAGACACAGTATGCATTGTGGCACAACTGTGAAAAGGACATGACTCAACGTATGCCTATCTCATAATTCGAATTCAAGTTGTAATTCTGGTAAAGACATTACCTAAAATAAATGTTGATTATACATAAGTAAGTAATACCACATTATTTCCCAAAAAAGAAACAATTTACAATGAACAACACAGATAATAAGAGTACATAAAGACGGCCTTATCGCTTGTAGCGATCTCTACCAAACTTCTTCGCTCCTCTCTCTAATGATGATATTTCTGTAAGTCAAACTCCCAATTTTAACTTTACTTGTCCATCAGAAGATGAAAATAGAACCAATTGAAAATTTCTGCTTGTTTTAAAATTTACGGTCTAGTGTTCAGGGACCTGGTAATAATCTAACTAAGAGTATGTTAGTCGTTTAGACGTTGAACAATAGTTTTGTAATATGCAAAATTCTTGGTATAATCTTACTTCGAATGAAAAACCTTTTGAATTGTGTTAAATTCTTCTGAATTTGGTTAGGTCCTTTGAGATTAAGTTACCTAATATTCCGAAGGCATGTTAAAATGTAAATCCCAGCTATTTTCTACCAAAGTCATCGTTACATGAGCCGCGTAAGAAAGAAGCCTTTTACTACAGCTGCCTTAGACGGCTCAAATATATTAGTTTCGACATTAAGATTTTTGAGGTTGGATAAGATAAGAGATAAGATTGACCTTGCAACCAACAAGGTGAGAAAACGTATGGATGCTTATTTCTGAATGTCACCCCAGTACTTATTATATCGATGAAATCTTGAAGACGTCTGTTTAAATATTATATTTATTAACGTTCTTTCGTCGTCGTTCGTTCGTCTGTTTTGAATTTGTTTGAACGTAAGAATATGTTTAAGCTCTTAAGAGCTTTTATTTTTTGAACACGCGAAACATATTTCGAAAGATACTCGTAATATATTTTTGCAACGTATAGGTTTTATAAAGTAGGTACTTATCTACGAACGATTTAAATAAGTGAAAGAGAAAATATATTTTTCATTACGTTTTTGTAATTCTATTTAAATCTTTAGATCTTTATAATTGTACATTACAGAGTCAATCACAGTAACTTAAAATAGGTTGTACAATATCAGCGGTGCGTAAAGAAATTCTCTTCAGCCCCTAAACTGAGTTATAAAACCTGT
Organism: Teleiodes luculella; assembly: GCA_948473455.1. NCBI lineage: Eukaryota > Metazoa > Arthropoda > Insecta > Lepidoptera > Gelechiidae > Teleiodes > Teleiodes luculella. The sequence goes on from OX419605.1 coordinate 6,298,331, forward strand.
GTTTTAGGGACTAAAAAATTTAGTATAAACCATGGTCCTAGAAAACAAGGTCTTACAATTAGACCACGTGACTGACACGAGCCTACGGCATTTTGCGCTGTTCATCTTTGTCTATTACACGCATTAGACAAGGATGAATAGGCAAAATGACGTAGAAATGACGAAGAAATGACCTTGTTTTCTTGGACCATGGTATAAACACATTAAAATTTGAAACATCATTTAGTGTGCTATAATAATAAAATAAATCTAAAGATTTGGTTTGTCTAACAATACACTATCAAAATCTATGAGGACTGTATCAAACAAGTAAATAACTTATTACTTCGCCAAACTTTTATCGGCAAAACTTTGAAAACAAAGATGGCAGTCGGGGCGATAACCAATAAACTCTCTGCAATTTCCGAAAGTTCACGAACTTTGCCGAAAGCGCCCGAAGTGTTAAAATTATCGTTATCATTTACAAATTGTATCAGGACACCTGTATGATGAACGTTATAAGTGTAATAGCGGAGTATTCTGGCTTGTTTTGTCCTTATTTTGGCAAAACACAAACTTAATCGAGCTCACACCAACAAGGCACGATTGTATCTTCAAATAAATAAACATGTTTTTTACTAACTTGATTTTTGGACTAAAAGGAAAAAAGATGTTGCCTTTATCTCCACTCTTGGCAGCGGGTTGGGAATGGCATTTGTTATTGATTTGTTGCTGCTACTTATTAATTTACACGGCTTATTAATTTATATAAAGTATTTCAGTTTCATTTAAATCAAGAATGAAGCCTCATAATAAATAAAATTATGGTGTATATTTTCAATTGCAGAATTATAAGCCATAATATTAATTAAAACAGCAAAAAAAATTGTTTGCAACATTAAAATGGTATTTTTTTAAAGTGGCAACAAAACGCGGCGTGGCTAGGGTTCATTAGCGATCTTTATCATGAATGGCGCAGCAAATCTGCTCAAAAGCTCCTTTTACATAATGACAACATTTTCCATGAAAAGCATCAAAGCCATTGAGCCCCCGCTGTATCTGGAAGTTTTACGATACGAAATAAAACGTATTTATTTATTCAAATCTTCTCCAGCGTTTTATTCGCAGAAGAATCTTAAAGTAGATAAATATAGATTTAACTTTAATCTCAAGAACTAGTTTATTTTCTGAGCTTACCAAAGGTTAATTTAAATTATTAATTTGTCAAATGCTGTAATATAGTTGTTACAATTTCAAGATACAAAGATAGAGTGCATTTCGGCAGGCCATTTTTAGTGCGGGAGCCGGGGGCCTAAACACCTACCTCATCGAGTACCCCAATAGGCTATCTCTAGATCGTTAACCGACACTTAAACACTGAAAAAAAAAATAGTCTGCCAGAGCCGATCCTGCCGGGTCATCGAAATTTTTGACGTATTTTTTTTATGGAACCTACCTCATAAAGTACCCGAATGAAAGTGGTGGCATCAGTTAACCATTGATTAATTATGTATAAAAAAATTGGTCTGCCATTGCGCAGCCTGCCGGAAGTACTTGGCAGACGCCCTGAAATTTACACATTCCAGGGCGTCTGCAATTTTTTTATACATAATTAATCAATGGTTAACTGATGCCACCACTTTCATTCGGGTACTTTATGAGGTAGGTTCCATAAAAAAAATACGTCAAAAATTTCGATGACCCGGCAGGATCGGCTCTGGCAGACTATTTTTTTTTTTCAGTGTTTAAGTGTCGGTTAACGATCTAGAGATAGCCTATTGGGGTACTCGATGAGGTAGGTGTTTAGGCCCCCGGCTCCCGCACTATTTGTTTTAAGTATTTTCTGAGTGGTTTAAAGCATTTAAGAAAAATAATTTACGGAATAAACTAGTCATAGTAAATAAGTTTTACCTAATTGTATAGCTGATAAACTTTTTTATGAAACTTAAATAACAATTTAAAGTAAGTAAGAATTAAAGTCAGTTGAGGTAACTATTACCTTTTAACGTTATCTCATTGACTGATAAAAACGTTAAAGAGACACAATGTTTTGCACCTAATTAGAAAAATATACAATTACTGCTTTATGACAGCCCTGCGAGCATTACCTATGTAAATGAAAACCGAAATGATCTTCGAAAACTCAAACAGCTTTTTCGTTAAAAATATTCAAAAACAAAACTGTAATACCATCAAAATTCTAAATAATTTACACGAAATGGCGCCCAAAACAATAAATTCGGGATTGTCTTTAAATATTTTGAGCTGAAAGTTCAAAACCCGCGTCTAGATGCAGTAACTTATGCTAAACGAACTCAATTCAGACTTGGACGATCTTTCATAAGGCGAACAAATTTTGGTATAAAACATTGATTGTATTGAGATTGGAATCGAAAACTCGAAGTTGATATATTATTATGGTAAAGGTACACAATCTTAGGTTATTTTTTATACCATTGTTTACTGAATCAACGCCAATAACTTGTAATTTCTTATAATATATTGTTACTTATTAATGCTTATTTGAAGTTATGACTAGATCATAATAATTAGTTAAACTTGTACATTGTTTGAGACGAGAGCCGGTCTTGGTTTGAGCAAAGCGTTAACTTCTGAAATGACGTCATAAAGTGTTCTAAAGGAGCCTATCACTACATAGTATAAAATAAAGTCGCTTTCTCTGTCCCTATGTCCCTCCCTATGTCCCTCCCTTTGTACGCTTAAATCTTTAAAACTACGCAACGGATTTTGATGCGGTTTTTTTTAATAGATAGAGTGATTCAAGAGAATGGTTTATATGTATAATACATGCATAATATACTGAAGGATAACCCACAATAACCATTTTCCCGTGCGGAGCCGGGGCGGGTCGCTAGTAATTAATAAAATATTTTTGAATTTTGAATTGCATCTTGTTTGTTGGGCTGGGTTGACAAATTCATAATAGCAAAAATATTTACTTTTTTATTCGCCAAAATGTTTTTTTACAATTCTATTAATGATAAGGTATAAGCCAGTTATTTTCCTAGAAAATGAGATGATTTCAAATCAATTAAAAATAAATGTGAAAATATCTTTTTGAGTATGTATGTATAGTCTAACTAAAGGTTAATAAATACCATTGATCTAGTGCTTAGAAATAGATTTATTAGGCACTAGATCAACAATTAAGCTACTCGCACTGTGATTAATAATTTTTTTAATACGGTATTCGACATGTAACACAAGCTTTTACGTGGGAGTACAACTGAAAAAGAAAACTTTATTTTCTTAAAAACAAACAAAAGTGAGGGCTCTTCTTTGAAGCCTGTCCGTCAAAATATGCTCAATAAAGATTTTTCACTTTGAACTAGCTTCAGGCGAGTCTAAACAAACCTTCTTGGATTTTTAGAGTTCCGTACCATAGAGATAACGAACAATTGTTCTGTGCAATAAAGTATATTTTTATTTGATTTTTGATTTGAACCATACACAACACAGACGTCTAGAACCATAAGATAATTTAAAGCTGTCCAATAAGTGTGTCTTTTTTTCTAGTTGTTGTGTTTGTTTATAATTGATGAAATAATGAATTTTTTTTAGTTATTACGCTATCTGTAATAGAAGTGTATACGTATTTTTAAGCTTTTAAGAACGAAAAGGAACAGGATATTGTAAATTTTAATTAAGAGACGTCAAATATCGATTTATTGAGTCGAAAGCACCAGAAAACCTCCGACTTAAAATAAATAAAATAAATATGTGGGGACAACTCACACACGGCCCCAAACTAGGCAGAGCCTGTAATATGTGTGTCAGACAGCTGATATACATACATATATAGATGAATACATAATCATATCATCATCATCATCATTAAAAACTCATATCTACGTCCCCACCGAGGGGCTCGAGCGTACATACAACATATGTACTTATATAAATATACAACATCCAGACACAAGGCAAACACAAATGTCCATCACAAGAATGTTTGCCCTGGGCGGGATTCGAACCAATTCGAAAATATGTCAAGTTTGATTACTCTTAAAATATAAACGAAGAAGACCGTGACTTAAATTTAAGTTAATGCGACTATTCACAATCTGGTTCATTGCAGTTATTAGCTTTGACGTCAAAAATGGTTTTGTTAAATCTTACTTCGAATAAATATTCTTGCATTTCACCACCAATATAAGCTTATTTTGGGTGAAGTTACCCAAAATGAGTTTTAGGTATTTATCTTGTTTTGGGTTACTTACCTACAAGTCCCAACTTGTAACGCTTAAGCCCCGTACTCATTAGGGGACAAATGTCAAGCGTTTCGCGTCCCCTAAGATATCGGGTGACCTCACACGACGTTGCCAAACTTCGCCAGTCAATTGATTTGTGCTGAGACAATGAGACATGGACGAGACGATGGCTGACCCATACTACGTATACGTCAAACCCGTGAACGTGGTGCCGCTTGGGGGACTGGTCTGCTCTAGTCGATTGCCGGTTGTTTTATTGGTTATATAGCTTAGTTTTTCTACTTTGACTGGTTGCCTTCCTCTAATTGCATATTTCGTTTGCACTCTTTGTTATATTAATCAAATGTATAAAATAATAATTATGTAAAATATTTTGAAAAGATGCAACGCCTGTGGAGTTTCTTCCGGCGAGTTCTTCTCCACAGAAGACAGCCAAATTGTGAACTCGCCTCGACGTCGAAAAGTGATTTGTAAAATCTCACTTCGAATAAAACATTAGAATTTTGTTTTTTTTTTGACAAGACGTCGTGCGATGTTTTGCGATGTCGCGAGATGTTTTCTGGTACATGTATTACGAGGCTTTACTTTGAAATAGTCAAACTCGCGCTTGGCTGGTTTTTTTCACTCCATAGAGGCTTCAGGGCGACTGTTACCCTTTGCTTGGATCTGCGGGTCAGTATGCCCGGCGGGCGTATATTAGCCGGGTCTAAATTGCCCGGGCCATTTATATTCATAAACGCGAGCTGATGGGGCATTGTGATAGCGGGGTGAGCAGCGACGCAGTGTAAGCGAGTAAGGCCCATAAAATAATTAATATTTTTATCATTAATAAATATAAAAAATAAGACGACATACATACATAACAGAACATAGTGCGCAAAAGTAAATAACATTAATTAAGTATTTGATCCTTTAAAAAACTATAAAAGAGCTGATAATCTTCAAATGGCTGAAGATATTTTCTTGGATCATATTAAAAACACTTTCGATTGTGACACCTTACAAACAAAAAAACTAGATCAAAATCGGCGCATCCGTTTAGGAGCTACGATGCCACAGACAGACAGACAGACACACACGTCAAACTTATAACACCCCTCTTTTTCGTTGGGGGTTAAAAAAGACGTCATTCGTCACGCATTCTTGTCACTGTTTTTAGTTATTAGGCATCACAGTTTTAATTTCTACTTTTTTTATAATATGTCAGCTACAATAAATTTTTTTTTCTATTATTATTATTATTAAGTTTATTATGCTTATTCTTTTTTCTATGAAACATATTTTGTTTATTATATTAATCAAAAATCGCTCGAAAGGAGGACCAACCCCGCCCTTCTGCCGACTGATTTGTTCGTGGAAACGGCCCTTTATGGGACCGCCATTTCCAAGTGTCCATATTATTTACTGGTAACGTCAAAAACATGCTGAATATTAATAATAAATAGTAATCTTTGCCAAGTTAATCATAAATTAAATGTTACCATACCTTTTACACTTACACCTAACAGCATACTACAGGATTAAAGGGTTGCCAGGTATATCAATCAATAATTTATTCCATAAACAACATGATGTCATGTTGGAAATTCTTAAAACTAAATTAATACTTAAGAGTAACATAGAAAACACTTACATAGTATCAATAACAGGATACAACAAGAAAACACATAGTTAGTAATAATAACAAGTAACGTTATAGGTATATATTTTTATGATCCATGAAATCATTTGCGCTATAGAAGCATCCCTTCAAAATTGCTAACATATCTATAAGGCTACCTCTTTATTATGTATGGTATTCTTATCCTGTATTTTAGTGCGTAATAAACTATATTCTATTCTCTCATTCAAAAAGTAACCAAAACAATAAACCCTTAGAGAATAAATATACATAGAGCACGCGCATCGCTCCGCTGCCTTTATGTCAAGCGTAAGCAAATTTTGGCAGATTTTGTATGGGCGGTGAAATCAGAAATTTTTCTATTTATACTTTATGAATAAACCCAAATAAAAACAATATTTTCTAATAAATATTTTTTTCATTCGGTTTCCTCATCAAACTGCGCTCAAAACCAAGGATGTTATAAGTACTATCGAAACAGCTTAGCAGCATGGCTCCAATTTCTCTGGCTCAAAATGTTAAGAAATGACAGATGTCAAAAAATTCCCATAAAAGGTCCCTGCTTCTAAATCAATAAAAAACATTACTGAGTCTAGGAAAAGTAAGACAGCCTAAGTTACGCACGGAACGGATCTTATGTGTAGTAATATCCACTATTGGTTAGCCAAGGGAACCCCGACCCACTACTGACCACCGTGACCTATTTAGCTATCCCACCTGTCACTATTAATATGTTATGAGAAAACCAAGGATGGAGAAAACACCCTTCTTACTAAGGTAGAGGTTTGATCGAAACGATTATGTGGGCGTTTTTTTGGAAAAATAATTACATTTGGATGCAATTTTTATGCAGTCAACTCCATAACTGGCATACATTTGACCCTTGTAAAATACAGTTCAAATGAATTTTAAGGTTATTTCACGTTATTCCCAAATGACTTGAAAATATGTGCCGTACTCATTTTAACCGTGGTATTTATCAAAGTTGATTGTTGACGGTTAAAATGAGTACGGCACATATTTTCAAGTCATTGTCTACCTTAGTAATAATGTTAGCATGATAGAAGATTGTTAGTATTTTGGGGTAATCAGTAGTAGTATTAAACTTCCAAAATTTTCTTCTTTCTTCCACTACCAATACCACTGATGCCGATGCCAATACCAATACCACAGAATAAATAATAGTACCCAATCAATACCAATAAATTCCATACCACACCAGTCTAGTCTGTCTACACTAAAAATGTCTATGTCTATAATTTTAATTCAAATGGTTTACCTTAGCAATTGATAATTTTTATTATTTGGGCATGAGCTTGGACATTTTTCTTTTTGAACATTAGTCGTGCGAAGGGCAACACAAATAGGTGTCAATCAATAGATTTGACCGGTTGTATTTTTTTAAATGTCTTGAAGTCTATTTATTGTATTTTCGTCGCAAGCAAAGTGTTCAATAGTAAACGAGTATTGTTATCTGCAGTTCTTTTACGTCACAAGGTACTAAGGTACCTAATTTGGGAACAACAAATCGCGTCGCGTGCGTAAACGAAACTAGTCGTCATCTGCGCTACCTTCTTTTGTTAAAAATTGCAGTCTCTTGAGTCATTATTACAATGTGGTTAAGACTCATTATTTCTATTTTCAGGTCAAAGGGTAATCGCTTGTTTGAGTCAGAGGACCGTTAAATAAGCTTACCGTGCTTAAGTTATGTTAAACGACTATAGGTCGTAAAATGTGACGTGCAAGAACTAAAATAGCCTGTAGCGTCAAGGTAGATTTGCATGTATAGACGTCACTTACCTACCTAGCATAGAAAATTGAATACAGTAAAAAATATAAGATATTATCCAATTTTCGAAAATATCGACAAAATGGTTTCAATTGGTTCGTCTTGTCCTCTATTCAACAACGATACTTGCCTAGTTCAGGATTGTCGACCTCACAAAGAAACTTTTTAACTTCTTTGGTACTTTACGGAATTATGGTGAACAAATATTATTAACTGGGCTCGAAAACCAGGTCAATTTTTAAAACTTGGTTCCACGAAGCTGCAAATTTGCGAAAAAGTGTTATGCATTTCGATTCCGCTCGCAAAAACCGGTACTTCTTTCAGTTTTACTCAAAGATCAATTTTTGTTTTCGATTCCGTGCAATAAACCGTATGGTAAAATGTATATTTTACTACCATATAAAAACGCGGACAGTCAGCTAGATAAAACTCGTAACTTAAAAACTCGTACGATTTTTCAAAAAGCGAACCGGTGTAAATTACAGCAATAATGCGATACGACAGATGACTGTCCAGTATTTTCGTCACAATATTAATTACAGTGCGCGTCGCATACATCACTCGGCACACTGGCGCGTCATTACGTCACGCCCGATGAGCGGTGATGAATCGGACATTTTTCTGCCAGTCACATACGTTTTTGCCGCGAAAACTTGTCTTTTGTGCGCGACTGTCGCACACGCGGCGAGAAAATGGCGGCAAACAATATGGCCAATATTTAAAGACTGCTGAGTGCCAAGTGCGAGATTTTTACTCACGAAACGCGCTCGATAACGACGGCGTAAACGAGCATTTAGTATGGAGAAATTTTAGTTCAGCTAACTGTCTACAGATGGCGTAGTTTCAATTCCATACAAAATCGCGTTTACGCTCTCGATTTCGAGCGCGTTTACTTTGGTTGCAAAACTCGCACTCGGCACTCTGGCTTGGTAATAAAACTAAAATTTGTTTGCCAATCAAAATATATTTTTCTACATTGTGGTCTTTAACATATTGCGATTTTTTGTAAAAATAAATAAATAAGAAACACTCCAATTACTAATATTGCAATACATATAACAGTCCCTTTTCTGCTCAAATGATTTTTAATATCTAGGTTAGTGGTGTAGTCGTTTATCATTGCGAGAATTATAAACAACTTTATTTCACCTAAATGAATTAAATTACAACAGTAAGCTATGCTAAAAATTCATCCTACTAATATTTAAACGCAAAAGTAAAGAAAATTTTCGAATTGGTTGATGGGCCTATGAGTACTTTACATCTTAGCAAAATTAAGGAAAAAAGTAAGAAAATAAAACATCAAAAAAACATCCAAAAAAATAAAAACACTGTTATATCTCAATCTATAGCCTTTTTTCGCGGTAGAGGTTGCGATTCTGGCATGGTGCCAACAATCTGGGTTATTTCCTTATATCATAAATGGAGGGAGAAAGTCTTTTGAAGGTGCAGGTGCATCCTGCCTTCTTAATATTATAAATGTAAAAGTAAGTTTGCATGATTGTTCGTTTGTTTCTCGAAGCGGTTGACCAGATTATAATAAAATATGGTGGAGTGATAGATAGGTGGGAAATATGTAGGCATTTTAAGTAAGCACTATTCATAATTGCAGTTTATCTTACAAGACGCACTACTATAACTTTCTTGCGTTTTTTATATTCATCATAAGTTGGGTTACTTGGAAGAGATTACTAAATTAGCCGCCTGTTAAAACTACTTGAAACTATTGTTTTCTTTGTTTGTTTTTTTTTGTGCCTCTAAAAAATATTTATATTGCATTTATAGGTTTTTATTACTATGGGAAACTGTCATATACCTATTATAGAAAAAATAATATGATAGCTCTATAAATCAGGCAGAAGGTCACTTAATTTAATAAATCCGTATATAAAAAAAATAAAAATAAATAGAACAGAAAATGAGATTGAAAAATCCATAAGAAATTTTGCCTGTTAGGTACGTAATGTTATCGCTTCTGGCAAAAGCCATATAAAAAGTTTTTATGAAGTTAGAAACATAAAGTTGAAACATTTGACTTAAAGTCGGTAAGACGAACGGTGAAGCTCTGATAAAGGTAGCGAAATTGTGATTTGTTATATAAACTCACACGCAAACTGCTATCATGAAAATTAGCAAGTTAAGGGAGAGCAAGAATGCATATTTCTCGTCTCTATTTTCTTTGAAATTAATCCAAAAATTCGTTTTTCAGTTATGTAAGCCGGTACGCTTTTTTTTTCATAGGTCCTAACTGTAGTACATCGATCTGATGTATTAAAAATTGAAGTACAAGTTTTGGCGGGTATGGGACGTGGGTCACTTTGGGCACATGTATATCTTTCGTAGTCCTACTGGTATGACAAATTAGTGTGACCATGAGGAAACGGGAAAAAAATGCAGGAAGATGCTTACAGTAAAATTCTACATGTTTATTGTTTATCTTTACGGAATTTGTAAAAAAAAGTAGTTTAGTTTTTAAAGTTCCATTCTAAAGTTTTCTTGTTTAATGTCGTAGGTATAATAATAATATTAGACAAAATAACAAATATGATAAATGTTATTTTCATTCATGACAATATTTAATTTTGCAAATTTAGTGTTCTTCTTCTTTTTGAGTCGACAGCAAACTCAGAGAGTTTCCGCCCAGATACCAAATTAGGTTAAACTTGTAGAAAAAAAAACCTAAAGTAATTTTAATACTTTCTATTACTGTATACTTCTACCTCATTTATTGTAAAATTATTTCAACAGTTTAATAATAAACTAAAGCTTTACATTATTGGGTTGGGTCAGACATTAGCCGTGTTACTACAAACAGTTAAATAAGCGTTGAACGCATGGCTTAAAAATTCTTTTACGAAACTTTTCATAAAAGACTTTCAACACAAGTATTAACGCATTTTCAAAATTTTTATGGTAAGGCCCTAAACAGTGGAAGAAAAAGAGGGAGGGAGTCGAAAATGCTACTTCGATACACGCTTATTCGACAAAACACTACGCCGACATTACTTTACTCCGACATTGCCCGACTCCGAGATTATTCTACTCCGACACAACACCAATCAGACATTACTTTACTTCGACGTTACTCTACTCCGACAATACACTAATCCGACAATGCCTTACTTCGACATTACCTGACTCCGACATTATTATATCCCGATAATACACTAAATCGACATGACTTTACTTCAACATTTTAAATTTCGACTTTACTGTACTCCGACAATATACCAATTCGAGCCCACATCACTTTACTTCAATACTATTGAAATAACAGCATTGACAAAAAGTTACATTAAAGGTTTTGTAATATAACTTAATGTTAGTTAAATGAATGACGAAGATTGTGAATATTTGTGAAACATGAAATGTGATAGCGAAGTAAGGTTTCAGTTCCTAAAAGTGAAATATATCCCCGCAATAGAAAGTAGCTTAATATTCATTAAAAAAAATTTTAAATGTTATTTGTCATCTTTTCTTACAGTTACCAGTTGTTGTGGCTTAAGCTAGAAGCAGAAAAATAAATTAGATATTAAATTGTAAGAAACAAATATATGGACAGACAGTTACTTTCACATAATAAACGTGTAGAAGTAAAGTACGCAACAGGCGCAGTAGACTTTACTCAAATAAAACGATTTTTTTTATTTATTAACAATCATTCAATAAATTATAAAAAAGTGTTTACAGTAATATAACTAAATAAAAAGCTTTTCTTTTCGTAAGACAGTAATAATTAAATTGTTTCAGTTGGTACCTAATCAGAAAAGTTGCTAACAAACAATAAACAATATAAAGTATGTAGATATGTACCTACATCAAATAATATGGCATGAAAAAGTTAATAAAATAAGTTTATATTTTTTGCGTTGTTGGAACGTTATATTTAATAGAGTTTGCAACAGACCACAGCAGGTAGAAATTTGGGGGGAACAGTCAAAATAAAAGCTTTTGAACTTTCTTTTGTCACTGGGGACCCTAGATATCAAATTTGAAAGCAATCGGTTCAGAAACAAAAAAGTTCAAAATGGTCGTTCACTGCCACATTTAATGTTTCGCAAATATTCACAATCTTTGTCATTTATTTATCATAAAGTTAAATGACAAAACTTTCAATGTAGCTTCTTATCTGTCTATGCTGTTATTTCAATAGTATTGAAGTAAAGTGATGTGGGCTCGAATTGGTATATTGTCGGAGTACAGTAAAGTCGAAGTTTAAAATGTTGAAGTAAAGTCATGTCGATTTAGTGTATTATTGGGATAGAATAATGTCGGAGTCAGGTAATGTCGAAGTAAGGCATTGTCGGAGTAGAGTAACGTCGAAGTAAGGTAATGTCTGATTGGTGTTGTGTCGGAGTAGAATAATTTCGGAGTCGGGCAATGTCGGAGTAAAGTAATGTCGGCGTAGTGTTTTGTCGAATAAGCGTGTGTCGAAGTAGCATTTTCGACTCAGAGGGAGGCCTTTGCCCAGCTGCGGGACAGGCTAGATAAGAAAATAATGGGCCCGCTCTAACTAAAATATAAAAACCATATTATGTTACAGATGATTGTCAACTTGAATTTAGAAACGTCAAACTTCGCACTAGTTTAGGGGCATGCGATAACATCCCACTAAATTTGATAGCTGCACTGCTTATTTTAAATATCATTCACTAAAAATTAAAGTCATTCATCTGCCATCCTTTTCGATTCCCATAAGAATGAAAGAGACCTACAACTTAAATGTAGACATTTTATCGGCCACAGACTCTAAATAGTTTCTTATAGTAAACTTACCTTGTGGTAGATTCTTGCTGACTGGCACGGTGACTGGCGCGGCGGCAGTGGTAGCTGTGTTGGGGGGGTAGACAGGGTCGCAACATTCCCTCTCCGGGAACTCACTGCCCCCCACTCCCATCGCCAGCAGCACCAAAGCCCCCAAAACCCCCCACAGTCGACACATCGATGGTAATTTGTCCCCCACTCCGGAGATCTCGGATAGCAAAGAATTCGCTCGATTTAGTTTTCGAAACCTTGAGTTTGGTGATAATCTCGATATTGGTTTTAATAATGACGATTTTGTTATTTTTAAATTGGAGTTCTTTATATTTATCCCCACTTGGACTTGTAATCGAAAGCTTTCCTTCTCTTTTTCGCCCCCCTCCGTCCTTTCTTCGATGTCATTTCTACTGTCACTATTTTTCATCGGTTTTCACTCAGGTTTTTACATTCACATCACACTTTTACGACATTTATACTACTTACAATGATATGTATTGATTTCTTACTTTTTATAATTGACTTTTTTAAGTTTTTCTGTTACAGCTGTGTTGTATATGATAATAAATATCTCTCCTTAAACCTGCAAACAAAGTACTCGTAGGGTTGGCAAACAAATAAAAACAAAATGATTCTATTTGCAAACATAAAAGTAATTGTGAAAGAAATGGTTCGTTGTAAGGGCTGTCACACACACTCTACGCTCAATTTGTTAAAGTACCCTCAAAATGTTTTGTTTTGCCTTCCTTCCTTAGAAATTGTGATTCGATTCAAATTCTAGTATGTGATTGGCTAGAAGGGGAAACGTGTAACTGACAAGTTGCATAACAGGCCATTACAACGCTGCAATAACTTCACAGCGACAGTTTGGACAGTTTTTTTTTTTCAATAATGTCGTTTTATAAATGATCCGATATCGTGATTGTGGAACTGAGTTTAACTCTTTTTACGTATTTTTCCATTGAGATTTGAATATTTTGTAAAAAGTGATATGTTATGTTACGTAACATCCAGTTATTAAGTTGTGGTCTGTAATTATTATTTTATTAATAGATTGATGTTTCAAATATGTAATGATTTAGTTTATTTTCGGTTTTGAACGGTTGTTTCGTTTCAATACGCGACGCTAAATAATATATCATATATACCAATATCGATCTTGTTTCACATTAGTTTAAATACCTAATTAAGAAGTATGGTTGGTTGGGGATCCTTATCTGCGGAAACAGCTCTACAGATTTTATGAAAATGGGCAGAGAGATAATCAGACGCTAATTATTTAATATATATTACAAAAAGAAAAACTATACACACCCACACCGGCAGCCTGCTTCTTATAAGTAGACAGAATTATTTTTTGTTTAAACCAAAATTATAATCTGCTCTGAATACCAAACTACTGGCCGTGTGCACCCAGCCGAATATTAAGAGGGCATTAAACAAATTGAATTCGTAATACGCTATTTAACTTTTCGCTTCAAAATCCGTATCGCATATTACCTTTGTTCTAAACTTGGGCTGTTTTAGCGAATCACATTAAACGGACAAATTTGCCAACTTTTTAGGGTTCTTTGTGACTAATTTGTCAATTTTATAGCTTTGCTATCTCACACTTTTTAATGGCAGTGAAAAACAAATTTAATGTCAACCTTGGATAGGATTCGAACCTGCGTAAGCCACACATACGAGGTGGACGAATTAGTTTCTAAAATATGATTTGATGCTTTTTAAATTGCATCTAGGTGCTTTTTCTTTTAGTTATATTTGCGTTTCGTTTGTTATTTCAATAAGTTAAGTAAGAAACTCTATTTAATAGAAAAGGAACTTTATTTCTAAGAAATAGTCTGATTACCGAATTAACTATAGTAGTTGAAATGTAAGATTTATCACGCAAATGTAAACAAGTAATTAACTACATATGCATAAAATAAATCATTTATCTAGATGTAGCCTGAGATAGCTGTCATAATTAGACATGCTGTAGATAGCGCAATAAATTAATTTAATCAATTCGAAATTAAATACAAGCTTCGATAACAAGGTGCTATATCCATTTCATATGGGAGCGTACATAACCTAATGACATAAAATCTAGACTAGGTCATATCAAAGCGAGACCTAGAAAAGCTCTTACTCTATCTCCTCTCTTTCTCCTCACTCTAATTTTTTTTTTTATTCAGATGTTCTTTAATTTATTGTTGTTTGGGCTTGTAAATTCATACAATCTTAAAAATCTGTTTTAATTTTTGATTATTATATTTTTTTGTTAGGTTAGGTAGCGGCAGCCTATAACAGTCATTTTCATTTTGAAGCCTCTGCCTTGGCAATAAGGTTATTTATACCCTGTTCTTTGTATTATACATGTCTCATACAATACCCTCAGAAACTGTTAAGTTGTCACATTTCAATAGATTCTAAACCCATGTCAACATGATTCTACTCGCACTTGACCATTTTGTCATGTCATTGACATTATGTCGCTTTGTTGGAAGATAAAGATGACGCGACGTGATAATATGTATTAATTACACAGCGAAAACAACCAAGGACTTTGTTTGTTTTTCATCAAAGAGTCTTTACTTTATTAATTTTGTATACCTGTCTGTCACCTAACACCTACATCAACTAACAATGATCTTTCTAAATATTGCTGAAGATAATTTTCTAACTTTTGATGCGGAAACCTTTCAAATAAAAAAATATCATAATCGGTACATCACTACGATGCCTCACAAAGGCAAAACTTCAAACTTAACCCCTCTTTTTGCGCCAGTAGTTATAGTAATAATAATAATAATTATAATTATTATTATTATTATTACAAGTTTAGTATGTCTCTTCACTCCAAAACCAACAGAACCCGTCAGAAATCAAACAAATTAATATTATCACAAAGCGTCCGTCGTATTAAAGTGTTCTCCAACTAACCCGAACTGTTAGATTAAAGCGACCATTTTAAATATGAAAAGTTTATCATTTAGTTTTGTGTGAAATTGTACGGAAATCAAGGACGAGTTAAATAAAAGCAGTAATTTAGCATTTAGACCAATCTCGAGCTCTCTACTCAAATTTCTTTATTCATTACTACCTTTCCGCCGCGGCTCCGCCCGCGTTATTTTTTTACTTTTCCGTGCACAATTTCCCGTAGGAATGAGATATTTTCCCGTTGTAAAAAGTATCTAAGATTTTGAACGAGGATATGTGGTACCACCATTCGAAAATTCAAAACACATTGGAACGTGCCGACTTGAACCTGCGCCTAGCGGATGACAGATGACGCCCCTAGCCACTTTACCACCAACGCTTAAATACAGAATTTTATTTGAGTTGGTTGTCCTGGGCCATCATGACACTATATTTTTGTGTATAAATAAATATCTTCGAATAAAATGAAATGAAATGAAATTTACTTTCCAAGAGCAGTATTTTTCAGTCGTATATTCAAATTAACATACCTACACGGTTACTTTCCTGAATGATCTATGCGGTACGAATATAAAACTCCAAAAATACGTTTTACGGCTCGATTTTTTATGCAAAATCGATATGAAATAAAAAGGGCAGGTTATTTCCCTCTCAGGAAGGGTTTTGAAATAAAAAATTCTAGTTCCGGCCAGAGTCCGGTGGACCAGGGCTGCCAGCTGCCAGGTATGAAAGCGAACAAAAATAAGAGCAAAGCTTATTAAAATCGGTTAGATCCTATATGCATTATATTATATATTCTAAAATCTGGTTGAACTTGAATAGTATTCAAATCTGTAAAATTCAAAGTTGATGTGAATATATGTGATTTTACTTGTAAAAATATTTCACGCCAAAATTAATGTAAAAAAATCTGTACTTAGATGCTTTTAAGCTAATATTGCCAAATAATAATAATTATATTTTTATAATTTTCAGACACAAGGAGATATTTGCTGGAAGCTTCAAGTATCATACCAAATAGATCTATTTTATATTCTTTGACTTTCTGATTTATTTATTTATTATATTGTGTTGAAAGAATTCAAAGGTTGTGTGTGTAGTCGAACAACCTACACTGAGCCAGCGTGGTCGGCTTAGGTCTATTCACCCTTATTCGAAGTAGACATGAACACCACGGTGGGGTCATGGGGTCATAATACTGCTATGTTGTGTTTGATAAGCACAAGGTGAAATATATTTTAATTTTTTTTTTCAAAATAAGGACTTACTCGAAAAATTTTAAAACTACAGGCAACCCTAAAAGCATTCTCAAGGGTAAATGCAAATGTAACAGGCCCGGTTCACCGTTTATTAAATAATTATAGGCAACTATGTACTGAATGTTGACTAATGATTTGTAATTCTGCCATAATTTAACTGTTATTTACCAGAAGGCCGGTCATATGTACGCTTTTAATTGTTTTACATGTTTATTTTGGCGCCATGCAACCTTATTTTTCTTGGAATTTGTTGTTGTCATAAAAAGTGATTGTTTATTTAACTATAAATGAATGAGTAAGCTGTTTGGTTTGTTGCTTGTTGTTAAACATAATAAATAATAATAATTCCTGCGTATTTTTCAACTTTTTTCATCGATTTTTTCTTACTATATTAAAAATCTCATTACTACATATTGAAAAAAAAAAGAAATAATTGATTTATTTGCGTTATAAACAGGTTTGAAAATGTCTTAATTCCACATAGTTTATAGCATAGTTTCTCTATTTAGCTATGTCTACCATTATACAGCATACAAATATTTTGTATCTGATCTATTTAGTTACCAATTTCCGTCTAAATCTGAATATATTTTATTTCAATGCCAAAGATTTCAATCAAAATCTTTAGAGACTTATAATTCCTAATTCGGTTCAAGTTTCTCAGTAAAGTTATTATACCTTTAGATATTTTATTACAATCAAAGATAGCAAAATCTTCTCTGTTTTTATTTCTGATTTACGAGTATAATCTCCTTAGGTAACAGATTTTTTATATTGCTGAACAAAGATCTAATGTATTTTTTCTACCTATATATTTTTATCATATAAAAGTCTAATTACAAGACAGTGTTAGGTTAAATTTGTTTATTCATTGATGTTTCATTAATAATATGATTTAAAGAGACTTGATAAATGGAAAAAAATATTTTATCTTTAAAGTTAAAAAAATACTTCACGTTGACGAATCACTAGAGTTTTAAGTAATGTTTTAGAAAATAACTTCGGATATTTTAACTTTAATTAGACGCGAAGGCTCTCTGTAAGGTCGTACCTTACCATAAAAGTACATACAATTAGTAATGTAAAAAAAAGTTAATTGAAGTATTTCAAATAATAATAAAAAAATTACCTAATGCTGAAAGTATACTTGGACGAAAGTAAAATAAAATATATATTTTTCCTAACAAACAAGATTATTAGTGTTAACAAAATCTCCTTAATTGTATAACCCTTTAAACATTAAATTAATTGGCCTCAATCAAGTTTCCAGTTACAATTAATTAAAGGCTTTCAAGGTCTCCAAGACTCGGTTTCTAGAATTGGGCACGAACAACCTTTTTGTCAGTAGATTAGGAGACTAATTAAGTAAAACAGCAATTTTTAGGGTTCCACAAATAAAAAGATAAATACGGAACCCTTATATGATCATCACTATTGTGTCTGTCCGTCAGTCACAACAATTTTCCTTCAAAACTACTACACAGATTGAATTGTTCGTACGCGTGACTCAAAGTGTAACGTGTAACCTAAAATTATAAATATATGGGGGGCCACACTTAGGTGTAGATAAAAAAGAGGGGGCCACTTTCACTTGGAATGTATAATTTTTTTATTATTGTTTTTTATATGATATGAAGTGATATGATATGAAAGTAAATAAGTGCATTTAATAAATTATAAGTAAATATTTCCAGATGTTGTATCTGCTGATGATAATGAATTTGTCCTTTTTGTGTACTCGCGTTTGTCCTTTTTTTACATCTAATATTACATGTTTTTAAATCATGTTTCAAGGGAACTGTTATGACACTTCGTTTTTTTGATGAGATCATTATTCTTTTATTCTCACCAAACCATTTCTCTCGAGATGCCTGTTTTTTTGTGTCTGGCACATCGAATATTGTTGATCAAACCTAAATGTCAGTTTAATAGGTTAGGTTTAGCTATTAAAATTCTAGACATGTGACGTCAATAAAAGCTGATAAAGTGACGAATTTGACTTTCCCAATACGAATGGTGTGAACCGACGTCGTAAATTGAGCTTTTGTAACTGTACTGTCACCGTATTGTAGAGTTATCACGTAAGAGTGTGGAATCATTAAGCTTTTTACGTCTAAGTCTGAAAATGGCTGCTATTATTTAATGTAAACCGCAGAGAAGAATGTAAACTTACTGTATGGCGACGACTTTGTAAGACTTATTTTTATTATTTTATGTAACGTCTTTCGGCTGAGATGATTATTACTATCAGTAGAGCTAGAGTTATTAAATCCTGTAAATATGGTTGGCTGTATATTAATATCATTCGAAATACATCAAATATCTCGTTATGTATAAAGCACTCCACTTATCATTGAATAAAAAAAAACATGAAAAGAATGATACACATTTTAATAAACTCCATAGATTATAACTTTCAAATACACATCATTAGCTAAAGGCAAACTTTATTTAATCGTATTTGACAACCCTACAGTTAAGTGTGGATCGATTTCATTCGCCTCAAGGACAAACAATCGATGTCGGAGTTAATGGTGTACTCGAGACTGACCCCAGTCGCATGCAATCAGAGACTTAACACACTCACTGCCGGCTACGGCAGGTCTACGGCTACGATATTGCTACGACAGGGCTACGGCAGGTCTGTGGCTACGATAGTACCTCTCCTCAGGATCAGCATTAGGATAGTAACATTAGAGCCATAGTAGTTCTGTCAATATGTCGCGTTTGACAGCTTCTCGAGCCTGTCACTAATTACATAGTAGGCCTACTGGTCGACTAACAAGATCGACAGAAAAACAGCGTTTAGCTCTTTCCGAGCTAGACATATGCTGAGTTATGCTCTATTACATACTGTGGTGTAAAAGCATACCAAATGATTTACTGGTCTTAAAAGACAGGGATGTATATTATACGAGTATTTATTTAATCGAAATTTTAGTGCGTAATTTGTGCAAAATAAACGTGTTTTCTTCCTTCTTTCTTTATAGTGCTACGACAGGGCTACAGCAGGTCTACGGCTACGACAGGGCTACAGCAGGTCTACGGCTACGACAGGGCTACGACGTAGCACTTGCGTACTACGGATTTTATCGGTGTAGTCTTGTTGGTAGTACATGGTAGTACTGTAATATAATATTCCTGTCTTCAAAGCGCAGGGTGGCAGGTTTGTATCCCAGGTCTGTTTGTGTTTGCCTTGTGTCTAGATTGTGTATAAATATGCGTATATTTTTGTATTATATGTATATAAAAATAAATACTTTTCCATACAAACTGGGCGAATAAAATGACCCATTTTTATTTATCGTTTCCGAGAAAATAAATCTTTTCAAAAGTTGCTCGAAACCATTTACTGAGCATGTCCTTTCAGCAAATGCTGAGCACTTACTACAACCTGTACATCTAAAAAAAAATTATTTTTGTCTATACTATCATATCATATCATACCAAATACTAATATTATAAAGAGGAAAGATTTGTATTTTTGTATGTGTGTATGTTTGTAATGAATAAACTCAAAAACTACTGAACCGATTTCAAGAATTCTATCACCATTAGAAAGCTACGTTAACCCTGAGTCACACAGGCTACCTTTTACCGCGGGAAAATTCTTCAATCCCACGGAAAAACTGTAAAAGCAGGCGAAGCCGTGGCGGAAAGCCAGTTTGTAATAAATCTCCTTCCGTTTCTCAGAACTGTATTATTTATATAACATAAACTATACTTTAACTTGTTCTGTCCTTTGTCGTCCTTAAATTACGTCGCACTAAAGTTTGTCGAACTGGAGTGTTGTCGCACTAACGTTCATCGCACTAGAATTATTCGGCATAGAGTTACGGAGTCTTCTACCTTTCATAGTGAGGGATATTAATAGGCTCCTTCTAAGTCTGGGGACCAAAGTATAAGTCCTTCAGTAACTCAACTGTTGTAAAGGTCTCGCGACCTCATAAAGGTCATCTTGGACGAGAGTTTGACATATAAAGGCTTACGGACTTATAAAACTATATTTTTCTTTTAAAAGGGTATTGTGAAAGGTTTGCTATTTAAATAGGATATTTTATTGACCTGTTTTTGTGGTTCACCTGACTGGTAATTGTGATTATAGGAGGATGTAAATGTTATCAGGAGTGGACGTCTTTCGGCTGAGATGATGATGATGATGATGAAATGTTAATTAAGGACATTTAACCCAAGACTGATCGCAAACTAAGCAGAGCCTTTAGTAAGGCTGTAAGACAGCTAATTAATCTGCAGAGATGAATGATTAAATACTTACATAATTAAGCGTTTCGCACATGAATAAAGAATCTAAAAGATGAACCGGGAATGATAAGGCACTTTTTTATCGCGATATAATTCTATATCATGGTAAAAGTAACGGGAGTAGGTACAGCCGCAGGCAGACAGTTAGTTTAATAACATATAACTTAGGAGAAAATACTAAATATGTAATTCAAAAATGTATGTTTGACTGCTTAGGTTAAATTTCCTGTCCATAGAAAAAAAACGGCTTTTACTATATTTTTTCATAGTAATTATAACATCCTTGATTTTGTTCATCACCAGAAATTTATTTCATAGACAAAACAAACGAATTCGCTCTTGTTCGCAAGAAAAATAGTGTCATGCATAATTTTCTACGCCGTAGCACGCCGCTACGAACCTCGTAGCATTCCGCTACAATCCTCGTAGACATGTTCGTAAAAATGGAATAAAATGGATATAGCATAAGGTAGAGTTCTAAAAGAGTGTAAACGAGAAATATATTAATATTTACTAATATTTTCAATGCTATATTTCTGCCTAAACGAATAAATTATATACTTATTTTAAAGTTTCTTTTTTGCATTTAATTTTGTACTGATATTAAATGAAAAACAAGAAAATGGCGTAGTAATTGCTGCCCAAAAGCCTCTACATGCTTCAAATGTTACATTAAGTGGCTCTCTAAAAACTCAGACCCTTAAAACCAAAACTTGAAAAGTTGGTATAATTTTTGTGTATTTTCGAACACTCCTCTTCGTGTTTTGCATTTTGTTACACAAAAATAGAATTAGTTAAGAAATTGAAATTATTGAAGATATTTTAGCGGGTTTTGAAGAATCAATGATTTGTAGATGATGATGATGATGGAAGAAAGATTATATAAAAATAGAAAATTTCTTAATTTTGGTTTGAATGTAGTTTATCTGGAAACAACATAATATATTCGAGTTTTTAATTATTTGTAAATGTTTGGAATTTTCATTTGCTAAAAAGCCATTTGAAAGTGGAATTTGTAATTTAAAAAAGTATTTTTTTTTAACATTTGTAGGACAATAATATTCTATGAAGATCCAATAATTATAAAAATATATTAAAGTTATAGTAATTATTATTTGATTTACTTTTTGTATTAATTAGTTAGTTTACATCAATCAAGAACAGCATTCGAACCTGAAGTGTCTTTAAAAGCACTAAATGAAACATAAACCTGTGAAACTGATATAAATTTTCTCGTCAATGTAATCTCAAAAATATTATCTGCTAAACAGATTTCATTAGTAGGTACTATGCCAAATATTCTTCCAACTTTATTAACCGAAATGTTGATACGAAAACTGCTTTAAGTGGGAGCCTCATTTTGATGCTGACTTACATAATCTAAGTTAAACTTCTCAAAGAGACAAGTAAGCATTAAATATTGCTCCTTAGTTGTAAAGCTGACGATATCTCAAACTTGTAATAACGAATTCCAAATTCAAGATTCCCCAAATATGAATTACGAAAGAGAGCTTAATTCAAATTCAACTTCTTATTAGAGATTTGAAGCAATCTAATTGACTTCCAAGTTATAGCAAAAAGGTTCCATGAAGTTCGCGAACCACATTGATATGCGACCTTGTCTCAATAAACAGTTAATTCGCAAACGATCAAGTCGTTACGTCAGAATATCAGAGTTTATTCTCATTTCGTTCACGTAATAAACGGTCCGTATAAAAAGTAAGTAAGATTCCTCCAAGCTAAGATCGCTCGTTTAATATTTTAATACCCAATTTCCCCAACTTAATTTAAGAACTGCCGAGGATTTGATAGCAATTTCCATTCTAAATTTTGCATTGAAAATTTAATGTGAAACGAACGCGCCCTCCATTTAACCCGTGTATGTTCCCGCGCTTTCTGACATTCCATTTTTAAAATTCAAGTGTTCTTAACTCCACTCATTCACCTGCAAATTGCGCCTTAAAAAAGAAAGTAGCATGCAACCTCTTTCGACGTAGTTACCTAACTACCCGAACTCTTTGGTTTATCAGAGGTTATGGAGTTCGAAACGTACAGGTATTACTAGGTAATCATCTATACAAGTAGGTCATACATTCACCCGGCAAGCAGTTCGATTGCGCCGTCCAAAACCGATCCAATAGTGATAGCAATCACAGACCACAACACGCACTGGCTAGCAGAACAAGTTTGGGTGTTATTAAAAAGTAAAAAGCTTGGGTACGGTTTAAAAAAATCGAAAACTGTCGGCGCGAAGTTGCGCGCGCCATCCGTGAGGTGTCGGCGGGAGACGCGATGCTACTAGCGTAGTAAGTAGACCTGGAAAGGCTTTAGCTGCCCTGACTGCCCCCCGCGCTTCCCCAGACCCCTTTCAGCCCTCGGCCGTGGCCACTACTCCCCGCTGAAAACGACCTACAACCCCCCAAAGCTCCACCCAATTCACTACCTAATCATCCCACAAAAAGAGTCGCGTTTCGCTTGTTTTATAATGAAATTTTACAGCTTTCTGCGAATGAAATCGAAAAGCGAATGTACACAGACATTCTCACAAGTCAATAGTACTATTCAAATGCACCCCATACAACTTCCTACTCAAACGTCTCTACGTAGAGTCGATTTTCTTTTGTTAATCATCCAGAGGTGAGTAAAACATTTTATGTGTGTGTACAAACGTACACAAATGTCCGAATTCGATTAGGATATAATTGTTATGTAGCGTGGCGTAATAATGGCTCTTATTTTCCTAATTGTAAGTGCCAAATTCGTGTATCAAGTGTGCATTGTTTGTGTTCCACAGTTCATATTAGCTGGTGGAAAGCTCGGTAATAACATGGAACGATATTTGACTCTATATCTTGAATGGTAGAGTTTGGTTTCGGAGTTTTCTAGTGTGGAAGAAAAATCGAAATTTAACACCACAAGAGTAATATTAATGCCAACGTAGATTTCGTCAAATGAGTGTCATATAAGAGCGCATTCAGTCCCAAGTGGCTGCATTTTCTTGCGAAAAAATTCATAAGTTCTAGAATGTTCTTTAGCGGTGTAGCTAAGTCTTTTTAGAATAAAATCAATGATGCTTTTAGATGTAGAGTGCAATTGCTTAAAGATTCGGTAGTCATATTTAAAAGCTTAGTTGTTTTATCATTTGGTATACAACTTTGCCAGCTGATCAATTTGTATGAAAAGAAAAGAAAAAGCGATTTCAGAAAACCTCCAATTCAAAAGTTGTTCAGTTTCATGAGCTGAGTCATCATCTGTGAGGTTTTACGTTATTTAATTACACGTTGTGTAGCCCTATAAAAAAATAATTGTATGCATGCATTCACATCAAGCTTCAAGACTGAAAAAAAAGGAAACTCCACCTCTACATTCAAATCTTAAAATTGATGATTGATTGATTGATTGATCTTATTGTTTTGTATAGTAATACAGGGTTGCTGTTTAAACAGTGCACATATTTTGTGTACACAGTCAGTATCGTTACTAGATCGCATGAGACAAACAAATTTTTTATTTTTTTTTTTTCATATTAACGCTCTATTTCTAACTTGTTTAGGGATAATTTAAAAAAACGCCAGAATACGTGTCCAATTAATTATGCCCATGAGTGTTTATACGAAGTATCAAGAAAATTGGCGCGTATTTTTCTTCCCATACAAAATTTAATACCAAATTTTTGCATTTAAATTTGGTATTAAATTTTGTATGGGAAATTTAGATTTTTTTTCTATGAAACGTGATAAAATAAAAATATACGAGAGAGATTTTTTATTTTCTTTAATCTATGCCTACCTATATTATGCGCACTGATTAAAAAATAACCCTGTATATATTTTATTCGCGGCTGTATTTCCTACTTACAAAACTCGATCCATATTCATAGTGGATGCTCTACATTATAAAACCTATTTAATATGAGTGGAAGTTCCCCCCAGTTTTGCTTAAGAACATAACCGTGGCCAAATTATTAATTTATTCACATGTGTAATACGCTCTGCCTACTCCCTTCATCGTATACCGCGAACCATTAAAAGAGGATGTATTCGGTTATACGCAGATTAAAGTAATAGGTTTCTATCGAAAATTCGTTTTACACGCAGCTACTGAAAAATAACTGGTTTGAAACTCTAATCTCTAATGAGTTGAATTTATCGTAGCCTAATTGGTACTACATACACATGTCTTCA
Source organism: Teleiodes luculella (assembly GCA_948473455.1). NCBI lineage: Eukaryota > Metazoa > Arthropoda > Insecta > Lepidoptera > Gelechiidae > Teleiodes > Teleiodes luculella. Next base: position 6,323,341 of record OX419605.1, read on the forward strand.
AGTCTTAGGATAGCGGATTCGAAACTCGCCCAATCATTCGTGTGATAGGCACTTGTTTTCCCTGTTTGCCTTGTGTCTGGATGTTGTATATATTTATATACTACCTACTAGCTGCTTTCCGCCGCGGCTCCGCCCGGGTTAGGTTTTTCTCGTCGGCTTTTTCCCGCGGTAAGAGGTAGCCTATGTTACTCAAAGTAAATATAGCTTTCTAATGGAGAAAGAATTTTTGAAATTGACACAGTAGTTTTGAGTATAATCATTACAAACATACACACAAAAATTAAAAAATAGAAATTTTTCCTCTTCATATTATTAGTAGGTATATATAATAAGTATGTACATATATCAGCTATCTGATACCCATGAAACAGGTTTTACCTACCTAGTTTGAGGTCGGTTGATCGATCGTGTGTGAGATTTACTCACATATTTATTTATTTACCATCTCTACCAAGAGTCAAACCTAACATCTCCAAAATTACCTAAATTGACGTATGTAATAATAGTACTTTAAACTTGCTCATGTTTGTAATACTAGAGTTAAAGGGTAAAAGCAACATGAATTCTGCATTCAAAAACCAATTAACTTCATATTCTTGAAGTATAAAACACAAACCACTTGATTTGCCAAACAATGCTGAACCATTCGTGTTAACTTAGTTCTAAAAACTGAGCGTATAGTGGCGTTTTCACCTTTCATATTGAAAAGGGATTCGTGACTTTTAGGTGCATGGGAGGCAGAGTAAACATACATAACAGGTTTATGGAACTGTTAATGAATCAGAAGGGCAGTAATTTTATATTTATATTTTTATAACTAAGGAGGGCCTCACAGACGGCCATCTGATCCCAAACTAGACAGAGCCTGTGCTAAGGGTGTTACATATAGATAGATACATATATAATATACAACATCCAGGCACAAGGCAAACACAAGTGTTCATCACACGAATGTTTGCCTTAGGCGGGATTCTAACCCACGACCATGTGTTTTGAAGGTAGGAATCTGTAGAAATGGGAATCAGGAATAATGGGATTCTGTTGAATTGAAAATCTGTAGAATTGGGAAGCAGTAGATATGGGTCGAATTCGGACTAAGTACTAACTAACTACACCTTAGATATTGAATTTTTTTTTGCTGCAGTGGCTCTTAATATGAAAATTTTAAATAAGTAAATGACTCTTATGTGTGTGTACTAGTATGTAGCAAAAAAGATTTTTAAACTATACTAGGACAGAAGATATTTTATTTTATTGGTCCTGATTTGCAGTTTTTAACTGAGTACACTGATTTGATGACTCCAAACCTCAAGTCCGAACCTTGATTGGTCGTATCTTTCGGATACAAGCATATGTCAATACAAAAAAAAAGTATCCTTTTTATTCTTCTGGGATAAGAAAAGGACGGAAGATGGATGATTGAATAGATTGTGGTTTGATTATTCTAGTATTGCGAATTGATGACTCCAAAGTAGCACAGGATATCCTTCTTTTTTTCGGATTGGAAAAGGACGGAAGATGGATGAGTAGTAGTGGGACAAATCACACCACGTGGTGTCTATTTAAGGCATGTCCATGTAATCTAGGTGCGTTGTTCTGTGGTAGCGATCGAAATTCCTATATTAGTTCGGTCGAAACAGGTCACCGCGTCTGGCCGGTCGGCCTGAAATACCCGCTGAAAATATCCTCCAGTCAACGCTGGAATAATGAAACAGCCATATTTACATAAATAGACCACTTTGAATTACTCTACAAGATAGAAAATCAGGATTGGTCTTAAAACGATATTTCTGAAAACACATTTAACACTGAATCTGTAACACTGCAGGTTTTTCTGTAAATTTAGGGGTGGCCTTTGTCCATCGTTCAGCTGAAATGATGAATTCAGTATAGGCTATTATATTAAAGTATATGTAATAAATTAAAGAAATAACAGTAATTTTCACTACCTCGCCAAAATGGTTTTACATCCTTTGTGACAAAATTTAGGTCTTATCCAATCATGGTCCCCTTTTCTGAATTTTTTTTACTGCTTCAAGCAAGTGTATGTAAAATATTTATGTTTCTAGTTATTTATATTCAGTTTCTTGGGTCATTTCCATTTTTTTTTTGTATAGACCTATGCTTGTGTCGAAAAGGTACGACCAATCAAGCTTCACCGGACTTGAAAAGGGGGTCATATCCCGTCATTGTATTTACAATTACGATGCACTACTCCATTTACATCGCGTTGTCCTATCTACATTTTCATTTTTATCCTGAATATTCCCTGCTCATAGTGTCACAGCAAATTAAGACCATTAATGCATTATGTAAACCTAATACTAGCACACACAAGCTGAAAATACGCCAGCTAATTCTGCGCTGCTGAGCACTAAATCACTTGCAAAATTCGGGGCAGGCGGAATACAACGCGGGGTCTATAGAGCTATACCGAGGTGATACATTGCTGGTTTGCAAAGTTAACGATCGATGTAGCTGATAGCATCTCCGACTGGTGCCAAGTGGTAAACTGGTGTTGCAGGTTCGAGGTCTAGCAGGCCATGATGTTTTAATAAAGACAATACAAAATACTTTATTGCACGCAAACAGGAAGTGTACAACTATAACCTTTTATTATAATTATTATAACTTTTTTTAACTTATAAAATATATATAAAAGAATTAGTATTCGTTAACTTTGACGTCGAAAATTCACTTTGTATAAAACCTGACCAGAAAAATAAAAAACCTCGCTATACTGTGGAATTTCAGTGGAACTAATTTTACTATGGAAATTGTTGCAATAAACATAAAAATATACACGTGGTACCCCCAGACAAGGCTTTTTATTTCTCTGGTCATGTTTTACCTAATCATATTTCGTCCCTTTTATATCTTGAAAAAATAAGATATAGTCATTGTATGTATAGGCAATAAATGTCGATGAAAAGTTTGTTTGTTTTTTGTTCAGTTTTTTTTTAATATGGTTAGATTATTTTTTTACTATCTGTCCAACACACAGCCTACAATTATATTATGACAAAATTAGCACCACGGACGTACTGGATAGCAGAAGGCTTCCTTTTGTCACACAGCATTTTTTTTTCAAGATTCAATGTAGCAAGATGTGGAAGCAGGTTATGCGGAAATAAAAAATTATCTTTAAAGATCATTCATCTTTCATATCAAAGTTTCGAAACGTTTGAAAATAAAAATTATCTGTTATTTTCATGCAATTTTAATAGCCACTTAACACTCCTTCGTGATGTTTTCCGTATCAACGCGCTAGGCCTAGGTTCTAGGCTCCCTCGAGCCGCGCCTAGACACGTTAATACATGACTACTCTGGGGTAGAACCTTACGCTCCCCCGCAAGTCCAGTGAAGCTTAATACGACGATACAGCGTTGGTCAATTAAAAAAGAAAATAAAAGCCACTTAGCGCACATCAAAATTATACGATAACTAGCTGTCCGCCCACGGCTACGCCCGCGTTCCTTTTTTTTTTTTTTTTTTTGGGGATGAAAAATAGATGTTGGCCGATTCTCAGACCTACTGAATACGCTCACAAAATTTCATGAGAATCGGTCCAGCCGTTTTGGAGGAGTATGGAATCGAACACTGTGACACGAGAATTTTATATATAAGATTTACATTATGTTATATTGGTTTTAGTTATATTGATTTTTCTACAGGTGACACCTGTTAGTATATACTATTAAATTATAAGTAGTTTCGTAGTTTCCCAGATAGATGGAGCTGTGTGCACTCTAAGCACGTAGTAAAAAATCGAAAGCGTTAAATTATTTCGTTGAGCTTGTACGGAGGCTTGGTGGTACAATTGGAAGTACGCCTGTACGGCCCGGATAGCCCAGGAGGTGCGGGTTCAAGTCCCTGCCCAGGCTCAATGATCTTAATTTTTCGCTTCGATTATAATTTAATTTAGTTCTATTATTGAATAGTCACAACATGATTACTATTCACAACTCCTGAAATACGCCGGAGCCTTACCGCACACACGGCGAGCGTTATCAGATTCCAGCGCTTATTATCCACGACTCAACATTTTTACGATGGACTCACTTTACACTAGCTGCGTAAATAATAGGATAGAATAGAATAGAAAAAAAAAGTAAGTAGGTTTTACTATAAGTTAGATTTTTATTGGTCTTTTTTTTTTCAAAAAGTACGACGAATCAAGCTTCTAAACCAACTTTTCTTTTTTATCAATACAATGATTTTTATAAATAAATAAAATGGGAAGTCTCACACATTTCGATTTGAACTCTAACTAGACAGAGCGTGTAACTATTGTGAGTGACAGACAACAGGATAACTAGACACAAAACAAACGCAAGTGCTCATCACACGAACGTTTGCCCTGAGCGGGAACGCGCGACCATAGGGGTTTAGGCTTACTAGACTTGCTACCAACTAGGTCATTTTGTACCTTTAGGCGAGCTTGGTCAATTTCTCAGATAGTCAATTTAGAGGCACGTCATATTCTTTGTACGTCATTTTCTAGGGTAATATTTTAGGATGAATGATGCAGATTCGTACCTGCATATGCTTTTCCCTCTAACGTTCATTTTCATTTTTATATTCCCATTTCTAAACATATTATTCGAAATAATTATAAATTATTTCAGAATACAAATTCCATAGTGTAACAAAAACATTTTATAACAACGTAAATGTGTAAGCCCCTTTAACCATAATATTTCTCAGGCCACTAAAACTATAGCTTTTTTAAACATAAGCGGGGTTATAATAAGGTAGTCGCCATCACGCCATGGTTGACCGCCGTAGCTACGATATGGTGGGGAGTAGGGGAGAACCAAACTTACTAATATGTACCTACTTTAAATCTAACTATTTACACTCAAGGTGACTCTACTTATTACATTATAAAAGATCTAGGATCAAAGATCTATGAGTCAAAGATGAGAAAGGGACGCAGTTATGCGTTAGAATGAGATACAAATACACCGCGCTCACTCTTGCGCATAACTGCGTCCCTTTCTCATCTTTGACTCATAGATCTTTGATCCTAGATCTTTTATAATGTATTACCCTCCTTAGACGAGATTTAATCAGCAGCATATTTGCATATAGGAATTCAATTTAAGTCAATTCAGTTTTTGTGAATTAGGGTAATAAGATGTTTGTCTTGATCATAGCCAGTGCAAGAAAGTGGTAAGTAATAAGTATAAGTCTACCCCTCCGATAAAGAGGCGTAACATTATGTGCGTTTGTTGACTGCCCTAACTTAAATGTATGATTCTCTCTTTCTTTACTTGTCGATGACAAAATTATAATATAAGTATAACCCTGATTATCCTATTAGAAATATTTCACCAACCCTATCGACTCGTGCGTCGTTCACATCAAGTCACGTGACCGATCGTCACGAAACGGCCACCACAAGCACACCACGTCATAAATCCACCACTTTACTTGTAGCACTCTTATAGAGCTCCTATAATACTCTTTGTACTTTGTAGTACTCTTTAATAGAGCGTCTATTGCCAAGTGGCTAGGGCCGTTGACTTCCATTCAGAAGTTCGCGAGTTCAATCCTCGGAACGTACCAATGTGTTTTAGATTTTCAAATTCATATGTACGTTTTTACGGTGAAGGAAAACATCGTGAGGAAACCTGCACACACCTGCGAAGTTATTTAAAGGTTGTGTGTGAAGTAGACCAACCCGCAGTGGGCCAGCGTGGTAGACTAAGGCCTATTCACCCTGATTTCAGGGTGGGCTCGAGCCCCTTGGTGGCTACATAAATGAGCTATATTAAATTACTCTTGTAATAGTTGCAGTACTTAAAATGCAAGTGTGTCTTGTAAAGTTGTGCTATGAACGTTAAGCAAATGCGAGGTCATAGTGAAATATTTTTGGATCGTTTTCTCAATACTTTTAACGTTCTGACTCAATCGAATAAATAGCTGTAATGTAATTATACTTAATTATTAATTGCTTATCGTATTATTGAACCGTATAAGGTTTCTGACATGGCTCGGGTAACGACTACATCAAATAGTAGCAATAAGTGACTTGTTTTTTATTTAAAAATAAAATAAAAAAATCTCATTCAATTATTTATTTAATTTATAATAATGTGACTAGATTGTATTTCTACAGTAATTTCACAATATAAAAATAATTTAAGACTCTTTAATAGCTGATGTCATTAAGTAGTTTACCAAATATTTGTTTATCTTAATTTTAGTTTTAATTGCAGAGTTTGATGAAATAAACAATATTTCAGTTTCGATTCGATTAAAAACAACGTAGACAATTTTTTTAAGAAGGCAACCATCTATGTGAACAATGATTTTGGTCTAAACATAATTAATTAAAATATCGACCCAACACTGTTATTTTAAATTATTATTTAAAATTGATTAAATAAAGAAATGTGTGAGTATGCCCCAGATTCATATGTGTGTGAACATATTCGGTCACACTCGTATTGATCCCACTTTAAATTTACGAACTTGTAAAGTAGAAGTTGGTTTAAACAAAGTTAGTGCATAATCCAGCACTCTATGTTAACCCGATCGATACGTACCAACTGAGTTTAGAACAAGGTTTTAGAACAAGTTTCATTGGTCTATAGTCCAATATGTTGCAAACACTGCCGAACATTTTGTTAACTTTATAACTATGAGTTTACGAGGCATTCAAAGCTACAGTAAGGCTAAACACTTGAATTTGATGGCACTTTCATTTAATTTGTTTTCTGGATTCATATTTACATGAAGTTTGAAATCATCGGTTTATTTGGCACATAAGAGTTTTGTTTATGTTATTTATCTCAATGGTTTGTAACAAGAAATAAGTGCAACTAAAATATGTACTGTAAACTATTTTACAAATTTGCTTCAAAGTTACTCAAACCTACATTACTATCACTGTCTAACAAATGGCATTCTTCAAACTCAGGCCTTTTCTCTTCAACTTTATCAAAATTATTCTTACATAGAAAATCTCCAACAAAATCATTCCTATCTTCCATCATAGCTTCTTCAAAATTATCTCTGAATCTTTTATCACCTTGGTTCTGATAATTCTGATACCTTTCTATTTCAAAATCTGGTGCAATCGTCTGACCTTCATTTACATTGTCTTTACCTAAAATATCTTCTGCTTCTAGATTTTGTATATTACTCTGCATATCACTAAACACTCTACTTTCATTCTTGACTTCATATTTCATGTCTGTTTCGTTTCTTTCAATTAACGGTTTTATATTCATGAGATTAAAGTTGGAAATCATTCTTCCGTCCCAGTGTTCTGGGTGTTGAAGTTCTAGGTTCTCTTCGTCGACCTTCTTGAAGGTTCCAAGGTTGTACTGGAGTGGTATGGAGAAGGAAGGTAAGTCTGCTTGAGGGTTCTGCCTTGTTGGTAGAGCAGCGATGTGTATGGCCGGCTGTGCTTGCTTCTTTTGTTGGTATGACTCCGATAAGGTTACCATCTGTGGAGACGACACTGAAAAGAAAGTGATTAGTATTTTAGTAATAATCAAATTAAGGGTGCAGATTTTTTCTTTCTGGGACCGAAAATATGACTTTTCAGTCCAAATTTTAAATTTGTGGCTGTTTTTTATAACTAAACTACTTTTCTGTCGCAACATTGACTTATCGAGCTTCATCGGACTTGAAGATGGCTGCCTGCACATAATCTAAAAGATTTTAGAGTTTTTACCATTCACAGGTTTTTTATATCAGAAGCTAACATTATACGATGTGCATTAAATACAGTAATCAAATTTTACCATACTTAAGGTTAAAAAAACTTGGATCTTGACCCTGTCACGCCTGTGGCTCACCAGGAGCCGACAAGAGCGACTGGAAATTGAAGTTCACTCACTAGTAGTGAAATAAGAACGCTGAACTGACTGGCACTAGTTTATTTACATTTATTTACATAGAAAACGAAACAGGTGGGCGGTTTTAAGCGGCTTAAACTTTACAAACTCACACACATTTTAAGAAAGAAAATGGACGAAGACGACGTATGAATGACGAAGGAATTCCAGAATTAAATGTTTGAATTTAGACGAGAAAGAAATGGAAAATGATGTGGAAAGGAGGTTGCAAGGCAACTTGTTACAACTTACCAGGTATAGTAATAAAGTCCCTCATCTCCAGAGCCAGGGCTGATGCGGATCGCTCCGGGGACCTTCGAGGATAGGTCTCGCAGCCAGCTTTCTGCTGCTTCCTCCACTTCGCTCGGCGATTCTGGAACCAGACCTGAAACATTCAATACATCACCCTACCATCAGCCGGAAAACATATAATGTGGTCCCAAACTCTTAAATGGAATTCTTAGAAGAGGAAAATAATTGATTGCTCGAAATAAAAAGCATTGGGTCCTTTGTTCACGCTCGTGATTATTTATAAATTTTCAATGTGTCAGTTATATTTATTTTGTAATTTTAATGTGTGCGTGCAGCCAAATATTGTACAAAAGCGAAGTTTTATATTAATTTCTTAACTAGCCAATCATCGGCCGTCCGTATTTCACCGTTAAAAAGTAAGTGTTTTCCTAGCATTGTAATAATGTGGCTTAACTATTAAACGTAAGGTCGATTTTGCTTTGTATAACTTCCTTAATTGCATTTTTGGTTTTTGAGCGCGGACCGTCAGTCCCGCTACACTCTCGATCTTGATCTCTCACTTAACGCTTGCTTTGCACTTTGTAAAATCTTAAAAGTTTTAAATTATATTTTTATATCCAAAAAAAGAGTTTTCATTGAACTCACCCCTTGTTCCTGGCGGGAACAAAGTTGGCGACTATTCCGTATTCCTTATTACTGAGTCTTTATTACAGAATATTACCTGAACTCTAGCCTCAGTCAGGTCTATTCTCATAGCCAGCTCCTCCCTGAAGAACACGTCAGGATAATGTGTCTTGTGGAATGCTGCCTCCAGCTGCTCCAGTTGGACATTGGAAAACGTTGTCCTGGAAGACACAATAAGGTATTTAAACTTACAATTCAATCATAAAGCTCTGCTTCCTTTTCTCACTAAAGCCGCATGCCCACAGACACGAGAAAGTGAGGACTGCGGAACGGTATTTATATGCCGCTTGTCCCATAGAAAGCAAGCGCGATCTGTGTTACTGACTGGATATAAACTCGGATACCGTTTCGTAGCCCGCACTTTCCAGCATCTATAGGTTCACTCCTTAGGTATTAGGATCATCATCAACATCATCTCAGCCCAAAGACGTTCACTGCTGGACAAAGGCCTCCCCCAAGGATGTCTACAATGAACGGTCCTGCGCTACCGCATCCAGCGGCTTCCCGCGACCTTCACCAGATTGGTATTAGGATGGTTAGTGTTAGTTATAAGTAGAATAGGAACCGGCTGCGACTGGCGATCGTTTACGTCAGTCGATTACACTTGTTCGTATTGCAAAGGCTCTCGACCCCGAACTAACAGTTAGTGACAAAAAGGAGCAGCTATTCATGTAATCCAAATATTTTGAATACTGCAGGAGTAAGTAGTTGAGGTTCACTACTTGTATGTAGATAGGGTCAAGCAAGATGGTGAACAACTCCGATTTGCTTTTCTATTCGATGTTACAGATGTTTTATCTCACGAGTGCAGGCGAGCCATAATTGTGTATGTGTTGCACGAGTATGCACATTGTCATTGAGTGTGTAGCGCTCAGTTTAGGTACCTATAGTAGTACACACAAGAGCGCGTGTCAGAAACAAAAAGAAATCTACATTGTCTTTAATATTCTTGTCAGTTCAGTCTTTTTTATATCTTCTGCAATTTTCTGAAGTCTATCTATCTAACGCATTTAACCTCGATAGCTGATGGAATGCTATAAATAGAAGAGCCTTGCAAATGGCCATATCATCTCGACCATCTTGAACAATCGGGCTTCCGTACCTAGTGGGTATTTAAATAGCTGGTCGTGTGGTTTACGGCTTAAAATTGGACTAAATCAACGTATGTTGAACACAGGGAGCCTCACGGGAACAAGCAACGTCCAGTGTAACTAACAACTGCGATCCCCAAGCAGCTGACCAAAAAATTCCAACAGTGTTCTTTTTTAGCTTTAATAGCTATAATATGGATTATAATCTTTATTGACATAGAGAGTATTTTATTCAAATGGGTGTGCCACAGGGTTCTTCACCTTCTTATTATTAAACAAGTCCCATTTACGTACTATTTTATACTTCTGTGCCGAAGCCGACCCATAAGGAAATTTCGCAAAGAGTGCTTAACCTGGCAGGTGAACCTCCTAGATATTTGTAAAGTTTGAACGACAACCGATAGTTGGGTGATCCCTCTATCCAAGTTATTAATGCCTCTGATACTCCAAGGGAACTTTCCACAAGTGAATTTATTCTGCGGGTAAATCCCTTTTTTATATGAGGTTGTTGAAGAGTTTGTTATGAAAATATGATAAAGATTTTCGTTAGATTTTCTGCGAAAACAATTTTTTTGTGGTTTTGTAGGAAAATCGGAGGAATTTTATTAATATTTATTTGGTATTTTTGACAAATACGCTTAAAATACGTTTTGTGTTTCTATTGTGCATATAATAATAACGTACCGTTAGAAGTATTCGAATGAAAACTTGTACTGACCTGTATCTTCTCTGTTTTCTTTTGGGAATGTCGCTCTTTGAATCTGTAAAACATGATTTTAATTTTATTTACCACTACATAAGGCCGTTAATATTATAAAAAGCAAAAAAGAAAGATTTGACTATTCGTTTGCATTGAATAGGCTCCGAAACCACTGAACCGATTTTAATGCAATTTGGTATAAAGATTGAATAGAACTTGAGGAGTAACTTAGGCATACCTTTTGCAGTAGGAAAATTCCTTATTAAAAATTGTTGTAGGTGGAGCCGCGAGGCGGGAAGCTATTATTATAATAAATCTTCATTTTGTAGCTTATGCTTTAGATTTAAGAAAAGTAAACGTTGAGGACTCACTGGACTTAGGAGAGTATTCTTCGTCATCATCATAGGGCTGGTGTTCCACCGCTTCTTCAGGCTGCTCCGCATAAGATTCACTGGTTTCCGTGTCTGGGCGCTCACACAGTACCGAACCTGGACCTAACCTAAACAAAATTTAAGCATATCATACTATTATTATAAAGACAAAGAGGAAACATTTTTGTGTGTGTATGTTTGCAATGAATAAGCTCAAAAACTACTGAACCGATTTCAAAAATTCTTTCACCATAAGAAAGCTACTTTCATCCTGAGTAACATAGGCTACCTTTTACCGCAGAAAAATGCCTCATTCCCACGGGAAAAACTGTCAACGCGGGCGAGCCGCAGCGGAAAGCTAGTTTAATAGATAAAAAAAGGAAAGTACAAAAAACGCGATCCTGTGGAGTTTCTTCGGCGGGTTCTTCTCCACAGCAGCGCACACATCGCTCGAACCTGCCAGTTATGGGGTTGTCAGCTTGCGATGTCCAATGACGCTGTTTTCTTCCACAATGTATTTTTCAATCGATTCTTGCGATTTTGTATGCAGTTTTGATAATTATATATACTTATGCTAGATTTTCGCCCCGCGACTTCGCCGGCGCGGCGTTAACAGGTTTTTCTGTGGGAGTTCAGTATTTAAGCCCCCGTAAATGTTAGTAAAGCTTAGAGAAATAAAAAACCTCGCCATATTGCGGAATTTCAATGGAACTAATTTTATAAGGGAAATTGTTGCCATAGTCGTAACAATATACACGTAGCGCCCCCAGAGCAGGTTTTTATTTCTTTGGTCAGGCTCTAATGAATTTACCCATTGAAAAGATTCGGTATGTTGTAGCAAAAGCTGGTGGTAGGGGAGACGTCATCATTCAAAATGGCCGCCGAGTCGAAACCAGCTGCGCTCGCCCCGCTCTCGCGGCCGTCTAGTGATTCCTCCATCAGCTTTGGGAACAGAAACAGAACATTATTTATTCTTGATGCAAGTGTGAACAATCTTAGGAATATACTATCCATCATGCGGAGTACGTCAATTTATTACATTTAATAATAAAGAATTAATGCGTAGGTACTTGTTAATTACTTTTTTTGCTAATTTTATTATGCACAGTGAATTTTTGAAAATCCCTAATTATGGTTGTAATTCGTTATGTTGAAGAGGCTTTATTTATATGTTTAAATATTATTGGTGCGAATTTATTTATTTTCCATAAAAAAACCGAAATCTATATTTCGCGTAAAAAGGCCTAAATATCAAATATTTTTTTATATAGCGCGATAAAATAAAAATATATGCTCACTAGTCACTGACTCCAAATTATATGTATCCTTTGGAGGTAGTGCTCAAAAAAGCTTACAGTTTTCTATGACTACGGGCTACGAAACGTTGCTTTCTAACTGCTAACTATCGTAGCAGTTGACTTTAACCGTAGCCATTTAAATTTTCCATCGGCCGCCACTCCATCAAAAATGCCTATAATATGACGCAAATTATAATATTGTAAATGTAAATTACGAAGAATGACTAAGGCTCTCTGCACCTCCGGGGTGCCTTAGGACAACCACAATATCAACATATATAAATTAAAATAAATCTCTGATTTCTCAAATCATACACTTTGTGTAGGCATATTGTCTGTTCTGATATTGAATTAAAATATCTTTGTAACTTGAAACCTTATGCCACATAGCACAACAAAATATGTACTTTCACGATAGTTAAATCGTTTTAACTCATTTAGTTCCGTAGAACGTAACGTAACACCGTAAAGTAAGAAGGTTGTTGACCACGCATAACTTAGCGACGCGCTTAAATTGAATTAAATACCTATAATTTAGTTAACTTTATTAAATTACCACTAAATGAGCTGATCTTCCTTCCACCAGTTTTGTCGGCGCTTTCGTGGGGACAAAACGCGAAAAGTTTGTCCTGTTTGTTCTAAGTGCTTCCGCATTTTCGCGCCATCTTTGACAGCTGTCATTCATTTTGACAGTTAAAGTTCGGAGTGAACTTCCGGTGTCACGAAGGAAATTTTGAAGTGAATCACATATTTATGGAGATTTTCTGTGTTTTGATTAAAATGAGTGCTTTTTAACTTTACCTGTGCTTTAATAGTTGTTTAGTATTTCTGAAGGATTATTTCGGAATTTAGTTTCGTATTTAGTATTATTTTTAACGTGTAGTTGCAATTTTAGTCCCTCTGCTATTGAAATAAGGTTCAGTCGAAAGTTAGACGTTTTACCTATTTGTTTTAGTTCATTATAACGTTCAGTCCATACAAGTAGGATTTATTTTTTTAATGTTTTTTTTTCTTGTTTTTATTTACCATTGTTCACACTTCAAAAAATGTCCCTGAAGCTATATACCCAATAGTACATATCAGGTCATTTGTATGGTTGTAGAGTTAGGAAAAAAATTCAAACGGTTGGTGAAAAATGAGAAACTGTATTATTTCAGAAAAATCTCTTCGCAAATATAATTTTCGAATAATTAAATTCCTATTAAGTGACTCTACATTATGTAATTCAATTTTGTGCACTCTTCATTTTCTACAAACTTATAAAAGTTCTTAGTGGACTTAATGACCTCGAACTTAGGCTAATAAAATTATAGGTCTTATCATGGTCTTATCTACTACCTATACAGTAAGGTTTGATCAAATACAATGTAAAAATTAACCCCATAATTATTGATACGTCGTCATTTACAGTCAAGAGCAGGGCAAGCAGCACACGCCTTGCGAATCTGTTCTTTATTCGACGGATATAAAGAACATATTAAAGTCGAAATTGTTACATTTGGTCTACCTTGACTTCACACAGTAGATTTGACTTTTTTGTTTTGATTTGTCTTTTACGGGAGCTAGCTTATCTTATCAATTACTGAAAAGATAGGTACTTTTAATTTACTAATATTAAAATTTATTATATAAATTAATATTTCTTTAATAATTTAGATAAATAAATATTCACGCTTTGGCATACTTACTTAAAACACTGAATTTTTTTTTAACCTACTAGTAACTGTAACTTTACTATAGAATACTATAAATTTCGAAGTTTTAGCTTAAGGTAGCATATTATTATGTCAAATTGTTTTTCGAGGGAAATACGTTTTTCAGTGTATCAACTCGTGTAGTTTTATTACTGAACTTGTCTTAAATATGGTATTTTTAAATTATGCAAAAGAGTAAGATACTACAAACCTACGTCATTTTAAGTTATGCTAAATTATTTTTCAAAATTACTAACAATTTTGGCGAAATACGCTTTTCAGTGCATCAGCTAGTGTTTTTAACTCTTTTACGATACTATTAATTTTAAATATGAAAATATTATAATTATGTATTGTTATTTTTTTGGTATTATATTGAACCTAATCATTTTGTAATAAACTATGAGTATTATTTTTTTAAATAAAATAATCATAATATTAAATTGTAGTAAAATAAGAATATCTATGTATCTAATAAAAAAATAAACTCACCGGTTTAGCAATAAATGTTGTAAATATTATTTTCCGTGTTTCCCCTGGTTTGGTTTGGACGTGCGGCCGTAGCTATTGTCACGTGGTCACTTGTCCGGTGTACTGTGGAGCGGACACTGATCGCGAACAGAGATGGAGTAGAGTCGATATTTGTACTTTAAATTTTGTTATTTGTTATATTTTGTTAAGAAACGTAAAGCAATTTTGACCGCTCTTACTTAAAGACTCGGGCATAGCTGTAAACTACCTACAAGTTTTTTTTTTAAATACTGGTGTAAAGGCTGTATAAACGAAAATGTTTTTGTTTGTGGTATCGAAATTATGCTTTTATAATATTATATAGTAAAACATTAATATTCAGCCGAAATATTTTTTTTTTTTTTGTTAGTCTTTTATATTCTTATTTTCGACTTTTGTAGTTCTTGTTGATAGAGTGCCGTGCAATCAGATTTCTTCTATTCCCTTCATTTATACAATTTTCTTCTCAATATTTCTTTTTTTACTTTATCTAATGAGCTTTCTACCTATATCCCTTTTTATTTAGTCATTCATGATCAGATGCCCCAACCATGACCCTAAAAAGTAACATCGAACACTAATTAAAGCAGAAAACTAAATTGTTTATTTTTAACTTTCGGATATTCTACATCACTTAGTGGCGAGTTCAGCAAAGCAACATGTGCGATCTTCTACGGAGACAAAGAAACACTCCCCTCCCACTCCACACCACCCCTGTCCAGTCGCCTAGAAAACTAGTGACGTACCGACTAACATACATACAACCACGTATATATACGGAAGCTAAGCACAGCTTAACTTAACGGTGGTAGGATGATACCTCACAAATGCAGTGTCGTTCTCGGCGGGTTTGTTGTATAAGGGCCTTCGAAACAGGTGGTCTTAGGTTTGTGGTCAGGCGAAGCAGAAATAGGCTGGACAGTATTATATGGTCTAGCTTATAACGTTAATTTTATCAGTCTTGATGGATCTCTATTCGACAGTAATTCAATTTTGGATGTTTGTGCTTCGGAAGGCACGTAAAGCCGTTGGTCCCGGTTACTATCTACGGATATAGTCGTTACATGAGCCATGTCAGAAGCCATAGGCGGCTCAACAATTCTGACACCAGGGTTTGTGAGTGACGTAGGTTAACCTCGAAACACACTCGATAAGTATGTAGCAGTCTGATAATTATTTGCCTAGATAAACAATTATATGCCGACTCATGGTTGTTAGCAAGCTGTTATAATAACTATGAAGCAGCCGCAGTTAGGTCATATAATTATATGACTAAAGGGGGATGCCCAATTGCCATAGTAAGTTAGGCTTCTAGTGCCCATCATTGCTAGTCTGTAAATATGTCTAATAAATAGTTGTTGAAGCGACGTAAGAGGTACAGGTATTAACAGCTTGCTTACAACTATAAGTCGGCATACAATTGTTTACCTAGACAATTAATTATCACACGGCTGCAGCGTAAGATTACGGGGACTCCTGCATTGATTTTGGATTTCATCATCATATCAGTCCACTGCTGGACATAGGTTGCCTGGTAGAAATTGCTACCTTAGCAATAAGGCCGCTCATATAAACACGTGTATTGTTAACTGATGTATGTTAAAACTTGATGTATTATAGAGACTAAATTAACACCATTAAGCACAAAAATAAGTAGCGACATCTTTTGCCCTCAGACTAGACCCTTTGTTCAGTTTTTCTGTGCTTGTTGTTTCTTGGGCACCTCTTGTTGTTATTGATTGTTGTCATCAGTCTCTGTTACCGTTTCTCCGATTATATTTAATTAGTTTTTACAGGCGGAAACCTGTCATTGGCCTAATGTAATTTACGGAGTTTATGTTAATTTTTATGTACTTATGCCTATATAGTCACCCGGCTGAGAAAACCTCGTAAAGGACAGCTTTGGTCAAATTCCTTTTTTTACAAATTGGGCAAAAAAACGCGCAGTATTTGTACTATAAAATTTACGCATTTGTTTTAAAGCTGTAAAGATATTCATAGAATAACTAAAAAACTACAGAATAATTACATATTTACCTATCACACTTTTTTTTCAGTAGGTAGTTTTTTGTGTCTCCAGATTTTTTGAAAGCATTTAAGTGGTGTTTTCTCAACCGGGTGACGATATGTAAGTTTCCCATGAAAATAAATAAATAAATAAACTGTATTTATTGTAATTTATTACTAGTGTGCAATAAAGTATATTTTATAGGCCTCCCCAAGTGTGCGCCACAATACACGTTCCTCCGCTGCTCTCATCCAGCCACCGACAGCCACCTTTTTAGGCCCTCGGTCCATCTTGCAGCGGGGCGTCCCAAGCTAAGCTTGCCAAATCGTGGTCTCCATTCAAGAACCTTTCGAGTCCAAAGCTCATCCGTTCTGTGACCTAATTATTATATAAAGATTTTGTACGTATTTAAATTGTTTTTATTTTTTCACCCTCAATATAATTTACGGAGTACTTTATTCAAGTATTTAAATTATATTTTAATGTACAGTAGGCAGCACAAGCGGTTGGACATTACACTAATAAATTCACCCTCTACCGCTACGAAATACGGGCGCTATTAAGGTCAACATGTCCAGCCGTATGTGTTGGCTACTGTACCTGGATTTTGAAATTTCAATGTTTGTAACTAGAACATTCATTCTTGTTATGACTTGAAGCCTGACCAAAAAAAACCTGCTCTGGGACCATACATACTAAGTATTTTTTGTGTTTCTGACAACAGGAGCAAAACAAATTCCATGAAATATCTGGAAAATGGCGCGTTTTTTATTTTTCTGGTTGGGCTTTAATACGGAAACGAATTTAAATAAATATATTTATGTAAAACCTGACCAAAGAAATAAAAGACCTGCTCTGGGGGCGCCACGTGTATATTTTTACGACTATGGCAACAATTTCCCTTATAAAATTAGTTCCATTGAAATTCCGCAACATGGCGAGGTTTCTTATTTTTCTGGTCAGGCTTTATATCACATACTCTATTTATTCTGTGGTATATGGCAACAATTCCCATTGAAATTCCGCAATATGGCGAGAATTTTTATTTCTTTGGTCAGGTTTTAACAATGAGTGTTGGCAACGTAGAATAAAAATAAAATTTGAAATAAAACACCGGATTTCCTCATGAATGTTAATTCATATTTAATAAATAAATACATTTTCATTGTTTTTAAAATAAAACTATTGTAAGTATGACTTAGTTGTAGCAACTCTCAACAACGTTATTATAATACAACATACAGGGTGTCCCAGAAATTAATACCTTACAAAATATATAATTACGTCATAATATATGTTTTAGAATCTTTCGTTTATTTTAAGATGATTTTGTTTTATATTTTTCTGTAGGTGATGGTAATTTATGGACATCCTGTACAGGGTGACAGACACCGCTTATTGCTTATAAACTAGTTTATATAACAGTTATAGCTATGAATATAATAATATATTAAAATGTACTCTTCAATATACATACACAAAGTAAGATAAGTTAGTAGGGGGTATGATACAGAAAAATACTACCAACGTGTTCATTTAATACAAATATAAAGAGACATTCATGTAAAAAACTAATATATTTGTGAAACAATGACATAGGAAAATCTATAAATAATGAAATAGTTTTATTTTAATACAATTGAATAATTTAAAGCCAAGAAGAAAAATATAGTTTTTCATTATTTGTAAGAAGTATGGTCTTATTATTTCGTATTAACTAAACACGCTGTATAAATAGAAATACTAAAATTACAATTAAAACTAATATTAAAAAATAAATTGACCTAGAATGGTCGCCCCTAAGTCATACCTAGGCGTGGTTTCGTCTAGATATTTACGTTCAAGAGGCAAAACAAAAATCTACAAAACAAAAAAACAACAAATTACGGTTTCCGCAAAGTGAACACAAAAAATTATACATCTTTGGCTTCAAGCGAAAATTACAAGCATTTACAAATAATTTTAAGATCTTACTGTGTTGGTATATTTCAGTCCATATTACATTACATACAAAATTCGGGTCAAAGTTGATATATACGTACTACGATTGTACATACACATAATCAAGGTTTGGTTTCTGGAACGCAGCTAAAGTTATTTTCACACCATGTTTTGCCAATTTAAGATTCGATTATTACGTACCTTCCGCAGTTGACATAAGATTCATTAGATAACACCAAAGTTCTCATCATCTTTTATCGCGTCCCAGAACAAAAGCCGATAAACATAATGAGTCTGTATGTGTAAGTATAGTTTCTACATTAGCAAGAAATCTTGCTAGGAGTCTTTACGTATTTATTTTTATATACTCATTTAAATAAAAATACCTTACATATTTCCAAACAATATTATTGTAGAACGGATTTTTAATGCAAAAAGAAAATCTTAACGTACATACTTTAAGACTGAAACACCCAACCAGACAATCAAAACTGGACCATATATACTTAGAAAAAAATACGTATTTCGCTTGAAATACGACGAAAGGTATACTTAGTTTTGAAAACTTACAGGTTACATGAATTAGTAGACGAAATGTCTCTTATATTACATTTTTTTAGGATTTAAAATGGCTTAATTCGTCAATTCTAGTTTATTTTTATCTTGCATTAATTTTAATTAAGTATTATTTCACCATATCCAAGATCTCTCTACCATTCTAACTAGGGTTTAGTGATATGAGAAGGATAAATATTCTCGCTTCTCCTTTCTTTATAACTTGATTATTAGCTGTTCTAATACAAATTTCTTTTAGAACAAAAGTTGTTCAAAATTGTGTAATTATGTGGGACACACATTTTGCTTCCATCCATTCTAACAAAAACAAATGGTTTGATGGTCACACCACATAATCATACCCCTCCGGTTTTACTCACTCTTTGGGCTTCGGAGCTTGTCCAACTGTGGACGTCTTCTGCCTGATGACTAATGCAAAATAACAATAAACAGACAAGACGCGATTTAACAATGGGAATGACAATCTTATAGTTACAATTTATATAGTCGTATCTCCGACGAAGAAACATTATATTCAATTCCTTTCCTTGCCATGCATTACACGTTTTATAATTAGTTCAGAATTTTAAAGATTTTCAAAATTAATATT
Organism: Teleiodes luculella; assembly: GCA_948473455.1. Lineage (NCBI taxonomy): Eukaryota > Metazoa > Arthropoda > Insecta > Lepidoptera > Gelechiidae > Teleiodes > Teleiodes luculella. The sequence goes on from OX419605.1 coordinate 6,342,908, forward strand.
ACGTTTATTTGACCATTTTTCCAAAGTAATGAAATAAATAATGTCAAATACAAAAACATGCCTTTGTTGTTTTTCACCATTGAGTTTATAAATCTCAATTAATGAAGATATTTTTATTTAATAAAGGTGACTTTTGGAAAGTATGCATGTTCGATTCTACAATTTTACTAACATAGTAAGTAAAATCGGTTTAACTATAGTATAGTCTAGTTAAATAAATGGTCAAATTATAAGTTACGAGATTCATTATTATGATGGACAGAATAAGCCAATAAGCATTGTTAAATACATTGTTTCTATTCGAAGATGTAAAGCTTTAAGACAGGCGTCAGAAAATAAATTAACTTGTGTTGAAACATTTGAAATAATCTTACTTTTCCACAAACCAAGTGATTCAGCCTACACTCAAAATCCAGGTAGTTACTTACACTGCTCAATAGAGTCTAAAGAAGTAGTAGTAATACTGTAAAATATGTAATCGCGGGCACTTTCGCTTATCACCATTAAGACAATTTTTTGCTTGCACAAGAATAGGCGCTACCGAATAATAACTAGAAGCGCGCGAGTGCGGTATCAAGCGATATTTTTCTTTAAGAGCGTAGCCGAGACGCATTTTTTCCATACAAATGTATTCTCCTAGTTACTTCCTGAATACTGCGTCTATAGAGCCATAGGTTTTTATTTAATTTGGTTTTATTATAGCTATTATTTATTTTTTTATGAAAATATTTCGAAAAAAGTATGACTTTCCAAAGTTCTGAAATAATTATCCGTTTTTCCACCGAATTCAGATAACCACAAAACGAATTTGGAAGGTAATTGAGGTAATAGTAAAGATTATGATACCACAAATAATCGAATTGATTTAGTTTTAGACGAGAAAACAGAATATTACGAAACCTCGTTCTGGTCAACGTTTTTAGAGATAAATCAGCATAAGCTATAGTTATCCCTGTCGCACTCTGCGGAGACAGATCTGATCAATGCGACGGCAATAGTTTGTTTCAAATATATATTTCTTAGTTCCTTCGCAGACCAGCTACCTTCTTAATAGCCAGGCGTAAAAGTCCCATATACTTAATCTCTAGACACTTTTGAGAGGTATGTTAGTAGTTTTTGTATTTCAGTTAGTTCTTAAAGCTCTACATCTTCGTAGAAACGATCTTAACGTCCAACAGTAAGTCATTTCCTATCTACTTTCGTATCAAACAGTAGAAACGGAGTCTAAGTAACCGGTACAAAGTCAACATCTACTAGATTAGTCAACATTTACCACAGACTTACTAACTGGAAGTGACTGCGCTTAAAAAACTAATGTAAAAACTTTATTTAAACACGGTAGTACTTATAACATCCTTGCTTTAAACAGTCCAAGCTTGGACAGACTTTCCTAATAGGTATTAAAGTGAGCATGAAATAAATAATTACGGAACAAAATTATTTACTATTGTCTAAAAATATTCGGTAACCTATAATTTCACAATTTTGTCCATATTTCTCGATACATTACAATTAATAAATCGAATATGATCATAAAAGACAAAGTTAATGATTTTTTCTTGTCTTTACTACGTCTTTTCCTGTTAGTGAGTCAGTGGCATTTTTATTCAAGTTAAAAACAGTAATAGTCCAAGACTACGATGGCCCAATTATGCTAAGAATGATTTTAAATAAATTTAATTCATTAGTAACAATAACCTGTCAAGTGTTTAATCTAAACGAGCATGAGTATTTAAGGGAAAGGTATTTTTATTAGCAGGATGTTTTGCGACTTTTGTATAACTTTAAATCTATTATCCATTTGTAATAACTAATAACTGAAATCATCTTGGTCTTGGACTACATTTGTGCGATTACGTAAATTATCTTAAATACGGCCGGTTTAGACTTTAAATATCCATAATATATTCCAAAACCTCATCTCTTTCTACTAAATTCCAGATTTTTTTACGCGCATCTGCATTTTCTGAGACCGGCCTTAAGACATATTTTAAGTATACTTAGAACTATTTAGGTATACGTAATGGTAAATCCATAGGAAATTGTTTAGGTAGGTAACATTAGGGATAAGGCGGACTTTTATAATTCGATCAATAATTTGTCAAAAACCTGGTATTTCTAAAATTATTGTTGGTTGCACAAAAGTCCACCTTTAAAATATTAATAATGGTATCAGATAGTTGGAAAGTACTGTCACGAACATGCCATAAAGTTCGAGAGATCGCTACTCAAATTCGATATAAGTACATCTATACATCTATAAAGTATGGGAAATTCCAATTGCATCAACAGAGGGATCACGGTGCAAACGAAGATGGACTTTCTGTCAACGCCGCAAGGCACAAAATCACCTAAGCAAGCCACTTGTTTACTCGAATTCGGAGACCTCGCGCGCCCATTGTTCTGTGACAAGTATTGTCTGAGAACAAAGGAAACGTTCTAGTAATTTCCCGATTACGTGATTACAATGGGATTACTCCAGAAATCAAGCATCGCGTAAACAACCCATTGTTTCGTGGGGGTATATAAACGCCCGAGACGACGGCCAACGCCAGTTCATTTTTGAGCTATCGAAGCGATCTCAACAAGCGATCTACAAGCGATCAGTGGAAGAAACCTGCGACTAAAGCGATACCTACGGACTACGAGCGACTCTGTGATTTGGCTACAACGTGATTGGAGTGATCAGTTGAAGACATCTGCGATCTCAGCGTGACCAACGGACTACGAGTGACTCTACGATTTGGCTACAGTTGTGATTGGACCTGCGACCTGTTTATCGTCGAATAAATTCTCGAATCAAGTTATTCGGCTTTTCTTACAAATCCCGAACCCCACGTCCGTAACATTTGGTGTCAGAAGTGTGGGATTTGGAAATGCCAGTGACTCCGAGGGAGAATACTGACGGCGTCAGAACAAGGGCGCAGCTAGCTGCGGAAACCACGACTACAGCCCGTGAAGACATGCCCACCGGAACAGGAACCCCGCCTGCTGGACCAGAAGCCTTGCCCACCGAACCAGAAGCCCAACCAACAGGACAACTAGCCCCGCCTACTGTTACCGCCCATCGAGCGACACCTCCGGTTACCAGCCGCGTCCAGGAATCCCGAGCATCAACGTTTGACCTCAGCCGTCTTATGAAAATGATGGAGGAAATGAGCCTGAAACAAGACATCATGCAACAGGAGCAAAAGGAAATGCGCAAGGACCTGAGCCGGAAACAAGAAGAAATGCGCGAGGACCTGAGCCACAAACAGGAGGAAATGCTGCTTGTCATTTCGTCAGTTTCGGGCAATGTGAAAAAATTACAAGAGAGCGTCGACCAAGTAGAAGAAAGAGTTGGGAATTTGGAAACCGACGTAGATGGCGTAAAAACTGACTTAGCCGGGCTTAAGAAGAAGGTGCTGAAACTGGAAATAGCAGGATCCGCCGCGTCGAGTGAACACACCTGCACCAGCCACGCGCCAAGGATAAAAGTACCGTCGTACGACGGCACCACATCCTGGACCGCCTATCGGCAGCAATTCCAGACCGTTGCTGCTGCAAATGGGTGGACAGAGGAGCAGAGCCTGACAGCTCTCACCGTTGCTCTTCGAGGATCAGCCCTTTCTGTTCTGGAGGCGCTACCAGGCTCGGGTAGCACATTTAAAGGACTTATGGAGGCACTCGAAGCTCGCTATGGAGAGCGTCATTTGGAACACGTATTCCGCGCCCAACTGCGTGACCGGATTCAACGCCCAGGAGAAGGACTTCAGCAGTGGGCTTTGGAAATAGAAAAGCTCGTGCGCAAGGCCTACCCGTCTGCTGATGCGAAGATGGTGGACTCCAACACCCTTCAGGCATTCGTCGATGGAATTCGTGACATGGAGATTAGGGCTGCAGTGGGACTTCGCCATCATGTCTCCTTGAAAGAAGCCCTAGCGCACGCGTTGGAAATCGAAGCCCTGCGCCGTGAAGTACGCCCAACACACAAAGTGCGAGAAGTAATAGAGGAAGTACAGGAGATAAAGACGTCGTTCCCGCCCAAGAAGAAAACATCCGGGCCCATGTGTTATAAGTGTGGAGAAAGGGGCCATCTGCAGTTCACCTGTCCGAAGAAGGAGACTCAAACAGCGAAACTAGCCGAGGAAATAAGCAAGCTGAGAGAACGCCTGGACGAAGTGACCAAGAAGCAGGAGACCCCATCTTCTGCTGGGAGTCAGGGAAACGAGTAACAGCCAGGACTAAGGGGCGGGTACTGGCTGAAGCGGAAGGAGCCCCAACAACGATCGTCTCCCAGGTGTGCAACGGAAACAGTTTAATGATACATGGCTCAGTGAACGGAACAAACTGCAAGATGACATTGGATACAGGAGCTTCCAGGACAATAATCAAGCCAAAATTAGTAGAATCCGCAATCAGGCGCAGAAACAACATCAACTGCCGACTTCTTTCCGCTTCCGGCCAGCAGATACCCGTCCTAGGAGAAATTTCGGTCACAATTCAAGTAGGTGAAACATCCTACTCTCACAACGCTATCGTGGCCGATATCATGGATGACTGCATACTAGGGCTAGACTTCATGAAAAGATACGACTGCAGAATCGACGTCACCAACGGAATTTTGAAATGTGGCAATGAAGAGATTTTTATCCTGGGAGGACCCGTGGGAAAAGTGACATGCTTGAAGAAGATCTGCATACCAGGACGCACGCAAGCAGAAGTACCAGTGAAGCTACCACGTGCTAAGAAGAATAGATGCGTGCTGATAGAGGATACCCGAGAAAAAACGACTCAGAAGATTTTGGCGGCCAGGACACTTGTCAAAGGGAACACCACTGCGGTAGTAAGAGTTGTCAATTTAGAAGATCACGAGATACAATTAAAGGAGGGTGACGTCGTTGGTAAATGCGAAGAAGCTGTCTGGGTGAGGAAGTGCCAATCATCTCTGAGTACGACGAAAACTAAGGATAGTTCTATCATCGCAGAACTCCTCGAAGGAAGCAAACAAAACCTGAGCTATTCTCAAAGCATGAAAGCCAAACACCTGCTTCAGCGGTTTGCAGACGTGTTTTCGTCTCAAGAAGGAGATTTGGGGAGAACATCTTTAGTGCAACACAAGATAGACACCGGAAACGAAGGACCTATTCGACAGCGAGCAAGGCGAATACCGATAGCAAAAGAGCAAGAAGTTCAAGACATGTTGGAAGACATGAAGAAAAATAAGATTATCGAACCATCTGCGAGTCCATGGTGCTCTCCGGTCGTCCTGGTTAAGAAGAAAGATGGCAGTACAAGGTTCTGCGTGGACTATCGGCGACTCAACGATGTGACTAAGAAGGACAGTTATCCACTACCGCGCATTGACGACACCCTGGATACCCTGAGTGGCAAGACATGGTTCTCGACCTTAGATTTGAAGTCTGGGTACTGGCAAGTGGAGATACATCCGAAGGACAAAGAGAAGACGGCATTCTCTACAGGGAAAGGTTTATGGCAGTTTAACGTGATGCCATTTGGATTGTGCAACGCGCCAGCCACTTTCGAGCGACTCATGGAGTGTGTACTGGCAGGATTAGTGGGAGAAGCCTGCCTCGTATATTTGGACGACGTCATCATTATGGGTCGAGACTTCGAGGATCATCTGCTTAACCTGGAGAAAGTCCTGAGGAAGATTCGAGGAGCCAACCTGAAGCTAAATCCGAAGAAATGCACTTTATTTAGAAAGAAAGTGAACTACCTCGGCCACGTGATCACCAGTGAAGGGATACAGACTGATCCAGCTAAAATAGAAGCCGTGCAGAATTGGCCAACTCCTAAAGATAAAACAGAAGTACGTGCATTCTTGGGTCTATGCTCATACTACAGGCGCTTCGTTAAAGGATTCTCCGAGATAGCCAAGCCGTTACACCGCCTGACTGAAGATAAACGAGCATTCTGCTGGGACGAGGCCTGCGAGGATTCCTTCCAAAGATTGAGAAAATGCCTATGTGAGACACCAATCTTGGGATACCCACAAGCGAATGGGCAGTTTATCGTCGATACGGATGCAAGCAACACAGCGATTGGTGGAGTACTGTCTCAAAAGCAAGGGGACAAGGAAGTTGTGATTGCCTACTTCAGCAAGTCGCTATCGAAGCCTGAAAGGAACTACTGTGTGACGAGAAGAGAGCTCTTGGCTGTGGTTAAGACTCTTCATCACTTCAGCAAATACATCATCGGCAGGAAGTTCACGCTTCGTACCGACCACGCCGCTTTAAAATGGCTGCTTCAGTTTAAAAATCCCGAAGGTCAAGTTGCAAGATGGATCGAACAGCTTCAAGAATATGACTTCATCACTGAACATCGCAGCGGGAAGACTCATGGAAATGCTGATGCCCTCTCAAGGAGACCATGTCCAGAGGAATGCAAGCACTGCGTCAAGCAAGAGTCTAAGGAAGAAATTGTGCAACTTACTAGGACTAGCCCTCCGAGATCCTGGGAAGACGAGTCAATGAGAGAAGCCCAAGAAGACGACGAAGATATACGACTTATAGTCGCATGGAAGCAACGTGGCGAGGAAAAGCCAAAATGGTATGAAGTTGCGCCTACGAGTACCATCACCAAAGCATATTGGGCACAGTGGGACAGTTTTGTCCTGCAGAACGGGATACTTTACCGAAAATGGGAAAAACCCAACGGTAGAGAGTTTCATCTGCAGCTGGTCGTGCCAAAAGAACGGATAAAGGATGTTCTTCGTGAAGTACACGATGGCATATCAGGTGGTCACCTGGGTGTCAAAAGAACTTTGACGAAGTTACGGGAAAGATTTTACTGGCTAAACTGTCGAGCGGATGTGCAGGATTGGTGCCGAAAATGTACCACTTGTGCTGCAGTAAAAGGTCCATCAACCAGGAGCCGAGGACACCTTCAACTTTACAACGTTGGTGCACCATGGGAGCGAATAGCAGTAGACGTTGCCGGACCATTCCCCGTGACGGAGTCGGGAAACAAATACTTTATGGTGGTTATGGATTACTTTACCAAATGGCCAGAAGTATTTGCTATACCCAACCAAGAAGCTACGACCGTGGCCTCCAAATTAGTGGAAGAAGTCATATGCCGATATGGTGTACCACTAGAAATCCATTCGGACCAGGGCCGGAACTTCGAGTCGAACGTGTTCCAAGAAGTATGCAAAATACTGGGCATGCACAAGACGAGGACTACCCCGTATCACCCACAGTCCGACGGCATGGTGGAGAGGTTTAACCAAACACTGGAGAGACATTTGGCGAAATTAGTAGACAACCACCAGAGAGACTGGGACAAATACATCCCACTTTTCCTTCTCGCCTATAGAACCTCGGAACATGAGAGCACGAAGGCCACCCCGGCATATGTGAACTTCGGACGTGAGCTAAGATTACCGGTTGATCTTCTAACAGGAGGAACACCAGAGGACCCCATCACCTTACAGGATTATGTGTCTGAATTGCGAGACAAAATGAGGGAGATTTATGCGATGGTACGAGAAAACGGTCTACAATCGAGCGAAAACATGAAGACTAGATATGACCGACGAGCAAATACCAGTGGATTTGAGGAAGGAACACTAGTCTGGCTCCATAACCCAACACGCCGAAAAGGAAAGTCACCCAAACTACAGACGAGATGGGAAGGACCATTCAAGGTAGTTACGCGAATCAATGACGTAACGTATCGGATACAACGGCATCCGAGAGGAGCACTAAAAGTAGTCCACGTCGACCGCTTGGCGCGTTACCATGGCAGTAATGAAGAAGCTCGGGACGAGCATCTCTAAGAGGAGGGCAGTGTCACGAACATGCCATAAAGTTCGAGAGATCGCTACTCAAATTCGATATAAGTACATCTATACATCTATAAAGTATGGGAAATTCCAATTGCATCAACAGAGGGATCACGGTGCAAACGAAGATGGACTTTCTGTCAACGCCGCAAGGCACAAAATCACCTAAGCAAGCCACTTGTTTACTCGAATTCGGAGACCTCGCGCGCCCATTGTTCTGTGACAAGTATTGTCTGAGAACAAAGGAAACGTTCTAGTAATTTCCCGATTACGTGATTACAATGGGATTACTCCAGAAATCAAGCATCGCGTAAACAACCCATTGTTTCGTGGGGGTATATAAACGCCCGAGACGACGGCCAACGCCAGTTCATTTTTGAGCTATCGAAGCGATCTCAACAAGCGATCTACAAGCGATCAGTGGAAGAAACCTGCGACTAAAGCGATACCTACGGACTACGAGCGACTCTGTGATTTGGCTACAACGTGATTGGAGTGATCAGTTGAAGACATCTGCGATCTCAGCGTGACCAACGGACTACGAGTGACTCTACGATTTGGCTACAGTTGTGATTGGACCTGCGACCTGTTTATCGTCGAATAAATTCTCGAATCAAGTTATTCGGCTTTTCTTACAAATCCCGAACCCCACGTCCGTAACAGTACAAATAACAATATAGGTTTTAATATCATACGTCACTGCATGTCTGTTGCCAGGTTATTTATTCTTCTTAAATGTATTTTTTTATAGTTAGCTATTGCTTAGCTTGTCATACGAACTCTTAGAAAGGACTAAAGTCAGAAAATATCAATGTTTTTTGGGATATAGACAGTAGGTAAATTTCGGAGAAAGAATATCCCAAAAGTTGGGGTTCAAGGTAACTACCCTATATTCAAAACAGCTAAGCTAATTTCATCAACAATATTTTGAATAAATTCGTATTTTTCCATGAATATTATTAATTCAAATTTATTAATAAATATTAATTTAATTGTGATTTTATTGCCCGATGTGCTTTAATAAATTAATGTGATTCTACAATATTCTATTGCACACTATAATTCCCAACGTATGTACAATTATACTAAATAAGGATGAATTATTATCTGTTTTGTTCACTAAAATTAAAATATCGATAAATACACATGTTTACTAGTTACGTGACTTTTTTTTCATGAATTTATGACGATTTACGATATAAGCCCCCCTAAACATGACCACTACTGTGACAAACTATATATCCCATACTGAGCTGTCAAAATACCATGAGAAATCCGCTATATTGAAATATCCTCCAATAGGACAACAGTATTCGCACGACAAAATTATTTATCTCACGCGTGGTCATGCTAGGGGGCAGATCAAACAAAATGCAACAATCATGCGATTTTTTTACGTTTAGTGAACAAACTTCTTAATGGAAGCTAAGATAACTTTTTAATACTTTTTATTGGTAACGTGCAGCGAAACTTTTACTTCTATTGTGTGTTTAAATTTACGATCTGAAAACCCGTAAAATGTTTTTAAATTAGTATTCTGTTCTGTCACCATTATCTTGTAGTTCGTCAGTTTCAAATCAAAGTTGTTTGCCTACATTTTTATTATACTCTTACACCATGGACCCAAAATTCGATTCACCATTTGCTTCTTCTTATTTAAATGAAAGATGTTCCATCACAAAATAAATAAACATGCGTTGATACGAGCGCGTCTAAAAAATCTACTACTTTTTAGACGAGCACTTAACATGTATAATCTCTTTTGTGGTAACACTATAGTGTTAGAACTTGCTATCATTCTTGACATATTCATATTAAAATGAATCTGTAGTGAAAATACATGTATCACTTATACGTTCGTCTGTCTACTCAAGTTGAAAATATGTGTCTTGTGTGACTTGTTTTATTATAAATAAATTCGCCAAAAACCGTATTAATTATCCAAATAATACCTAGACCGTACCTTAAGTTGGCACTAAAATATTGGAAGTCTAAACCCTGCCCAATGTTAGGTTCAAGCAATATTTTTATCAGTACCATTAAGCTCTTTATTTTGAGTGTCATAAGGGCGTCGTTTGAAACTGAATCACATCGCTCTTATGTCCTTGTGATAAAAGCGCGATTTATGTTCTTTTTTATGATCGAAATAATCAATTGTGAATTTCACACTTTTTATAGAGTTTTGTTTCAAACAAAAGTTTATTTTCTTTGTTACTGTGTCCTTAACTAACAATATGAATTCAATTTTCAATCTCTCGTATTAAGACAAACCTTTGATAATAATAGAACTACTGCGAATAGCAATGCTCATATTTAAATTCCAAATATAACTATTGGTACTACCACCCAAACATCACCCCACAAAGATACCAAAAAAAGAAAATGGCACAGACAAGATGTCTCACTGAAAATGCAATAACATCAAAATTTTTAAATATTTTTAAGAATACTAATTGCATCCTAAATCCCAGTAAAATTAACGTAAAGTTTTCAAATAGTTTCAATCCATATAACCATAGTTAACAAGTACAACATTCGGTCCTGCCGAAGGTTAGAATTAATCCGAAGGATACAGCATCAAAATTAGTAACCGAATATCCGGTTGTTACCGAAATCACCGCAATTTTCCGGTTATGATTACATCCACTGATGTAGCGTGGTGTAGTCGTGACAGACCGATGTTTAAACCTCGGTGCTCTTCCCGAGTTGTCCCTTGTTTGAGTCCGGGACTCCCGAAGCGCTCAGTTTACGCTGTCGCCCGGGAAACAGACCGCCGAATATTCGACCTGGTGGGAAATGGAATAAATGAATGAATATACAGTCAGACCTCTTTCTCTTCTTGAAAGTTATTAAAAATAAAGTAACGCCAAAATGTCTGGCAAGGTCATACGCTCACCCCGCCTTCTATTCTACTACGGTGTGCCAAATTACGTATTTTGTGATAATTTCCTATAATATAATCGTATCGTTTGAAAAAAAATGTGCACATTGTATGCAGGCGTCAATGGCCCTTTGTCCGGATTAATATGAAACAAACCATAGTAAATATTCAAAATGTGGGTAGCTAGGCGCTCTGGTCTCGTGTTTAAATTGATTTGTGGGTCAATTGTTTTTTAAATTATAATCGAAGCGAAAAATTAAGATCATTGAGCTTGGGCAGGGACTTGAACCCGCACCTCCTGGGCAATAGTATACGCCAACAGGCGTCATCTGTTGAAAAATCAATAAACAATTGTCTTTTAATGATTCTATGGAAATTTTATTATTTCGTTACACCGCTGGAGTGTTTACCTGGCGAGCGTTGTTCGTTGGGGTGTCTCGGGGAGGTGGCGTGTAGAGCAGTGCGGCTGCCTTGTTGGAACGAGACAGACATACCGCTGTCCAGTGACCCCACCGAGCCGCGCCGCTGCAGGCGCTCCGCCGCTTGAGCCACTACACACACACAAGCATTGTTTATTTCATCATATATCTATAGTCCAGTGGCTCTTAACCAATGGTCCGCGGACCACTAGTGGTCCCTGAAGGCATCCCAAGTGGTCCGCGAAGCGATCGTAAACAAGTGACGTGACGTAAAGAGTGAGTCGACCACTTTATCTCTTTTTTTTGCAAAATAATAAGTAGATGAGTGTTAGTAGGTTAGATAGTGAAGGTGCGTATCTAATTAACCAGCTAAGTGTTCCCCGGCAAAACAGAAATTTGGTAAAATGGTCCTTCATGCCTATAAGGTTAAGAACTACTGATCTATACTAATATCATAAAGAGAAAATGTTTGATTGTTTGTTTGTTTGCATCGAATAGGCTCCGAAACTACTGAACCGATTTTGGTGAAACTTGGCACAAAGATATAGAGAGTAGACGTTGAGAAAGAACATAGGCTACAATTTACCGCGGGAAAATTTCTCATTCCCACGGGAAAAAATGTATAAGCCGCGGCGGAATTGGCACAAAGATAGAATAGACCTTGCGGAAGGACATAGGCTAACTTTTACCGCGGGATAGTTCCTCATTCCCATGAGAAAAAACTATTAACGCTGGCGGAGCCGCGGCGGGAAGCATAAGTTGCAGCCCGATGGTTGGAGCCGTCTGATAAATTATTTGTTTAAAACAAAACGGATAAACAAACCACAATACAACCAAATTGTGCCACACAGCCTTCTATCTCTATCTAACATAAAATATAAAGTAAGTACAATAAAATAGAACTTAAGTCCGGTTAGTAAAGGCCGACCAAAGAAATAAGAAATCTCGCCATATTGCGGAATTTCAATGGAACTAATTTTATAAGGGAAATTGTTGCCTATGGTCGTAAAAATATACACGTGGCGCCCTCAGTAAGCGCCCCTACTATGTAAGTAGCGACAGGCTCGAGAAGCTGTCGAACGCGACATAGTGACATTAGAGCCATAGTAGTTCTGTCAATATGTCACGTTTGACAGCTTCTCGAGCCTGTCGCTACTTACATAGTAGGCCTACTGAGCAGGTTTCTTATTTCTTTGGTCAGGCTTTACTATTATATACTTCTGTGCTTAAGTACCCTGATTGAGAGATCGCCAGGCTCTCCCCCCACAAGTGTCGTGAGTATGTGTCTGTAAGTGTGTGTGTGGTTGTTTATCATAACCAGATGAGTGTAGTGTTACTGACCAGGGTCGTTGATGTCGACGAGCGAGTTGCTGAGCACGTTCCGTTTGATGATGCTGGTGGGTGGCGGGTTGGAGCGCAGCGGGGGCGCGGCGGGCGCGGGGCAAGATGGCGGCGGCGGCACCACCACGCTGTAACAACACAAGGCGTTTTAAATCTATCTACTACGCGACCAAAACAATTAGGCGCATTTCAAAAATGGCGTCACGGCGGGATTAGTGGGAATAAGGGCGAATATTGTACAAACCGCATTCCTGCCATGCGCCTAATTGTTTTAGTCGAGTAGTATATAATAAAACTGTATAGGTCGAAAATGTGTACTAAAAACTGCTAGAAACCTAGTCAGGGGGATGTAAGAAGTGATATGGAACATTATAATTAGCCAGGCATGTACGGGCTAATCTCCGAAACTGTTGGACCGTTTTAAAATTTGAAAAATTTGCATAGTGGTACCAGGCCCGGCGACCTACCTACGCCGAGCGGCCCCATATATGGGGCTCGTTAGTAGGAAAAACGCGCGCGCTTGTGACGACGCTATTATTTAGTCTGTCTATGATAATACGGACTCTCGCGGCGCGGTCTAAAGATGCATATTATTTTAATACGAGCGCAACGAAAAACGGTAGACTATTATATAGCCAGGATCACGTTCGACGCGTTCAAAGTAATTTGAACGTTAGTAGCGTGGTAGCTAGAATTAAATTCGCACGTTAGCTATCAGAGAGTGCGCCTTCTATACCTAGTACTATTATTTATTCTGTGGTGGTACCTTATATCCCCAGTCAACGTCTTAGATAGTTTTTCTAAGATCTAAGTATACATAGGGCCAGACAGACGGTAAGCGACTTTGTTTGATACTATGTAGTGATAAGAGAAGCTCCACTGACCCGTGCACGTGTATGTGATCCATGCATTGTTGATGGTCTACGTCCACATCCGCCACTCCGCTGTCCCGGTTCTCCATCACTGCAATCATAGTTTAAATGTCAATTCATACAACTATTATTAATGAAATAAAAAGCGCTCTCGCTTGCACTTCAAGTCTTAAATGGAACGCCTCAGCCGCGCGGTAACGCCGCATTGCGTCATGTTTTTTCGTGCGTGCAGCCGGCTCCATTGAATTATAAGAGTTGTCACGTCAAAAGTCTGACGGTTACAAGCAAACAAAATTTCCACCAAATCTCACCTAAATACTTTAGGTATCCACTTAAGCGATTCTTAAGTTTATTGCAAACGGGTGTAAGACCACGTAAGACTGTTGTGAAATTGAATAAAGGATATTTAAAGCCGCGATTAGACTACACAATTGTTAGCCACCGACAAATTGGCGTTCTACAAATTGGAGTAAGTGTAATTGCAGTAAGGCTCCGATAATTAGGACGCTAACTGCAATTACACTTGTCCTTACTAAGGATCCTAACTGAAAAAGTGTCCTACAAATTGTGTAGTCTAATCGCGACTTTCTTTATTTTAATTTACTATGATGTTGTACACTCACCATTTCTGGGCGTATTAGCGGACCGCCCCTTGCCGCGACTCAGTTCCCCCTCGATCCGCATCGCCTCCATCTCGTCCATCTCGGCGATGCTCTCGCGCAGGTCTTCGGCGAACTTGCAGCGGTCGTGTTCATTGCGCGCATTGAACGTAGCCAGCCGCCGCCCGTCCACACGCCGCGAGAGACGGATGCCGAACGGGTAATCTGAACAACGCAACCCCACAAACAAAGACTGTAAAAATCACTGGATACTTGCTTAAGATAAGACTACTTACGAAAAAACTGAAAATCTCTTCTATTATCTGAGTGCCGAGTGTGAGTTTTGCAACCAACGTAAACGCGCTCGATATCGAGAGCGTAAACGCGATTTTGTATGGAATTGAAACTACGCCATCTGTGGACAGTTAGCTGAACTAAAATTTCTCCGTACTAAATGCACGTTTACGTTGTCGATATCGAGCGCGTTTCGTGAGTAATAAACTCGCACTTGGCACTCTGGTGTAACACAGATAAATTCACATAATTGACACACCTACTTAATCAATGACAAAAACCCAGCCACAAATATGTAGAATGCGGCACATTGAATGTTGTTGCCTCGGAGAAAATGGGACTTGACATAATTTTGTCATGCGTAACTGTTATCCTATTACAGGATATTTCAACATGGCGGGTTTTTCATGGTATATTGACAGTGATCACAGTGGCCACGTTACAGGGGCTGGTCTTAAAAGGGCTGATGACTGGTTAGTCAAATCAACTTCTTATTATGAAAATATGTCAAAAACGATATGCTGTTTGAGGAGTTTTTGGAGTTACTAAGTTGTGACTACAAGCCTTCTTAGTTATCATCAATCATTCTGTTAATTTAAATTATTTAGTAATAAAAGTTAAGCTTACATCACCATACATTTCGAAAATTATAGATTCTTGCCGTCTTACAATACAATACAATACAATACAAAATACTTTATTGACACCAAAAAAAACACAAGGTAACAAATTAAAAATACATAAGGAGTCAAAAGGCGGCCTTATTGCTAAGGTAGCAATCTCTACCAGGCAACCTTAGGGTAGATAAATAGCTCAAAGAAAAGATGAAGCGGGTTTAGGTTTCAATAATGTAACATAAACTACATACTAACTGTCATAAATATAATACTTAAACATAATAATAACATAAGTAATATACATACATATATTACTGCACACAATACTTTACTAATACAAGTACATAGACATTAAATAAACTACATATACATACATGTTTATAATTACGGAAAAGCAAGAGGATTATTATCACCGACTATTCAGAAGAGACAACGTTCAGATAGTGAGTTTTAATCCTAATTTTGAACGATTCAGATGTAGGAGCACGCCTGACCGACTCGGGAAGATCGTTCCATAGGCGGACAGCTTGTACGGTAAAAGAAATTGAGTATGATTTAGTAGAATGAGAGGGCATGTCGAGAGAGAGGTTATTGCACGAACGAAGATTAAGGTTGTGAGTGGTAGAACGAAAGATAAAATTATTCTTGAGATATAGAGGGGAGTTATTACTGAATAGAACAGAATAGAGAAGTGAGAGTAGGTGACAGTTTCTCCGGTGGCGGATTGGCAGCCATTGAAGCTTAGTGCGATAATCGGAGACATGGTCAAATTTCCGCAGACCAAAGATAAAGCGTATGCAGAGATTCTGCAGACGCTCTAGTTTGCTAATGAGTTCAGATGTTAGATCAAGGTAACATACGTCAGCATAATCCAAAATTGGTAGAAGAAGTGATTGAGCCAAGGACACCTTAGTTCTTGTCGGTAACAGGTTCTTTAAACGTTTAAGCGAGCTGTACGCAGCAAAAATCCTCCTGCTAACCTCGGAGATATGGGGTTTCCAGGACAGACAACTGTCAAAAATAACTCCAAGATTTTTGACCTTTTCACTGAACGGAATCCGAACACCGTTGAAAATGATATGAGGTAGGGAATCGAGATTAGTTCGATTCAGATACCAACGACTGCCCAAGACAATAGCTTGTGATTTAATTGGATTTACCTTCAGACCATGAGAGTTGCTCCAATCAGAGATTTTTCCAAGGTCGTTGTTGATTTTTGTAATTGCTTCTGGTAATTGAAGGTAAGAAGCCTGGGTGTAGATCTGCAAGTCATCCGCATACAAATGATAGGACGAAGTAAGTGGGAGCGTAATAGAATTTATGAAAATGGAAAATAGGAGAGGAGACAGCACGCCACCCTGCGGTACGCCGACAGATGTATCACACCACGCAGAGAAAGATTCTTCAATGCGGATGCGCTGTCGACGCCCATACAGGTAACTACGAAACCAGTCAACCACAGAAGGAGATATGTTAAGAGAACGCAACATCGCCAGGAGAATATCAAAGTCAACGGTATTGAAAGCATTGCTGAAGTCCAACAGCGTCATCACAGTTAACTTCTGGTGCTCCATACCTAGACGAATGTCGTCAGAGATCTTGACAAGCGCTGTAGACGTACTATGACCGGGGCGGAAACCAGACTGAAAGGGATTCAGTAGATTGTTCATTGCAAGGAAAGATGAAAGTTGTTGTTGAATAAGCCTTTCAAGCACTTTTGATAGGAAAGGTAAGATGGATATGGGGCGATAGTCAGAGAAGGAGCTAGGATTAGGTTTTTTCGGTAAAGGTACTATAAGCGCCTCCTTCCATGCGGCAGGAAACACACCGGTGGATATGGACTTATTGAGAATATTGGCTATGACAGGGGCAAGGATGTCTTCTATAGCACCAGGCGGCAAACTTTGCATGTTATTTTGATTTTTATGTTGTGTTTGATTTTTAGAATAGAATAAACTCACTTTATTGCACACTTGAAATACAATTCAGGAAACTTCACAAAAAAGATGAAGGTGTACATGTAGGCGGCCTTATTGCTGAGCAGCAATATCTACCAGGTAAACCTTTTACAAAACTGATGATCGTTAAATAATGATGAAGTACATTTTTAGAATCGGCTCAAGATGATTTTCGGCCTTTCATTTGTTACCCGATAGGTTAAAAAATCCCATATAAAAAAATATGACGTCATAACTGTCCCCTCCCCCCAGCCCCACGAACACCCTACAAACTATCGTTATATTATATTATGTTCCTAAGGTGGTCTTTTGTCCTAAAGTATCTGTGACGATTTTTGTATTGTACCGCAGCACCGTTCACTGGAAAGAGGTAAGCCGAAGAAAAACATTTACTTAAACAAATTTTAATAAATTGGTGTAAATAATTATAAATGTCAATAAATAAATAACTATATTAATGGATTCAAAGAGCCTTTAGTACTACTTTAGAAGCATCTAACACTTTGTATGAAGATAAAACTTCTTCGGACTATGCAACGATTAGTAATGAAAGCATCAACTAGATGGCGTTAGATGTATTTTAAAACTCGGTATCGGTGTGTCTTTTGTGTTTGCTCTAAACAAAATGCAATTTTTCGGCGCGCCATATTGTTACGAATGTGGGGTTCGTTATAACCTCTCGAACTTTCTGGCGCAACTTAAATGTTGCAATTTTTAGAGAGAGGTGATCACAGACTGTGTTCGCCTTTCAAATTTAATAGATATAGAAAAGATGATTTTCGGCCTATCATTTGATTTGATACCCGATAGGTTAAGAAAAATCCCATACAAAAAAAATATGACGTCATAGTCCCCCGCTTAAAATGTTTATATGTTCCTAAGGTGTACTTTTGTCCTGAAGTATCTGTGACGATTTTTGTATTGTACTGTACCGCAGCACCGTTCTCTGGAAACTGGGCTTGCAGAGGTAAGTTAAAGAAAAATATTAACTTAAACAAAGTTTAATAAATTGGTGTAAATAAGCATAAATAATGAAAATAACTATAATAATGGGTTCAAAGAGCCTTTAGTACTATAGTACTTTGTATGAAGAAAAACTTCTTCGCACTCCATGCAACGATTAGTAATGAAAGCATCAACTAGATGGCGTTAGATGTATTTTAAAACTCGGTATCGGTGTGTCTTTTGTGTTTGCTCTAAACAAAATGCAATTTTTCGGCGCACCATCATATTGTTACGAACTTAAATGTTGCAATTTTTAGAGAGAGGTGATCACATCACAGATTGTGTTCGCCTTTCATTCAAATTTAAATGAGGAAGAAAGGAATGGAATTATTAATACAGAAATATTCGTTTCGCGTCGTAAGTCTAATCCCATTAATAGACCACTTGCGATTTGACGTACAGATAGAACTTTAGACCAGTTGCGTTTTAGACCAAGTGATACTAACCCATTAAATTAATCAAATCGTTCCAGCCCCCGCCTAGTAGCAAATACTGTCCAAACACCATGACAAACCCGCCATATTGAAATATCTTGGAGTATTCTTATCCACCAAATCCATCCATTCTTATACTCTCCTCATCTATTCTTATACTCTTATAGACACACGCACGACAAAACTATGTGACGCGTGAACGGTTATATGCTAGCCCCTAGCTTTAATTTAACATCCACAACATAATAAATAGTTCGTTCACACTTTAACATCTGTAATACTTTAGCGCTGATTGGTTAACTCCATAAAATTTTGTGAAACAAGTACCTACAAGTTTTTTTTATTGTTAAAAAATTATGTCATTGCCAGACCCGTACTATAAATTTCGTGCGATTGATTATTTTCAATGTGGCTTTATTCATAATCTTATCAAATAAATTAAAAATGTTCCATGCACGAGTTCTTTAACTCTGAGCTGCTAATTTTGATGGTAAATAGCAAAGAGTTCCAAATATTAATATGCGCGGGACCGATCATTATTGTGGAGATCTTTGGTGGAAGCATTTGTTGGACGTCGACAAGCTGAAATGATAATAACCCACACTAGCGTCTTTCGCGCATGCAATCATCCGCGACTGTCTTTTGTTTCACTCGCCTTTATGCCTATGATTGTATGCGCTACCCACGACGTCGACGACGCTTAAAAGCAGGCCTCCGTCACTCCATGTACTTGCGCGCTATAACTACCTACCGGTCTCGGGCCGCGTGCGGACCAATTCCCCATTCCCTAAACGTGTTAGTAGAGTGGCGCAATACGCGAGAGAGAGATGCAGCAACTTCGTCTTTTCGCCTAGCGCCGTGCGATCTGAATTGCACTTTATTATAACGGAGCTAGGGTTGCAATTTATATGAATTATGTCGCCTAGTGCAGCTTCTGTAGGGACTACTGTTTGGTATTCTGTGCTTAAAAGACGCTAGTGTGGGTCTCTAATGAATACCAGACAAATACAAACAAACAAAACAAACAAATAACAACAAACAAACAATCAAATATGAACTTACGCGGCACCGAGAAGAGATTGACGAGCATGCCGCACAGCGGGAAGGACTGCCGGAATGTATACGTCACTGAGGACTTCTTCTTGCTGAAGATCTTCGTGATCACCAGCAGATCATTAAACAGAAACACCTGGAAGCAACAGAGGCACAGTTTATAAAAGCGAATTGATGATATAATGGAAAAGAGGTTGTCTGTAAAGTCGGTTTACTGACGATAGTTGAACGTGACAACGATTGTGCCTCTTTGTCGCTCGTTCCGCGCTCTCGCTTGCACTTCAAGCCTTAAATGGAACGCCTCAGCCGCGCGGTAACGCCGCATTGCGTCATGTTTTTTCGTGCGTGCAGCCGGCTCCATCGAATTATAAGACGTTGTCACGTCAATAACAATTATTTATTCGGTTAAACATTTTGTGTGGTCCCCATTTTCATAGCAGTATAGAAACTCGAAAATACATATTTTAGTAGACAAAGAGTTACTTTTCTCACGAGCACGTTATGACAAAACGCCATCCAGAGCCCGAAAGGGCTGAGTTTGAAAGAGAAGATATTCCGTGCTTCGGAAGGCTACTACGTACGGATTTAATCGGTACACGAACCATGTCAGAAACCTAAGGCTGCTCAATAATTTTGACACCACGGTTTGTGAGGCTAGCTGACTTCGAAACCCACGCGATAAGTAAGCAACCATTTTTGTAGTATTACAAAATTGCTGTTTAATATTTTTCGCAATTTCCTGCTTGGTTTCCTGGAAGAAATTGCTCCTCTAGCAATAAGGCCGCCTATTGGCTCATTGTTTCACACTTATGACACTTATGAAAATTGTAACTGTCCTATTTATTTCTGGTGACAATCATACGAGTACTTAATACTTAATAATATTATAAAGAGGAGAGATTTGTTTTTTTTTGTAACTACTGAACCGATTTCGAAAATTCTTTCACCATTAGAAAGCTACATTCATCCCGAGTAACATAGGCTACCTTTTACCGCGGAAAAATGCCTCATTCCCACGGGAAAAACTGTTAACGCTAGTAAAGAATAATTGTATTGTATTCTTTGGTACGCACCTCTCTCTGGTGCACGCCCGGGCGTTCCTTCTTGTGTATGTCTGGTATCTCGTAGAGGCGGCAGTAGCACACGAGGCGGCGGTGCGGCAGGGCTAGGTGCGGCTTCTTGCCCACTATCGTCGCTTGCACTTTCATCACCTGAAAACATTGCAGTCCAAATTATACTTAACTAGCGACCCGCCCCGGCTCCGCACGGGAAAATGGTTATTGTGGGTTATCCTTGAGTATATTATGCATGTATTATACATATAAACCTTCCTCTTGAATCACTCTATCTATTATAAAAAACCGCATGAAAATCCGTTGCGTAGTTTTAAAGATTTAAGCATACATAGGGACATAGGGACATAGGGACAGAAAAAGCGACTTTGTTTTATACTATGTAGTTATATGTTAGTGCTTAAAGTATACTCTTCGTCAAACTTATAAACACAGCACAGGATAAATCAATTCTTGTCGTAGTAATAACACTTCAGATTGTTCGTGTGGCTATTGAGATACGTATTTGTTAGGTACCCAATTTCTTTACTTTGATATCTGAAGACGACAAAAAGATAAGGGTTTGGAGTCGAAACTGTCGAAAGGCGATATAGTCCATGGAATTGGTACATTTTGAGTTGCATCAAATCGGGCAGTTCTGATTTTTTTATATGTTGTATATAACGAGGTGGTAATGACAAATATAATTTTTCCAACTCGAAAGCCTTCCGGAACATTGTAAAATTCATGAAAAACCATTAAATTTTTCAGTTTTTGCCATTTTTTACCACCAAGGACCCGTTTTACGGTAGAAGTCACTATGAATTCTTTTAAAGTAGACTAAATTTGCAACAAAATGAGAATAGTTGGGTCTCGATAAGCTGAATAGTTTCAAAGATACAGCTGTTCAAATGTTTGCAAATAATTTGTATTATGGTTTTGTTTTTTTTTATTATAAATAATTATATACCCTATACTATATATAAAAATAATAAAAAGCACACCTTTAGTAGAAAAATATTTTTGACAGACACCCTAAACTCTAAATTGTATTATTTAAGAAATTTTGCAAACATTTGGAACAGCTTGTATCTTTGAAACTATTCAGCTTATCGAGACCCAACTATTCTCATTTTGTTGCAAATTTAGTCTACTTTAAAAGAATTCATAGTGACTTCTACCGTAAAACGGGTCCTTGGTGGTAAAAAATGGCAAAAACTGAAAAATTTAATGGTTTTTCATGAATTTTACAATGTTCCGGAAGGCTTTCGAGTTGGAAAAATTATATTTGTCATTACCACCTCATTACATACAACATATAAAAAAATCAGAACTGCCCGATTTGATGCAAGTGAAGACCCCTTTTATGGTACGATTTCCATGTATCAATAGGTTATTATAGGTTGATAACCTGTCTAAAACAAAAATCCAGGTAACTACTATCGTAAGTGTGTACCAAATTAAGTTCCGGTTAAAAACCCTAACAGAAAAAAAAACGTATGTTTTAGTTTATACGACCTATGTGCTATGTGAACTATTCGCTCGTTTTGACGGAAAGCGGTCAAAACCCCTAGGTGTGCTATAATTTATTACTTTGTATACGTATAGATGTTATGAAACTTTTTTCGTAATAGTCGTCAAAATCCCGGTATGCATAGCTCGACCATAGATTTAATGAGTACTAGGGCCTTAGCAGAAATGTTGGCATAAATAGATGTCAAAGTTGACAATGTTAATGTTGACAATGTCAAAGTTGACAACTTCTAAGTCATACCTGTGTGACATGGTCGCTGCCGGGCCGGAACTCACTCGTCTTAACACGATCATATATCCCGGTGAGCATGTCTCGATCAAGGTCGTGGCAGTCGTCGATTCCTCGCAGGTTCTTTATGAAGTCATCCAGGGACATCCTCGCTTCAGGCTTCAGGTTTGGAGTGTGGAGATCCGTGTTTAGCATTATTATGGCGAAAGCTAGCACGAATATCTGGAAAAGGGGAAGGTTTTGTTAAGTCTTATATAGAGAGACTTGAGTCCTAACGCATTAAACGCTAGGTACTCAAGACATTTATCGCTCAAAGAAAAACAAGATTATGCCTGATTAGCCCTGATATCTTAACAAAACCGGTCTTCCTTGGCCCGCACCTAGCTAAACACGACCCTCACCAAATAATCCACTTCATTCCACTTTTATAGGAGGCCTGCCCACACTACAAACTTGAAGCAATACTTATAAATAAAAGGGTAAGTTGGCACAAAACCGAAACATAGACCACCGAGTGGTATACCGAGTGGTAGAAGGCTGAATCAATCACCTTATAGTCCGAAAAGAAAGATGATTCTGTGTCTTTAAGCACGCAAAGCCTTTAATTAAGCCCGGCTACCATCCGCTACCCCCCCCACCCCACTATTCTAACATGACCGATCAAGCGTGACTGGAGGATATTTCAATATCGCCGTATTGCGGGTTTCTCGTGGTATTTGGAAATCATGGAAAGGGACATATAGTTTGTCACAGTGTGGTCATGCAACCCCTTGCATGGCAGGTTTTGTGAGGTAGGTTAACCTCAAAACCCACACGCAAGAAGTATGCTTGATCATCATAATCCAGTTCTTACCGTGTCCTGAGTGCGCAATCTCTGCACCAGATCAGGGTTGCATATGCAGTATCTCCTGGAGAATGCTTCCACCAGTCTCTCGATCTTCTGCGCTTCTCCTGGCAGCCTGAAGTGGGCCTGGTAACGCCGCAGAGCCACGTCTACTGCCATGCCTGACAGGTCTAGCTCCGTTACGAAACATCTGGAAAGAATTATAAGACAAAATAAGATCAAAAGTATCTTGAGCATACTTCTACGGCGTTCTGTAACGAACGCGTTTTGAAAACGTGGGCAATTTTGAATAACTACCACAGAATATGATTATTTTTCTGCCGTGACAATATCTAATAATTAAATTTGGATACTCAGTATGCAAGACAAGATAGCCTAACCCAAAGAGGTTGGAAAGTTCCGCTTCCTGGTCTAACCACTGTTTACAGGTACAACTCAAGGAGCAAGATCTTTTAGGCAGAATAACTAATAATACATTGATAACTTAACGAAGCAAATATTGTGAATAAAATCACACATTTAACTGTCAAATATATTTGAGGAACACACCATGTCCAAATTTCCTTGAATACGATGCGAGTATAGACATGACAAAACGATATCTTGCCATTGCGATGCAAAACTAAGGTAAGACTCACTCCAAAACAGCCATATTGAAGGGGTTCTGCAGGTTGCCGAGGTATTCGCCGATCATCTGCTTGCTGAGCCCCTTCCTGGTGATGAGGAAGCGCGCCACGCCCCGGGGCGAGTTCTCCAGGAACCCCCTGGATATCAGGTACGCGATGCCCCGCTCCGGCTTCTTGTTGAACAGGTTCAAACCCACACGGTATTGCCGCTTGCGGACTGTCTCCGATACCTGGCAATGGGAATAGAAACAGTTTTAAAGCCAATAGGAAATAGGAAACCTCGCCATATTGCGGAATTTCAATGGAACTAATTTTATAAGGGAAATTGTTGCCATAGTCGTAAAAATATACACGTGGCGCCCCCAAAGCAGGTTTCTTATTTCTTTGGTCAGGCTTTAATTAGATAGGTTTGGCTGGCTTAGGCTGCCTGGTAGAGATTGCCACCTTAGCAATAAGACCGCCTGTTGACTCAACTTTGAAAAACAAGGTCTAACACTCCGACCACGTGACTTGACACAAGCCTACGTCGTCATCTGCTGTTCATCCTTATCGAATAATACGCGTTCGACAAGGATGAACTG
This sequence comes from Teleiodes luculella, assembly GCA_948473455.1. Taxonomy (NCBI): domain Eukaryota; kingdom Metazoa; phylum Arthropoda; class Insecta; order Lepidoptera; family Gelechiidae; genus Teleiodes; species Teleiodes luculella. The sequence continues at coordinate 6,367,035 of OX419605.1, forward strand.
TATGATGACGTAGGCTTGTGTCAAGTTTGACAGTCCGAATGTTAGACCTTGTTATCTAGACCATGGTATTGTATAAATTTTTTGCCAACCATAGACAACTCTGATATTTGATATTAATAAACTTTGATGACGAAAAATATGGTTTTTGAAAAATTTTACCACTTATATTTTTTTAGCATTGGCCAATGAGATACTTCTTGGTGTAATGTGGACTCCTAAGCGTAATATCACAGAATATTAGACGGTTATGTGGCAACGTAAGAAAATCTTGCAAGCCGAGCAGACCTTGGGTATTTGCTGCTGCTGGATATGGGCCAAGCAGGACTGATCATTGTAGATCTTTGGAGGAGGACTTTGTCCAGCTGTAGATGTAATTTAAGTTAGATAACCTTGGGCATTTGCTGCCGTTGGATATTGGTCAAGCAGGACCTTCATTGTAGATGTTTAGAGGAGGACTTTGTCCAGCTGTAGATGTGTTTAAACCTTTACAAGGCAGTGGCCACTATATTGCCACCTTAATTTTAACCTTATTCTCTCAACATAAAGTCGAAAACGAATGAATTTTATAAAGTTGTTTTGCCATATAAATTATATGACCTTGGGTATTTGCGTGGCGAGGTGCGGGGGCCGGCAGCAGGCTGCGGGCGGGGGCGCCTCGTAGTAGGGGGGCGCGTCTTGTCTCTTCCACACCGTGTAGCGATCCTCTAGCAACGTGCCTGATGCAGACCGCTGGTGCTGATACTGCTGCTCTTGGATGTGGACGTGGGGCTCCTGGAATGTACATACGGATTCATAACACACTAGAGAACAGTATGTTATCTCCATACTAATTGGCCGCATCGGTTTGAATGTGAGCGCGCCGTGTATACACGCGCTGTCACGCACACGCTTGCACTTACCCCCAGTGCGGGTTGGTCAACTTTACACACAACCCTTGAATTACTTCGCAGTGTGTGCAGGTTTCCTCACAATGTTTTCCCTCACCGTAAGAGCGTCGAATAACGTACATATGAATTCGAAAATCGAAAACATATTGGGCCGAGGTTCGATTCGAACCCACGAACTACCGAATGGAAGTCAACGGCCTTAGCCATTTGGCCACCGACGCTCTCCCTCCATGTCAACATAATTGTCTATAATAGGCTTAACCATCATCATCACAATTTCCGTCCACTATTAGACAAGGGCGTCCCCCAGATAGGCATTATAGTGGAGGCCATTTAGTAGGAAAAACGGGCGCGCTTGTGAAGACGCTATTATTTAGTCTGTGGTAATACGGACTCTCGCGGTACAGTCTTAAGGTGCATTTAGTTTGAATACGAGCGCAATGACAAACGGTAGGCTATTATAGCCAGGGTCACGTTCGACGCGTTCAATGTAATTTGAACGTTAGTGGCGTGGTAGCTAGAATTAAATTCGCACGTTTGCTATCAGAGAGTGCTCCTTCTGTACTATTATTTATTCTGTGGTTGTTGTTGTCCTATGGTACCCCAGTGGTACAGAGGGCCTTCGTGAGAAGTCTCCACCCCTTCCTGTCCTGTGCCTCGCGCTCCGCATCTCCCCAGCACAACCCCGCTGCTCGCAGCTCGGCCTCGACGGTGCGTTGCCACGTGTGGGCTGGCCGGCCTGGCCGCCTGCTCCCGCGCGGCTTCCACGTGAACGCCACTCTGGCGGTGTTGTTCTCCTCTCTTCGCAGGGTGTGCCCAATCCACTTCCACTTGCGTTGAGCGATTTCCCGCTTGATAGGGACCTGGCAGCATCGCTTCAATAGATCCTCGTTGCTTATTGTGTTCGGCCAGAATATACGCAGGATGGACCTCAGGCATTTGTTGACGAACACTTGCAATTTGTGTGTCAACCCCTTCGTCTCTTTCCATGTTTCGCAGCCGAACAGCAAAACAGACTTCACTATTGAATTGAAGAGGGAGATCTTGATCCGTTACCGTATTCTGTGGTAGAGGTAAAATATTGAACTGACCGGAGCCCTAGGCTGGTAGGGCTGGTGGTAATGGTGGCGATGCTCCTGCGACGACGACGAGGACGAAGACTGCACCGAAGACATGCTCCCCCCGCGAACCACCGCCCCGCACTCCGCCCGCCGCAGCGACACGGGACTCTCCGCGCTGGGGATAACGAACAAAATTGCATGTTATTGCAAACAGATATATTGAAATTTCAAAATTCAATAGTCTTTTATTCGAAGTAAGATTTTACAAATCTGGAGAAAGATATATTTTCCCCAGTTTGGTTGAGACATTGCAGGCTGAACCACCTGATTGTCCGAAAAGAAAGATGATTACCTTCTTTGGCACGTAAAGCCGATAGTCATTAGGTACATGAGCCGTGTCAGAAGCCATAGGCGGCTCAATGATTCTGACACCAGGGTTTGTGAGGTAGTTTAACCTCGAAACCCACACGATAAACGAAGAAGCAACTTTGAATTAAAGCAATCATTTGAAGCATTTTGCTTAATTCCGACGTGGTCACTAAAATCTCCAAATTTAAGTTTGTTGGTCTTTTTCATACTCGAAAAGGATGGGAGATGAATGATTCTTATTTTGAATGATTGATATTTAAAATATATAATATATTAATATACGTATGTGTATCAGCTGTCTGACAGCCATAGTACAGGCTCTGCCTAGTTTGGGGTCAGATGGCCGTGTGTGAGATGTCCCACATATTATGATTATTACTTGAGAGTGATGCTGCTAGTTCTGCGGGGCACCTCTGGCGGCAGTCGTTGTCGCGCCGCCGCGGCTTGCAGCGCCATCTGTTGGCGGGAGTTCGGGGACGACAGCGGTTTGCCGCCGGTCGATAACAGGTTACCGTATATGGGGCCTGGAACAAGTTACATCTTCTGTCACTGTCTAGTTACATTATTTCACATTAAATAAACAGTGGACCAATTTAAACCCCAAGGCATTGTCCACTATATTGCCACCTTAATTTTAACCTTATACCCTCAACATAAAGTCGAAAACGAATGAATTTTATAAAGTTGTTTTGCCTTATAAAGGATTAATGAGTAACAACATGTCGCATAAAGCTGTTTGATTCAAAACTTTACAGGACAGTATAATGACAATCATACTCTTGACAAATATAAAAAAAAAATACACAAATTTCTGTCCTAGGTAGACTCGAGATCTTTAACTTTGCATGCCACTTACTATACCTACTAAGCAACAGCGCTTCTGGTTATTTCTTAAACTCTGTTTTGGTTCATTATGGTACCATCTGAATTATTTACAACAATACCATACATTTATTTTTGCAAAATCATGCCCTTCTTCTCTTAAAAAGGAAGGTTGGTTGATAGATACCCAACGAAAATTAATACTACTGTGGTTGAAAAGTAAATAAAATAGTAACTGACCAGAATTGTTCAACATCTGGTGGTTATGTAGAGATTCATTGTGTGAGGACGACGTAGATATATTGGTCACGGAACCGCTGACGCTGCAACTGCAAACCTGGAAAGAGAAGGAAACATTAGAGAGAGACAAAAAAGATTAAACATTGGCTTTCGAATCCAGTAAACAATTTGACTTAAAGAATGCAGATTTTTATTGGTTCTTTTATTTTTATCATTTATTTATTTCATTATCAACTTAAGCCTTTTTCAAAAATGTTGGTGCAGACCTTCTTCACTCGTTTTTACAGATTAATATATTTTTTTGGTTGACAAATTACCAAATTTACACCTACAGACATTATAAAACATAAAAATGCTCTTAACCTAATCTAACTTTTTTATCACACTAGTTCGATTTTCCAAACCTTTAAATCTTCTACATATTTATAAGAGCCAACATCATATTAGCCAGTTAGAATAAGTAAGGTAAACAAAAAAATATATATAAAAGATCTATTAGATACCCACGCCTGTCTGTTTTCTGCGCACATCACAATTTTTATCACTTATCTGCCATAATAATAATATTCTGACTCTACTTTTGAACACATCTCTATTTTTTATTATTCTTTTTAAAAAACTATTAGTTCTTTTACGACACATTGTTTTATTTTTAATTTAAATTTTCTGAATACTGGAGAATTCACCAAAATATTAGGAACACCACCAGTTCATTGCTAGATTATTAACTGATATTATCTAAGATGGTTTCCTACTGAAAATTACGTCTTGTAAATTACTGATAAGAACTGATAACACAGATAACGTCAGTATGGGATGTGCTTATCTTGTCAAGTTGCAGTAAATATCAATTATAAAGGAAGTAGCGATCATAAATTAAAAGATAAAATATGTATTCGAGAAAAAGAAAGTAAGTAAAGAAAAGTAAGTTAAGAACAAGTAAGTTTTTATTAAATAGCGACAATAATAAATACAGATATTAATAAGTACGTTTATCAGACATTTTTTAAATTATTTGTTTGCCCTGGTCAATCTGGAAGTCTCTAATAGACTCCAGATCCAGGTAGGCCGAAGTAAGGAGAATATGTCTAGATGGGTATACAGCTCGGATAGCGCACGTCTGCAAGGTGTCTACCCAAACCCTGGTCCATTTATGACGCTGCCAAGCGTGTCCCAGCAGCTGCAGACGCAAAGACCAATACAATGCTACGGACTGTGCCGTAACCGTGGCGGAGTACTGGGTCCTCTTATATCTAGTCGCCGAATCGACATGAAAATGAGACAAAGCGGGATGAGTGAACTTTAGAACTCATGGAAGACCAGCACCGTAGCCCAGGCGGGCTGCGGCATTTTGCTGAGTGAGGCCCTTTTTGTGTGGGTGTCGCAACACAGGGGGGTGTTAGCAGGTAGGTAATTGCATCGTTCTTGTCTCATATGTGTAGTTTTGTTATGTAGTTTTATTTGTATTTTTAAACGACTTCAAAAAAAAGGAGGAGTTTCTCAATTCGACCCGATTGTTCGATGTCAATTTCTGTGTTGTGATGTCCTACAAATAAATGTTGATGGTCTACTCTAGTCGATTGTCGGTTGTTTTTTTTCTTGTTATATAATTTAGTTTTTCTACTTTGACTGGTTGCCTTCCTCTAATTGCATACTTCGTTTGCACTCTTTGTTATATTAATCAAACTGTATAAAATAATAATTTTGTAAAATATTTTGAAAAGATGCAACCGCCTGTGGAGTTTTTTCCGGCGGGTTCTTCTCCACAGAAGACAGCCAAATTGTGAACCCGCCTCGTAAAATCTTACTTCGAATAAAACATATTTCATTTCATTTCAAATATTTCTGATTTCTGATCTGAGTGGGCACATGGTAGAGCCATAGAGAAGCCATACTAACCCCGCTGTCGCCGTCGCGATGATGAGGCGGGATGTCTTGGACTATCATGTGGATCTGGTGCGCTGACTGCTGGACTCTCGCCACCATCGCCTCCACTTCCTGGCTTTCACAGTGGTTGCTGGAACCATCAGAGAAACGTATTAGTAACCTTAGATATTGGACCACTTAGCTTTAGTTTAAAACTTCATCATAATTGCTACTAATATAGCCCATAAGAGTCTTCTACGGGCCGCGGGCCTTGGCAGATTATTGTAGCAGATAAGGTACCCACAAGAACAATTCAGTACAATTCGGTACCAAAAGTTTCTTGGCTACATGAGCCGTATAGCTAAAATTTTGCCACCAAATCCATCAGAGCAAAACTGTCTACTAAAAAAGTTTTTTTATCATTTATTCAACCGCCTGATGTTTCTTTGGTACCTATATATTGTAGCTTTACGCCACCCGGTGAGAACATTTATGACGTGACCATTAATGCTATGAACAAAAACAGCTGATCTTTACCTAATTTCAATATCGTGTCTTTCCCGCAGCGACATAGACCTCATGGGCCGAGTGAGAGCTAGAGCTTTGTCCACTGCTCCCGGACTTTTCTGCAGTAACGTGTTCGCGTAGATATCGCTACCACCTGCAAAGGAAAGAAAAAGATGGATTAATAGATAATCGCTTGATATTAAGGCTTACACTACCTTTGCCATGGTCGCTAGATTTTCAATATATAAAACAAGCTCACATTAATATGTTCGTTAGAGTGGTAATATGGAGCGACACGGACTCTTGGGGGGTCAGAAGTCGATGAGGACACGAGTCTAGGGACCACGCTCTAGAGAAAACCTGGTGAGAGTCGCGGGAACCCGCTGGATGCCGGCAGCGCAGGACCGATCTTCATGGAGTTCTTTGGAGACGGAATTTATCCATGAATAGACGTGCTTCAATTTAATGACGATGATTTGGGGGAGGCTATTTTCCAGGAATGGGCGTCTACCCTTTTGGTAATGATACTGCGGATGAGAATTAAACCCCAAACAAAACATACTAACTAGCCTAAGAGCACCCAAAAACTGTCTCGATCTTCAACATTGCCAAAAGAACAACTAACCATTGACTAGTTGGCCGTGATCTTCTTGAAGTCTGTTCCTTGCAGTGGAATCAGCCGCTTTAGCCATCGCCGTGATGGCGCTGAACTTCTTCAGGAGTTGCCTCCTCCTGAACGCTCGCTGGATGGTCACCGCCGCCCACCTGGCTCGAAGACCTCCGTATCTCCGCTCAAGGATCTCCACTTGCTTGTCGAGAAGGTCTTGGGACATCTCATAACGACTGAAATTGTTTATACTGTTCTATTAACATTTGATGATTTTGTGAGCCTTATTGCTCATTGTCCCAAGGATTTGGTTGAAGTGGATTCTGTAGTTTTTGGGACTTTTATTAGTTTACGAAAATACTAAAATACTTAGGTACTGGAGGCTGATAAACACGGTTCAAGTATTTAAGAGAGTGTTTTAGTTCAACTAGAGAGGCACGCCTTCCTAATAAACTGGAACCGTGTAAAAAGGCGGCGTTTGGGTTGCTTAAAGAAATATGTTTATCAAAAACCAATAGAATCGCTTCATTTACCTCACCTCGGTCAGCATAGAGATTCTATTGGTTCTTTACAAATACATTCCTTCTACGCTTCCACGCCCATCTCTTCTTCTCGATGATCATAAAGTACAGCTCTCAACAAAAGACAGAAAAGAAATCCTAATGAAATGATGCTGAGAGTTAGCAGGGAATTGATAGATTTTTTAGTTACGTGGAAATTTTTTGGGAAGAGTTAAAAATAAAATTTTGACGAGTTCGAGAAAATTCATATGAAAAGACAAGCTACGGTAAAGTGAAGTAATTCGTATATATTTAAGGCTTTGTTATTCGCTATCAAAGTTATATATTTTACGAAATTGATAGGTGTAGACTTGATTAGGAGTGGGAGTAAACGAATAGACTACAGGCCCGTGTTAAAAAAAATATGGGTCATTTGAACCACCAGATGACCTATGTAGAACGATATAAGAGCATAAAATAATAAGATTCAGCATTATGCCGTCACTTGTAAGCTGTCCAACTGAGTGCAGGTGAAAGAAAGGGGGTTGCGACCCTCGGCTTTTTCCCCTTGTCGCATGATTTTTGTACGGCGTTGCGAAATAATGGGTTAGAAGCAGTATTGAAATAGTATGAAACTGATGCCGTACAAAATTAAATGACCAAATTCACCCTGGTAATTGTCGGAAAATAAAAAAAAAACCGACTTTTTGGCGCACCATTTTTTTACGGCACTACGCGTTTTCTTATTATTTTTCATGGATCTATCGATGGTAAGAATGCCGTACAAAAATATATGACCAAAATGTACTCACTCTACCTACCTACTTTTGAATTCTCACCTGCACCCAGTTGGACAGCTTACAAGTGACGGCATAATGCTGAATCTTATTATTTTATGCTCTTATATCGTTCTATATAGGTCATCTGGTGGTTCAAATGACCCATAATTTTTTTAACACGGGCCTGTAGTCTAGAACAGGTGTATTATGATTTAGTAATACTAATTTGGTTTTTGAAATTGGATAGTGCTTTACTAATTGGGTAAATTTTGTGTGTTGATGGCCGGAAAGTTTCGAAAGTATGTGTGATTAAATGTACAGATGGATAGTGTAGGTATAGGTATTAGTAATCATGATTATTATTATTATTAAATTAGGTACTGTAAGCTGTATATAACCATAGCAAAGTGAGTGCGGTGATTCGTCGATGAAGTGTTATGTTATGACCTTGTATGACCTAACTACTGAAAATCTAGCTTTTTTAGTAGTTCTAGAAGAATATTAGTCTCACTCTTAGCAGTAAACGACATGCGGGTAGTGATTATAATGTTATTTGAAGAACCAGTATTAGTCAGTATTAAAAAGGCATAGAGTCGAAATTTGAACAATTAAACATCATGCCAATTCAAAGACTATTTGAAAACAATGTGAAAACGATTTTAGGATGTTTTATAGTTTTCGGTGTATCAAGCTTCCATTCCTTTGTCTACAAGCGTTAAAGGCATTTGAAGGTCAACTTGAAGGGTAAATGTAAGGGGCAAGCATTCCTAGGTTTAGGGACGTACCCTCTTGTCAATTTACCCCTCTTTGAGGGTAAAACCGGATCTTTTTTGGTAAATTCCTGCGTTATTCCCGTAGTGCCAATGAGAGAAACGTCCGTTCCACGCCTAAAAGAAATATTACAACATAAAGGAATATAACACCAATTTAACCAGCTACTAAATGTGAGGAAAATTATATTGAAACCATTCACCAAAAGAATTACATTTAGAAAGAAATACAAATAGAACCAATTATCCCACATTTAAGCAAAATAGGTACGTAGAAAGAGTTAAAACATGTTTACTTCAAAATTTAGTTACAATACAACAAATATATTTACAGTATAACATACAGTGCACAATAACAAATTGAGCAGCTTTTCTTTTATGTACAACTAAAATCTGATGATGTAGATTTAACTTACCCAAACTTACTTTCCGTAATATGTTATTTACATATCTATGCGCACAATTAATTAATAATGCATTTATCCCGAAACAGGTCAAATAATATTAGTTTTCTATACAAAAGGCGGTACGACATCTTTTTTTTTTTTTTAAACTGATGTGTAAAAATGTAATACATAATGTGCCCAGATATAAAAATGAATAAAACTGAAACATATTTATATAAACGGCAAAAATCGGCAAGTATGTGTGTTGTAGTCAACATCATAATTATTTTGAACTGGTGGAGGCGTTGGGATCAGCAAAGCTCTTTTTTTGTTCTCAGCAAAAATGTTCACAATTCATTACCTGTGCGTGTTGACAGCGAGCCCCCCAAAGCCCTCTGGCGGTGCAGCAATGTACAGCGGCGGCGCCGGCTCCTGGGTCGGACAGAGGCCGGCAGTGGATGCGTTGGACGCCGACGAGCATGATGAGTTCGAGTGGTTCAAAGCTGGAATTAAAAGAAATAAAGATTCAAAAGAAGGATAAAAATAAACTGGTTCGAGAACCTTAAATTCTATTTATGACTATGAAGAAGCTACTCCTTACAGTTGGTTTGGAAAATTCACTTAACTTTTTATAAAACATCAGATATTTTTTTCGCGATATCATAGTTAGTCCTCTAGCAAGAGGAGAATCATTCACGTAAGGCTCCTAAGAGCCTGGAGCCTGGAGCCTGGAGCCTGGTGCTATGATCTAAATCATTTACATTTCTCGGTGTTATATAGCAGATTTTTAAGATAAGATGATTCTTTTTTTAACTTTGGCAACACCTTACATGGATGGATGCCCTAGTCCAACAGTGGACTATTATACACTATAAGCAGTAGTTAGTAGCAAAATGGAATAGCCCGAACGCTCCCAAGAAAAGCACTAACGAGCATTCATCTTGTGGAAACCAAACCAAGACAATATAATACAATTTGCGTCACAGATCCGATCGATCGATACCTCCAATACTCTCTCAAGGCGACAGATTAACGAAGCTACCTAGCCAATTTGCATTCGCTTGAACATAAGCCGGTAATGGTTCATTTCATAGCCTTAACAATAGCCTCGATGAATACATAATTCAACAGGTAAAATTACGACGCTATTTGCCTTTAAGACCTCAGTAAAACTGTATTAAGTATATCATCAGTTCAGATAGAGCTTAAGTAAGACAATGGACTGTAACTGAATCAAAGTACGGGTATACTTTTTAAGCTTTCACGGTTGTTTTCATAAGAATTATGATGTAAAACAGGATATTTCCCGTTATGAACCTGCCAGTTATGTTCGAATCGTCACCTCTTTTAGATTGTTTGATCTCTTTTTTATTGCTTAAACTTGTACATTAATTTGAGACAAGAGCCGGTCTTAGTTTGAGCAAAGCTTCCTAACTTCTGATATGACGTCATTAAGTGATTTAAAATAAGCATGATGTAAAATAAAGGGAAAAACACTGTACCTAGAAGAAAATTTCATAGCGTGTTCTATGTATCGAATTGAAAATGACTAAATTGCACAGTAAATTATATTTAATTAAAAAGATGTGTTTCAAAAAAATCTTAAATTACTTTAGCTTGGAACATGACCAGGACAAAATTCAAAGGAAAAATTTGTAGTACCCAAATAGAGTTATCAATTTAATTCATTCATTCAATTTACGATGATTTTAGTTTGGTCTCCAGATGAGCTCACTTAAGCTCTGCTCACCCCGTTAGTCTTTATGTATGTATGAACTCAATCTACCTGGCCTACTCTAATCTAATTTACTTTGTAGTTGTAGTTACTTTGCCCAAAGAATAAGTATTGCTATACAAAGGGGTAATGCTGTCAGCCTTATGGGAACAATGCCTCGTGGAGACTACTGGAGACGTGTACGAAAACGTTTTTTATTTGTAGTTGCATATACAAATTAGGTAAAATTGTATTGTGTGTCATCATCATCATTATCATCTCAGCCGAAAGACGTCCACTGCTGGACAAAGCAAGGATCTCCACAATGATCGGTCCTGCACTGCCTGCATCCAGCGGCTTATTGTGTGTATACTTGATATAAATATCTACCTGGCATAGGTCGGTGCACGGAGGTGCAATACCGATTGCCCTCCATGTAGCCGCCATTGTTCTCCTGATGATGGCCATGGTGATGGTGCTGGTGGGAGTAGAAACCGTCTGGGGGATGCAGCGCCCCCCCTCCGCCCGACTCCTCCTCGTCGACCTTCTGGGAGAAGCTGGGGGCAAAAGAGAAGACCAAATTAATTTCTTGCTACACTTGATCTAACGTGATTTTTATAAAAAAAACTTCAAACATATATATTTTTTAATTAAACTTCGTTCGTGTGGTGAAATGAATGTATCAAGTTTAGAAATAAGTATACAATAAGGATACACTAAGGAAGGAGGAGGAACGAATTTACAAAAGGCATCTCCTCGTGACATAAAAAATAGTATTATTCAAATAGGTTAAGAGATAATAGAAAGGTAGAAATATCTAAAACTATTATGATGAGTCAAAAAAATGAGCCATTATTGTTTTCTCATTAAGAGCCTAATTTCCCACAGCTGGGTAAAGGTCTCGTTATAGTAGATGGCCTTTACCCTTGCAATCCAACATTCAGATATTTCCTTAACCACCAACCATGGTCTAAGAAAACAAGGTCTTGCATTCGGACCACATGACTTGACACCAGCCTACATCATCATGCTGTTCATCCTTGTCGAATGCATTTAATAGACCACCAACTAACGCGGAAACGTACTAAGCGCACATCGAATGCAACTAACTGTTAAATGTAACTACATAAAATAATTAAATACACATTTAGCTAATTTCTTAAAAAAACTATCACCAGCGAGCAGCTCGTCAATTTACTACCGTAACTATACGCTCTGCCGACCCCGTAACGGCTATGAGCAATTATCATATTAGTACTGTTAAGTGGTTTATGATGACTGCTGGCGCGTGCGACGGTTGATGTATAGGATGTTGCATTCTAAAGTTTAAATGAAACATCATATACATAATATAATACCTCAATCACTGACGCGGTGTCTACGTTGGGCATGACAGTAGATGAGCCATGATTGTTTGTGGGGAGTGATACCAGTCAAACCTTATTCACCTGCCTGTGGTATATCCCCACCTAATAGCATGTTTTTGATGATGGCATGGAAAAGAGACAGATGAGGAAGGTCTAAATAAAGAAGAGATAAATATCGTCTCACAGAATTAAATCACCGGACAATATTTCAATAAAAACAATCTAGTAGCCACCTACATTTTGAAAACCGCATATTTCACAAAACAAGCTCTTTTCGAAACAACAAAAGCATTAATCTTCAAACTAGATAAGAAGTAAATTAGGTCGGAAAGTTTTCGTAATACCGGGAAATTGTATGAAGATGATGTTTGTGTTCTTACAAAAGCGGCCCAAATTCACAGTTCAAATATTTGAGAGAGCGATACCAGATTCGTCGAGCGCCGCTTTTAAAGAGGTCGCCTAATAATGAGCCAGACTCGGTAGGGTTAAGCTAGCCATACACAGCCAAGATAATAATATACAGGTTGTAAGTAACAGCTTAGCTAATACCACAGAAGAAAATAATAGTACTACCCGTACTAATACCGAAATGATAGTCAATTGTATAGAGTAACTTTCTCAAATAAACTTCTCACTGTAACGAAAAAAAATCGACGACGCTGAACGAAAAACCACTGAAAGCCCTAATCAAGCAGCAGCAGCAGTAAAACGTCAGGACTCTATGGCAATGTTACACATATAGCAAGACAAATACTTAACCATCAGTGAACAAAGGCTAGTAGATTTAGCTAATAGAATAAACATGAAATCTGTTCCAATTGATATTTTCTAAAATGTCTTTGTAGAGCTGTCTGTGACTGGCTTTAGCACGTACCGTTTTCCAAAGGGCTTTATTGTATAAGTAATAAAGCTTATTAAAGGATAGGTTTATAAGTAAAGAACCTCGAAATAAAGTCATATGTACGGCTTTGATATTTTGAGCAAAAAGTGTCATCGGATGATGTTTTATCGTAAATACTCGTAAATACTATAACATGTGAATCAGTGCGTAAAAATACAAAAATTTGAGCATTAGTACATATTACGGTTTGAGTTACATTTACTTCAAATACGATCAGCCTTAAACTCTACTGATAGACCGGAAGATATTATTTCTGTATAAAAGTCATCCACATAGATTTCTCAACTTAAACCAGAGAAAGCCTTAAGTAATGATGGTCTAGACCACCATCATTCAAGCAACACATTATAACAACAAATAGTCCAACAGTATAAGATTTTCTCGAACTTTCTCCATCGTGACTGCCACATGTGTAAAGGATCATTTTCTGCTAAATTGAGACGCACGAAGACTCACCGTTCGAATGAGGAGTCGCATATTGTACGGAATACAACCTAATCTAGTCAGATGATAGATGCGATCAAGAGTATGTGGTAACTCAGAACATAAGAGATTAAATGTTGAGTCCTATGACGTAAAATAATACCTACTTTGTATATTAAAAGGAATATTGGATACCACGAAATATACCATGTTGATCCTAGTGCGAAAATCAAAATAACTTATTTTTTCATAATTACGTGAATAGGTAAAATGGTCTGTTCGGCACTTGCCCCCTTTCTGATCTTGCCTACAAACTGTCACATCTATATTATTACATAGCTTACCAAACTAATGATAAGCATTTCACTTATCCAAAAAATCTACTTTATTCACAACAAGTACTTTTACAAAAAACAGAAGGTTAGTAGAATCAAAATAAACAACTATCCGATAAAAAAATTAATTAATTGGTAATTTTGTTTTCTTGGTATCTATGGTCACTTGCGGCCTAAAATATATAAATATGACCACTGGACAGCAGAAAGAAAGGCATTTATCATTTATCATATCTTGCTGATTGCAGTTGGCATGTCACGGTGTTCAAAAACATCAGAATTAGCTTCATTATTTACGGTCTTAGGATAAGTTAATTACTTTCAAAGCGAAATTGCGCAGCGCGAAATTAGGTTTGTGTCCGATAAGAAATAATACATTCAAATGTATATTGTTGAGCTGCATTAAAATCAGACGATCTAGTATTTTTTTGATCCATCTGATCCATGATCCATTGATCACTCTACTAAGATCATGTCTATTGACATCAAAAATAGATATTATTTACTTTTTTTCATCACAAGACGACTGATTGAGAAGACGATGATCTTGTCAGTTCGTATAGCACTGAGTTTAAAAGCACACACGACCGAATCCGCGAACATCGTGATTCGTGAGAGCAAATGAAAGACAAACAATACCGTTTTGTACGGAGAGAAGGTAAAATTATTGTTTTTGAATCACACGCTCCAAACGATATGTGGTAATGGTAACAAATCTAGGAATGTGAGAATTTTTGTTTCTGTCTGATGATTAATTATGTTTCGCTTTTATTTCGTTACGAAAGAAATTATTTTCGAGATTCTTCGTATAATTTTAGACTTATTTTAATGACTTGAAACTGGCACCTGTGAGATTTCTGATTCCGTTTATTCTATTACAACTGAAGCGCATAGCGAAGAAAAGACGGCTAAATTGCATAGTTTTTATTGTTTTACAGAAAGGTTTTGTGTGAAATTATTCACAATTAGTATATTCGTAAACATTTATATTCATGTTAATTAGGTAAACCTAAACTATATTATTGTTTTTCATATTAATACTCAAAAAAATATTGACAACATTAGTAATCGATCCTACGTTTGTTTGTACATTTTCCTTAACATTTATACCACCTGAACGTTTAATTTAATTTCACACAGCACTTTCCTCTTCGTGAAAGGACACGAAACGCGCCATTATTTTTTATCGTTACTTTAATTCTTCCCATAAAACGGTCCAATTAATCCGATGCTCCTCGTTTCGTTGGCTCCGGTCCAGTTCTGTACACATTCAACAAAATTGGACCTAAGGCATTGCCTTGCAGGACTATATTTCGCAATAAAAGGAAAAATACAAGCACTATATTTTTTGTAGAATGTAAAGAGCTCTTCAATGAAAGCCATTGTGACTATTTTATTTAACTATCTGTGCTGTAAAGTCAACATTCAATCTCAAAAACCCCCCTGGCCAGAATTACATGAACGGCGTGAAGGATCCAGAGCTTAGAGTGAATTTCGACGCAAAGCATTACTTCATTTTATTTTTCGGACAATCAGATGATGCCTCCAATATCCTAAGCAAACAATCCCCTCAGTGTGAACGTATATGAGCTGAAGATAACAAACAGTGACTTATTAAAAAGGTTATTTACGAGGACATTTAGAAGGGTGAAATAAAATCTATTTTCCACACCGATTTGGATATTTTACAGTTTGTAAAAATAAGCAAAAAGAAAACTAGAATGAATCTATTAAACTGAATATACTGAAAAACATAAAGAAGCTATGTTTGAACCACTCGACAAAGAAACTTTCACCGAAAACTCGAAGCTGGAGCCTACTTCAGCTATTTAGCAGGAGTGCAGTTTATTTGTCAAGTGGACCGAGACATCCCACCCACTAGCTACCCACCGGAAGGGGGGGAGGTCTTCCATTCACCTACAATGGGTAGAGACGGCCCTCAGTCGAGTTCGCTTCATTGAGTTCAGTTCAGTTGTTGAAACAAAAATCGATATCTATCCAGGTGAATAAGCTAACGGCAAACGTCAGGTTACCAAGATGTCAAGCCAAGTTGGAAGCCGTAGGCGGCAATCATTCTGACACCAGGGTTTGTGAGGTAGGTTAACCTCTAAGCCCGAACTATGCAGACAACCAAGATGTCATGTAAAAAGACAAAGATTTCCCCGAGCAACAATATTAATATTTTTCTATTTGGTACAGAACAGTAACAAGACGAGTAGGTTTATATTATTATTCAAATATGGACAAGGACATATCTTATTATTTCTTTAAACTTTTCTATAGACTTGGTCGGGTCAATATCGATTTATGTCTTCTACTTTTTATTCCCGATATATATTAATGATTACTGAAGCATAGTTAGCAATAGGGACCTTCAAAGCAATCACTCAGCAAATTTACCCACGACCCAGGTCAACTGCAGTTCAGTTCATTCTACGAACTAATTCATAGGACCTATACACACACTAGTCAACCGAGACTTCCAGCGGCCCCACTCAGTTGCAGCGAGTAGATTAATACGCTTGAATGCGCCGCGGCGACCCAGATTCGAGTCCCGGCGAAAAATTGTCGGTTATTAAAACTGGGCTCTACTCTAGTTATACGTGCCTAGAATTCTGCTGCTCTAGTTGTGAAGTCTTTGAATATAAAGTAATTTTAAATTGCCACTGGTTCAGGGTGGTTATGGCTTATTGAAAATAATTCTAAACACATTTATGAACATACTGCCATTGTAATTAAGTAATATACTGTTGAGGGCCTAGAGATTTGAGCCTAACCTAAAAAATATTTTTGGTATTATTTAAAAATCACATAACATTGTTTAATTGATCTTAATTTGATCCGACTGTCTTAACGGAGAAGAATATACGATAACACGACAGGAAATAATCGTGATAAAAAAATTATCAATATTAGTCCGGTCAATAAAGAAATGTAGAGTGCGTGAGCGGGAGCCTAAGCGATTTCTTCAGAAACTTATTCAGAGTGCTTAGGGATAAAACATACTAAAAGTCCCCACGTCTAGGAGGTGAGCTGGAGGGGGGAGGGGGGGTTAAAGGTCTCATTTTTAAGTTTTTCGCCAATATTACAGAAACGGTGCGTTGTAGCAAAATATGATCTTAGATGAAATGAAAGCTTATAAAATTCTCTACAACTTTTATTCTATATCGATTTTTCATATTCCTAACCGTTTTTGAACTACACGCTCCTGAAATGTAGGAAGTACTGTTTAGTAGGGGATTTATTGAAATGTTTGTATGGGAAACATTTTTTATTGGACGAGTCGACGAAACTTGGCATGGTTGTAGAATAGGTGATCCTAAGTAGAAATCCACCGGGACCCATGACTTGTACTCCCTCTGAAGCCGGGGGGAGGGGGGTGAAGTTGGATTTTGCTGCCCTTTTTGTTGACGCTATATCTCTAAAACCGTAAGTACTATGACAAGTTTGGTATCATTTTCGAATAACTCGTTAACGTAGAACTTATTTTCGGAATTATAAAATAGGGTGGCCATACAAAAAAACTAAATTTTAGGACAAAATTCACAAAACACTAAGTCTTTTAACTTAAATGTCGTTTACTTTTCCCATGGGAATGGTATCGATGCAAAAAAAATATGGTCGGGTAGCAGCATTCACGGGCTTTACAAATATATAACTTTTATAGCACTTACTTGATAAAAAATGGGTTAAAAAAATAAAATTGCATGTGCGGCAGACAAAGGTAATGAACATGGAACTAGCTCCAAGACCAAATTTGTCCCAAAATAGTGGTATTAAGGGGTGATAATGTATGGCAGAAATGTTGTGGGTGTTACAAAACCTTCCAAACATATAGGAGATGTAGAAATTCAGGTTAGAATGGAAAGTTAGAGCGGCCGGAACAAACGGTAGGAGATTAAGAGGTGTTTTTTTTTAACAAGTAAGTGCCTTAAAAGTTATATATTTGTAAAGCCCGTGAATGCTGCTACACGACATATTTTTTTTTGTATCGATACCATTCCCATGGGAAAAGTAAACGACATTTATGTGGGAAGATTTAATCTGTGTTTTGCGAATTTTGTCCTAAAATTTAGTTTTTTTGTATGGCCACCCTATTTTATAATACCGAATATAAATTCTACGTTAACGAGTTATTCGAAAATGATACCAAACTTGTCATAGTACTTACGGTTTTAGAGATATAGCGTCAACAAAAAGGGCAGCAAAATCGAACTTCACCCCCCTCCCCCCGGCTTCAGAGGGAGTACAAGTCATGGGTCCCGGTGGATTTCTACTTAGGATCACCTATTCTACAACCATGCCAAGTTTCGTCGACTCGTCCAATAAAAAATGTTTCCCATACAAACATTTCAATAAATCCCCTACTAAACAGTACTTCCTACATTTCAGGAGCGTGTAGTTCAAAAACGGTTAGGAATATGAAAAATCGATATAGAATAAAAGTTGTAGAGAATTTTATAAGCTTTCATTTCATCTAAGATCATATTTTGCTACAACGCACCGTTTCTGTAATATTGGCGAAAAACTTAAAAATGAGACCTTTAACCCCCCCTCCCCCCTCCAGCTCACCTCCTAGACGTGGGGACTTTTAGTATGTTTTATCCCTAAGCACTCTGAATAAGTTTCTGAAGAAATTGCTTAGGCTCCCGCTCACGCACTCTACACCCCCCTTTGAGCCATTCGTTGACCGGACTATATAACAAAAAACTAAAGAACGACATAAATACAGTACTATTCAATATTCTGTGTAAATACAAAAAAGTACACTATTAATATCATTAATACAGTATTAATATATAAAATCTAGGTTCAGTTTAAAGGAATATTACTATAAAAACCCGACCATTTTAATGAGGGTCGCCTCAGGCCTATTTTTTCGAGACATTAAAATAAAGCATTTTTCCTACAATAGAACAAGAAGGTAAATTTACAAAAGCGCAGTGTTTCAAAATGTAAATTTCAAAGTCTGAGCTTTCTCAAAATGATATTAATGGAGAGAAAGGATAAAAATAATGCTTTTATGCTTTTCATAACATTAATAATACAGTTTACCAGTTGCTAAAGCCAATCTTTGTAAGTTGTGACTATAGCATTGCTAAAAGCTGATTGCTTAAACTTATCTAAGAGCGAGCGTCTTTTCGAACAGTTATTATAATAAAAATATTAAAACATCAACATCATGCGCATTGAACAAGAAAGGGTGACAAACAATAAAATCTATACATTTAATAAAATCCTAGTAAAACACCACCATTTAATCACACTAAAGTTATCAAATAGATAAGTAAGTTTTTAGAGCTGGATTCAGCTTATCACCATCCTAACAACACCTACTCACGAGACTTAAAAAAAATATAAAATAGAAATGAATAAAATCTCCAATAATAAAACAGGCAAGTCACTTCAACTCAGAATAATAATCTGGAAGAGTTACAACCCATTTACAAAGGAAATGTTCATGAAAATTTTAAAACATTTCTCTTATTGGCAGCGCTCCAGCCTACGCTATACGTTCCTGGCTCTCAACTTGGGTCACGTTTATATCTCTAATGCAGCAAGAGCCCGTGTTTTTATTCTAGCCTGTCGTGTCCCACTGCAGGGCAAAGGCCTCTTTCATCTCCTTCCACTTTCTTTTCTCCTATCCCGAGCTATGCTCTCCTACGCCACAGAAGACGCATCCACCTCGTCTCGCCACCATTTGTGGGGCTCCAAAGTCAAGCCAAGGCGCCAAAAAATTGGATCTTTTGGCCCAGAGATCATAATAAATAAAAACATTATACGTCTAAGTTGCAAGTTTTTTTTTAACTGACCTACGCTTTTGCCACAAAATCGACGTATTATTAGCTTCATTGGACTTGCCTGAATATTAGTTCCTACTACACACTTTCCTCCTCTACAGGACTCTCACTTCATTGAAATTCCCACTTTCTAGTCTGTAAGCAATTGATCAAACAGAAGAACGTTGCTGCCCATTCACTTTCAATCCCTTTTCCATGTACCATTAGACGCCTCAAAAATGTGAAGATTTTTCTTTTATTGACGTTTAGTTCCCTACCAACACACTCCTTATCACCGCAATATCCAGCATTCCAAATCCCCTCCGGATTAAGTTCCTGAGTCTAGCTAATTGCTCGCAATTTGTGCTGATGCGGGAACTCTAGACTTTAGATAGGTACCTACTGAAATTAGGTCGACTACCAAACAAGTAGTTCTCAGTTAAGTAGTTAACAGATTCAGCAAATACTTCAGTGAGTTGCACCTCAACTTGCATCAGCGGTTTAGCGAATTTAGGAGATAACTCGCAGTTTAACTGGTCAGTTTTATTACCATCGATATCGTAACAGCCCATATGTATCCCCACCGAGGGGCTCAAGCTGACCCTGAATGTACGAATAGGTGAAAAGGCCTTAGTTGACCACAATGACCCATTGCGACTGTGACAACTTCAAGTACCTCGGATTGAACCGATTTAGACGAAACTTGGTACAGAGATAGAATAAACCTTGGGAAAGGACATAGGAATTTTTCCGCGGGAAAATACTTCATTCCCATGGTAAAAACTATTAAACGGGCCGAGAAGCGGTTCGGAAAGCCAGTATCAAAAAACATAATAAGTATTACAAGTGACGCTAGCATTGAAACGCACACGCAAACAACAAACAAACCCTTCCGACCGATTTCCCAAATCGACGGTCAAAGCCAACATTCATATCCACTCGTTTAAACACGTCCGCTGTATTGAACACATCGCGCAAGTCAAGACAATTCTCTTTACGGATGTTTCGACAATTATTTACAGCTTTTAGATTTAGACGTACTTGGTGTTATTGTGATAATGATCTAGGCAATGGGTGATTGGTTTTGATTAAACCTAGCTCTGGCGTAGGCTTTGACACAGATGCGATTTTGCAAAAAAATATCGGACAACAATACAGATCAAAGAGAATAAGGAAGATGTTGCAGTACACGTATATTTTTATAGACTAGCAGTTTATCTGTCTGTATTAATAAAAATGACAATATGTCCTAACTATGTCTGTCTGATTCATATTACTTTTCACTAAAACGAGAAATATCGCATTGCCATGAAATACTTAGGGAAGTTCAGGTTTCAAATTAAATACTTAGCATACTGTATTCAGTTACCTATTTAATGTATCGGTTAAATGACTTTATGAAATGGCATTATTAAAATACAAAAAAATACAAGACATAAGAAATATGCCAGTAAGTACCTACCTTGAATCTTTGTATAGATTTTCTCAGCAACCTTACCGGGTTGCTGAGAAACTAAAAATTTTAATCCAAAGACGCAAAAGCAAGCCTTTGAATAAACTTCATCTTTTACTTCTGTGCCTCAAGACTGGCAACTTACTAACATTAATTAAAGTTCTAACTAAGCGAAGACGCCACTAGTTAGCGTGTAGATAACTAACCGAGACTGCACTGAAAATAAAATTGTACTGCGTTTCTAAAATTTTAAATTATAATCAACTAGATATTCAAAGTACTCTTTGAATATCTAGTTGATTATAATTTTGTCTCAACATCATCATAATTATCATTTCAGCCGAAAGACGTCCACCCACATGACTAATATTTGCCAAACTTTAAAATATTATATAATAACTTATTTTTACTTTTATATTTATTTAATCAACTGAAATATCCAACTTATTATTAAAACTAGTCTTTATTGCAAGTAACCTATACGTATTGTAATTAATGATTTCGTTTCTAATATCTATGTACCTACTTCATGCAACTTTTCATTACAATTTTTAAGCAAAACAAAAGCTAAGCGTGTTGTAATATATTTTCACTGTACAATAACTACACAGAAGATAAAGTAAAGGAAAATCGAGAATAACTTGGTTACACTTGGAAAGGCGAGTCTGTTTTGAATGTATGGAGATTCAAATGAGAATTGAAGGAAAGTTGGAGTGGTAAAACGTTGAATGTTCAACATTGTAGTATGCAGATTAGGCCTATGCCTTACCATACAGCTCTTTATAACATTGGTACGTACAAGACTATCTTCTATAATGTGAAATCATCTAAACATTGAATGTGATATATAGAATTTCTTGATACCTAACAATTCGTCCAAAAAGCAACGCAGTGAGCGTCTTTGGACTAAAAAATTATGACACTGTAAACGCATTGTTTTTATTTTTTTCTTATAGGTATCTAAATCTTCAATTTCATCACAATTATGCCAATTCATTTATAGAACTAATTAATTTCTCAATATGGAATGCTGAGAAAATACTAATTTGATCTCTACTTCTACTTTTGAATTTAGGTAGGTACTTACAAAGCCGTACTTCATAGCGCTTATTACTAGTATTCTACTGGAAGATGAATATGAACCCAGATTTTCACACAAACTGCCTGCCACACTGTGATCAAGCATACTACCTACCTCTAGTCTTCGCGAACCTGAGAGAGGTGGAAAAACTGTGCGGCAAGCTCTCGAACCCCTCGGAAGCGGGGCGGGCTGGGGCGGTGCGTAGGGCTTGCGGGGTGGGGACCCGGCAGAGGCACCATGCCGACACCGTGGCCATCCGCCCGCTGCTTGCCTGTCCGCGCTTTCCCGGTTACCATTCTTGCGACTGGGGGACTAGAGAAGCGGGCTGCGCGACACATTCTTGAAGGCGAGGCGCGCAGATAGGAGGGGAAGCTCACTACACACGGATGAGTGGCATCATCAGGCTGGGATTAGGGGTGAAATAGTTCCCATACCGGGAGCTGATCACCCGTCTGCGCCACTCGCAGACGTCCCCCATATAGATAGATAGATAGATACCTACCTCACACACCTGTACTGTGACAGTGTGGTCGAATAAGACCTATTCACATTGATTTCAGGATAGGCTCGAGACCCTCTCTGGGGACATATACATCCGTGTCAACATCCGTAATCAAAACGAACACAAACAGTATCACACACAAAGTTACAACACTCACCCGTAGCCCGGCTTCTGGCAGAACCAGGACCTGGTCAGCTTGGCAGCTTCAAGTAATGCTCCTCCTAGCTCCCCTATCCTCATTCCAGTGCAGCAGCACCCATCATCCCCTTCCACCAGAACCAGTTTCGACTCGGACTTCGCCACTTTGAATGTCCCGAGTTCTTCTGATTGGGGATAATATTGTAGCTTCCAATGGGATTAATTTGCAGTGGTATCCAATCAAATTCTATTGGCTTCAACGTTCTTGTATAGATATTTAGATTTATCCAGAAGAACAAAATTCATTCCAATTTTATACACTGTATTTCAAGTTTGAACATTTGTTATTTTGCTGTCACTAATCACTATTGCACAGTATTTTACAGTTTCAATTCTTGAGCAACTTTTGCACTTTGAAAAACCGTTTATTCAATTCACACTAACGCAGCTCGAGTTTCTTAGGCACTAAGTATATATTTTGTTACACAATCCTATAAAAGAAAAGATTAATGTTGTAACGAATTGCGCAATAAAATTTCCATTAGTCGCCATCAACTAAACGCGAGATAGGATCTCTAAATTGGTGGCATTAGTCGCTTTCAAGTACAATACTAGTCTTTAAAGAAGCCTCTTTACAACACCTGCCTAAAGACGTAATGTATTAAGAAATCACGAAAAACTGAGTGAGAAATCTCATCATAGCCAAAACCTGATACCTACAACTACAACCAAAAATTTAACCACATAGATAATAGAAGTTCATGAACAAAAAATTTACAAAATACATAAGGAAATTGTGGCTATCCTCAAGTTAAAAGAAGGTATTACATCATTGGATAAACCACAGTAAATATAGACAGCAAAGACATGATGTAAGCGCAAAAAAGTAAAACAAAGTTACCTACAGACATCAACAAACTCTTCGTAACGTGTAAGGATAATATTACACTGTCTGTCTGTAAATTGAAGGTGAAACCGCCATTGAAAACTATCCTGATGTCATTACCATATCAGTAAAGAAAAGTTGAGACCATTAGATAAGCATGCCTCTAGATATACAAATTCAATATTCACTTGGACTTCGGGTGATTATAATGTTCTGAAGTTCAGAATTTTCAAGGAAATGTCTTTTAACTGTATAATAATAAAACACCATCTTTAAACAAAGGAAAAGTCGTAACGACAAATAACGACGTGATAAAACAACACTCGGCTCATATAACACGACATGACTTACGTCTTTTGCCGGAGTACCTAGAATAAAATAAAACTACGAAAATATCTAAGTGAATAGAAAAGCTAAAACTTCACACATTGTTTTATTCAAGAAGCATCTTTTGCATTAAAATTCATCATAATCATCATCATCATCATCATCGTTTCAACAATAAGACCTCCACTGGACAAATGTATAGTTTCCAAACTATTTATTGTCAATAGATAAAAAAGACTAATAACAAAAATTATAGTCAAATAACCCACCCCTTAACAATTCTGGAGCAAACGTGCCCATAACGTTGGCAGCCTTGAAAGATGGAGATATTTTCAATAGAGTTCATTTTAATTCATTTAAAAAAAGAGGATTGGGTTAGTTACTTTCCTACTTTAATGCCTCGTTGTAAAGCAAAGGCATCCTTATGGTGCGATTTCCAAAACGATTATAAACTTATTCCGTTAGAACTTTTACTTAAACATAATTTTATATTGGCAGTAAATGTTCACCATAAAAGATCGAAAGTTGCGCCATTTAATAGTTAAATTCGACTTCAAGGTTAAACTACATCTTAAAATTCCTTTACTACTTTTTAGACAGTAATGTGATTTGCAAGCTTTTCTAATTCTATATTTGCAAGTTATGATGTCATTGAAAACCATGAGCGCGAAATGTTCGTTTTGAAACCGTTAAACTAATATAACCCGAAAACTACGACTGTGGCATATAAAATTGTCCAAAACACAAAATTCTCTAAATAGAAAGAAAGAAAAAAAGCAAAGAAATACAGAATCAAATCGAATCCGTATAACCTATTATAATAACTGTCAAAAAAATGCATTGGAAGTGAAACTTGCTTATTAATATCTATACAAAACTATTGGTGTATGACAATAAAAGCAGCCGTTTGGAGAAACTAAATTGACATATAATAGACATCTAGATCAAGATGATACAGCAAGAACAGCAAACGTATCGTATTTGCATTACAAAATGTGAACGAGCACAAAAAGGCGATCGAACAAGTAGTACGATATCTATCTGACCAAGCATGACTTGTTGGTTATACTGACCCATATTATATTACAAGCAAAACACATTATACGTTGTTCTGAATCTAATAATATTATGAATTTTCCTATGCAGGTATGAGTATGAAAAAGCTTTGAGTAATTTTATGGAATTTTACTATGTGACATTACCTACAAAAACTATCACTTCAAGATTATTAAAAACATGTTAACAAAGCCGAACATATACCTAACTAATTAAATACATTTAATAATATTTTTTTTAATTGACCTATGCTTGTGTCGAAAAGGTACGACCAATCAAGCTTCACCGGACTTGCGGGGGAGCGGAAGACTCTACCCCAAACATTTAATCAATCTAAACTATAAAGACTATTTCAAATTTGTGAATTTTTAATATATTTTGAGTTCTTATTTTGTTACCATTATTGTAGCTAATCTGAAAAAAAAAACAATGAAGCATCATCCGTCATAGAAATAATACAAAATGTTTCATTGTCAGGAAACCAACATAGTCCAATCTACATACGTCATAATTTATCACTAATATGTCACCTTGAACAAAATGGCAGAATAGAAACTGCTTACGTTATGGATGGACTCGATTAGTTATTAATGGTGTTGAATTGAAGTTAAATCAAGGGAGCATTGAACATGAACATATATAAAATACGCTACGAATTTAGTATGGTTCATGGTTTGATCCTCTGAACATGTTTATGAAAATTGATCAGGTATTTTTGATGGTGACACATGAAAATAACTTACGGTGAAAAGCTTTGTCACGGAAAGGTAAAATTTTTTGTTTCTTCTTGGTAAAACACATGTACCTACTATTATATAATTTCGACTGCACACAAATAAATTATCATTTTAAATTCACCTTATAGCCGTAATTTAATATTTTGAACTACTTACTTAATATGATGCTAAATGTATGCACAGTTTTATTTATGTATACTTACGTTTAACAATTGCTAGTTTCTTCTGGAAAACCTTGAGAGTTCACAGACTTTGAAAACGTCCATCTTGCAAAAATTTTACACACTGTCCGATCACGTTTTTCTGATTCATACATCGATTACACAAAGTGGATGTGTCATCGCTTGTGTTAGTCTCATGACAATGACAGACTCGATATGGACAGTTTTAATTACCTGTCCGTAGATCTCAATACAGGAAAATTATCTAAGGGCATAGGGATTATAAGATCTATTCCACTTGATCAATAAAATTAATTAATAGAACATTATCTATTACAAGGGTTATATTGAAACTGGTGCAGGCAGAATTAAAGAATATGAAAGTGTCATTGACGCAAAATATGAACAAGATAACGATATCCTTGACTGATAAAAACTATTCAGATCAGACGAAGCATTAAAGATGTAGATAGCAAATTGATTTTTGATAGCTGTAAAAACATTAAGGCCATTTCGATTTACAATCACTTTCAAAAATGCTTTGTATAATGGCAAAACGCAGTAATAACAAGCACTTATGTTTTCACCCCAAACAACAACAATTATTGCGGGTATTTTACATAATTCCATAGATAAACGAAGATCGTAAAACACAGACATACCACATACCAAACAGCGGAGAAAGCAGACCCAGCTGAGCGTGAACATAACTAAATGTGGGCTTCTGACTTGCGTATGATTCCGCTTGAATTGCAAATCTCGGAGAACTGATCTTTATACTACACGGCATTTAGTTTTTTATAAGTTGCGGAAGAATGACACATAAATGCTATCTCTTGATATAATATTGTAGACAAGATAGAATAATTATAAAAATAGCCTTATGTTTAAGAATTGCCAAGTAATAAATAACACAATAAAGGTAGATGAATTAAATGCATAAATGCAGAATATTTTATCGGATATAACCTTTGGGAAAATCTTATCCAGCAATAAACATCTACTTGCTGAAATGATGTTAATAACTCTTAAAGGAATAAATTGGTCATGTTATTCCATAACTTAAAAATTATACATGTAGACAATCCAAAGAATCACAGATTTTTATGGGTTACGAGTATCTCCGCGATTTACTTTTGAATTGAGCTTACCGACATTTTGACCGGGATCATGGTCACGGCAGAACTCCAAGGAATCAACCCTACGAATAACTACACATAAAAACTTCAGAAACGTTACACGAAATGAAGGATAGTTTAGCAGAAATAACAATAACAACAGTTACTACTGAAGGAAAATTTCAGACGGTGAAATAGGAAATATAACAACGTGAGTAAATCAAAATCGACAGCAACTGAAAGCAATCGACAACGTAAATATTTTAAACAACCGTACGTCGGAAACAACTGGATGCGAACCGTTAAACTGCGGGGATTCGACAAATTAATGTTGAACTTAGACTTACGACTGTCTGTGGAATGTCTTACGTCTTTTTCGCAAAGCAGTAACATAACAATTTAATAACAGCGATAGATTACCTACTTTTATAACGGATATAAATCTCACATTAATAAAATAATTTGACGCACGTTTTGTAATTAAACAAACTTAGTAAGACTCTACTAAAGCATATTTAAACAACTTGCCTAAGTTTGTAGACAGATATATCGAAAGAAATTTGTAGAGATAGTATCAGACAGACAGTTTCTAGAAAAAAGCTTTCTAGATTCATTTCATGAAAAACGATAAAAATTGTAAGAGGTCTTCAATGACTGGTACTGAAATAGCTGTCAAAACCTTAGGAGGTAACTCATAACATCGCTTACAGTCGTTAGTATGAATTGACCCGTATTTTACAGACAATAACACTAGTAATGCAACAGGCGAAATAAAAAACATTGCATGCAATCCAAATTGTAAATAATATGAAAAATAAGTAACCCTCTATTGCATTGCATACCTTCTCGTAAAGAAAAGTTATTATAAAAAGCTAATTGCAACATACTAAAGGATTGAAGCTAAGTTAGCTAAATTTGAGAATATAGGTAACGACGTAATTGATGTTAAAAATTGACACATAAGTGATAACGTTTGTTTAGTAAATCATTTATCTCATACCAAATGAAACAAACCAATAAGACCACAAAAGCAAAATCGCGTGCCAGTAGAACTAAAATGACGTAAGCAAAAGCATTCGCGTTTTGCTCTGATTTGGATTAGCAGTATCTTTCTTTAATGACCGGGTCAGCGGAGTGAAACGAGGAAACGCGATAGACTTGAACGTCGAGACAGAAACCAAAGCGATCGATATCCAATACCGCTTTGATTCAGTTCGAGTAAAACAAGCAAAAGCGTAAAGCAATGGATCATAAAACCAAAGATAAGGTAGTTATCGTCAGAAATAAGGAAACCAACTGAAGGTCACCAGTATTATGTCAATGGTGTCAGCTGATTGTATAGGCTTGTTCACTTTTACTCGTGATTTATTGGAGATTGTGTAACCAGTTGATTGGTCTTGCAAAACCGGAAAAAAGTCGTTACGACAAGAGTAGTTAAACTTGAAAGAAATGGTAGGTGTGCAGGAAATTGTTTTAAGTCATAAATCTATATTAGTTCGGAAAATTGTAGGGAACAGGACTAGCGACTAGAAATCGTTAGTGACAAGTTATTGAGAAAATTATGGGATAGAGTTTGTTGTCCTTTCCTGGGTGAAACGATCTCGAGACGCAGTTTTGCATGAAAACATTATTATTTAGGGTGTATAAGTCCGTAAATATGCTTTTTGCCAATTAAAACAAAAATTATGGAGATTTTGAAGATTCAGGATTTGAAGCTTTCACTCAAGTCGATAGTTTAGACGGAAATAAAAAAAGAAAGTACGTGTATGTAGCAGTAAAAGTTAAATGTTAAATAAACGCCGTTGAATTTCTTGACCTCGCGACACCAAACTACTTTCAGATTTCAAATATATTCGAGTGCATAAATGCTCATTAAAAAGCATCATGCGCAGTGGATGACTCTACGAATAAGTAGATATATACTAAACATTGATCTATTTTTACCAGATTCTTTGATGTACTTTTAACTGTTTAAGACCCGTAGGACAAATATTGTATTTGAAAGAGTGAACAAATATAATTCAATGTATTTTAAATAACGTGGGTTTGATTAATTTTTCTTCATTAATTCATAATTAACCTTCAAGTAAATATCTAAACCTTTAATCTAACTCAGCTATTATAATACAACATACAACCACAAAAAACTGCCAACACGCACGAAATCTTCCAATAAGTAACGTTAAGAATAAAATAAGGCTACTGATCCGTCTTTTCAAGTTTCTCGGATAAAACTTCCAGCCCTTTCCCTGGTGCTAAAAGCCAATTTCTCTACAACGTTCAATCACTTGGAAGGTTGAGGTGTACTTGGGACCACCGACGACCTTCCAGGCCAATCAAGGCTGTGCGTAGTATATTCAGGGCTAGGACAAAAGAGATAAGCGAATATGTACCACACACCTCTAAACCACCAATGAAATAAATCTATCATACTATTATTACGAGTATTTTGTGGAAAGATTTGTATTTTTGTGTGTGTGTGTGTGTATGTTTGTAATGAATAAACTCAAAAACTACTGAACCGATTTCAAAAATTCTTTCACCATTAGAAAGCTACATTCACCCTGAGTAACATAGGCTACCTTTTACCGCGGGAAAATGCCTCATTCCCACGGGAAAACTGTTAACGCGGGCGGAGCCGTGGTGAAAAGCTAGTTAAATAAATAAAACTGAAGCCGAGTCGGGGGATGTAAGAAGTAAAATAGAACAAATCCAGATTCTTTTTTGTTTTTATTTCTGTTTGCACGGGCCGATCTCCGAAACTGCTGGACCGATTTTAATAAAATTGTATAATATGGTGGTACCTTAGGTATATCTCCGTTCAACATCTATTACCACGGGAAAGACAAAGATTGCAGGCGTAGCCGCGGGCAGACATCTAGTCTTCTCGCTTGAACCACAGCAGCTGGACCTCTTTTTTTCACAGTTCTTGGTCTAGTGCTAGGTCCACCCAAACTCTTCAGCGTCAAGATAGTAATGTTTGAGCATAATTTAATCATAATGATGATGACTACCGATTTTTCTTTTCAAAATAACAGTTCCTTTCGATTTTTTAAGTGGAAATGGTGTAACCACATCTTTCCCATTTCCAACTCTAGTAAATATTCGAAGTTATAATTAAATTTTGCGATAACATAATATGTAAATCCACAAAGAATCCAAAATAAACCTGGTTACAAATAGTTCCAGTTACATTATGCCAAACAAAATAACATCTCAACCTTAAGACTGTATTTCTAAACATCTGCTTGAGTTTATAGTTTACGCTTCGATAATTGAAGAATGTAATGAAATCAACGACACTTATCGAGCAGAGATGTCACTGCCTTACACTACCCACTACAATCAACTCCTATCTCTATAATAAAAGCGATAAAACTCAGAATCCAATGGCCTTAACACCTGATGGTGTCGAAGGGATTAATACTCGAGCGAAATGTCCAATAAAGTTAATTTTACTATAGGTACGTACAACTTGATCCCTGCCAATAAAATTTGTGTTTAATGTGACGGTAGTACTTACGTTTGATATTTGCTTGGAATGTGGTTTTTCTGAAATCAGGAAATAGGATACAATATATTTGCGTATGTTTCGCTTTATGTTTCCGAGTAGTAACCGAATTTAATTAAAATCTGTGTTAGCTATTGGTTTTATTGCGAGTACAGAGTCGAATAAAATGAAAAGTAAGAAACCGCTGAAGCAGAATACTTAATCAGAGCTGACATCTTTGAAGAAATAAACTCGTATTGCGTGAGATAATGACAATTAGTATCTACATACTGTAATATTTCCCACTATTTAGAATGCTACGAGTAGGTGCGACCCACGGTGGGTGGGACTCGAAAATCGAAGGATTTCAAACCATTTTTTAATAAAATACCCACGATCAGAAATATCCATCTTCGACACTTTCATAACATATCTTCATTACAGCACATGAATACACAGA
Organism: Teleiodes luculella; assembly: GCA_948473455.1. Lineage (NCBI taxonomy): Eukaryota > Metazoa > Arthropoda > Insecta > Lepidoptera > Gelechiidae > Teleiodes > Teleiodes luculella. Next base: position 6,397,758 of record OX419605.1, read on the forward strand.
AACAGTAGTAATCAAGAATCACTCTAAAACAAAATATTAATGAAGTTAAACTAAACCAGCTAAATATTTGCGTTTATAAATTGTCGGCAACCAAAGAACAGTCAAATGCAGAAATCAGAATTATTTGCAATTCAGATGCACCCGTTTACAGTACAGTGGCTTCATGCCAATGGTATTAATGCAGGCGATGTTATTCAAGCCTGTTTATGACCTTTTTCATATAAACAGAGACGTAAACAGACTTTGAAGTTGAAAGCTGTTACGTCAGAGAATACTTTGTAAGTAAAAGTTACTATTACTATCAAGAAATTACTGCATAATTCGATACTAATAATTTAATAAGACCCTAAATTATTGCAAGATATGACTACCTAAATATTATATAGTAGATATATTTTCATGCAAATGACTGGTGCACACGACATCATCACTTCGAAACATCGAGCTATTGTGGCATTGTCGGTAGTGCTCTATTCTATAAAAACAATTTGGTTTATTATTTATTATACATTTGCCAACTGCACAAACATTTGCTTTCATGGCAAGGCTAAGGTTGATTTAAGTGTTTTTATTATCAACGATTTTCGTGTATTTTTTTAAATTTTCTTAAGTTTCCTTGGAGACGAAATGAAAAGAAAGGCCACAATAATATTTAGCTCATTCAGGTGGCCAAATTACAGTAATGAAAACAAGCACGTACAAGCACTCAGACACCACGAGTGACGTCATTAAGAGTAATTACGACGTGAAATAATAAGACACCTTGATATGAAGATCTGTATCTGGGCGGATGTATAACAAAACTATATGTTCATGGTTTTATAATGATACGTCGCGGTTTGGTTTGTGAACCGCAAAATTCAATTGAAAACCACAAAATATAGTTTGATTAGTGCCAACGTAGTAAGATAAAGAGATGGGTTTATATGTTAGATATTATTATATTTACATATTCAATTAACTAATGATTTATAAAGTATAGGCATAGATAGGTGATTCCGAAGAAGTTCCGTATTTTTTTATTTTATACTAATCAATCAATCACCTCGCTATTAGTAAATAAATGACTGAAATATTTACAGACAATCGTAGTATCCAAATATATACTAAACGATAGCGTATCGTAAGTTAATAAATACATAAACAGAGTTCATTCAAAAATGTATAAAATAAGTAGTTTTTACAGGTGTGGGTAATCTTATCTTTAGCTGCTATAAATTCTTTCAGAAGTCACGAAGTATGTGTCAAGCCACGTCAAGCTACAACTTTACATGACACGTGCAATGCTTGTTTATTTTTTAAGATTTGTAATATTTATTTTTAATTATTTTTGTAGAAAATAAGCTATTTGTTCTTCATTCATACCAAACATTATGCGTTAGGCTTAGATTAGTAACTCATATGGATTTTTAAAGATCATGGACTAACACACTTTTTATTCTTCAAATTTTAATATGTCTGGCTCAGAATGAACTCGCAACAACTAATTATTCAAGAACTGAAATCAAATGTTCAACTTTTCCCTAAGCTTCTCGACTAGTATCGACATTGAAAAAAATTGCTTAACCATGTCTGAATAGGTAAGGATACAATTTTATATGGTCGTCACTTCAATGTTAATTAGTTACGAAAAAAAGTAAAAAAATATATAAATATAATAAAATGCACTTTGTTCATCATCAACCTACCATCCCATCATTCCGATTAAGGTCTATTAGGTCCATATTATGTACGGATAAAATATTATAGTGGTTGGAACGGTAACATTGCTGATGATATGGACTTAGAAGAGCGTGTTGTGATACAATTATTTGAAGCATCATGATAAGATACTTTTATTCGTCATTCGTGACTGCAATAATGTTGTTCTGCTTTTTATATTATCTCGTGTTTTAATTGTAAGCTGCGGTTGTTTGCAACATTGTTTGAGCTGAATGTGCGAACATGTTTGTAAAGTCTAAAAAGAGTTGTAGGAAAAACCAATCCGGAAAGATACAATTTACTTTAGATGAGGAAAGAGATTTTGTTGATGCAAATTTAAGTATGCGAAAGAGAATTTTTGCACAAAGATAACTTTCTTTCCTCGTATCATTGCGTATCATTGTGTTTTGTGTAACCTACTTGGAGTTGGGCAAATTAGCGGTAGAAAAACGATATATTTACTTGCAGCAGATGATGTTAATGAATTAATATTTGAATACAGAATGGACGGGTTCGTAGTTTGAGTATTTGACGATTAGCCAATATGTTGTAATGATTAAACTCAAAAACTACTGAACCGATTTCAAACATTCTTTCACCATTAGAAAGCTACATTCACCCTGAGTAACATAGGCTACCTTTTACCGCGGGAATTTGCCTCATTCCCACGGGAAAAACTGTTAACGCGGGCGGAGCCGCGGCCGCAAGCTAGTACACAATAAACATAGAAAGCTCAAAACACTAGATCCGGCGCGAGCTGATTACCATGGTATCAGCCATCATCTCGCCGCGACCACATGAAAGTCGCACGCGCAACTGGAGCGGATCGTCCGCGTGGAGTGCGCGCGCACGCGATTCGCTATTCTAATACTTCGACAAAGGTGCTATTTACATTACTTAGCCGAAATCACAAGTACCGGTGACCCACCACACCGAAATGGTAAAGCTAAGTCAATGTACAAACATATATTATGGCTGCTCGAATCGGAAGATTATTTCTCAGTTAATTATTTTAATATCCTTTCTGTACTTTATTATTTACTTGTAATTTATAATTTAATTACGTACAGGACAATCTTGCGCATATTTTACATCTTATGTTTTGACGTGACAACGTCTTATAATTCGATGGAGCCGGCTGCACGCACGAAAAAACATGACGCGATGCGGCGTTACCGCGCGGCTGAGGCGTTCCATTTAGGCTTGAAGTGCAAGCGAGAGCGCGGAACGAGCGACAAAGAGGCACAATCGTTGTCACGTTCAACTATCGTCAGTAAACCGACATTACAGACAACCGCTTTTTATGATAATCCTAGACTAAGTAGAAAAAAAGATCTAGGTACAATAATTTAGTTACGATTTCAATTAAACGAAATGTTGTTGAATATTATTTGGATTCCCTTGAATGACTGAATTAATGATGATATTGGTGTCGATTCGATGTTTGCCAATGCACTAATCTTAACTAAAATTTAACTAAAATTTAGTTAAGATGTGTCAGATGACATATTTAGCTATTCGGAACGCACGACTTAACTTAATTTTGTATGGAATCTGACAGGACTAAAAATAAGTTGAACTAACGCCATTTAGCTATTCGGGAACGACCATTCATCTGTCATTTTTAGTTCGTTATCTGTCATTTTTAGGTGTTTTGAACTTAAAATGGTCTTAATTTAGTTCAGTTTTTTTAGGTGTAGACTTATTATATTTTGTAAGTTTTGAGGTTAACAAACTAGGAAATCGGGTAAAAATTAAATAGTGATGAGTTTCTTCAACCAATCTACTTTAGTTAATCCTGGATATTTACTGAATCACTCATCCTCAGTCAGGTCAGAAGGGTCGGTCGAGTCTTTCAGCTAAAAACTCCATCAATCGTACAAGCAAGAGCATGCTAAGTAGATTACTTTGGATTTTGCACCTTTCTTATGTCCATCAATTAGGGAACAGAATCGCAATCGCGTTAGCCCAGCTTAACCTTCACAGAAGCCAGCACATGCAGTTGGACACTTGCAGAAGCCAGCACATGCGGTTGGACACTTGCACTACGAAATTCACCCCTACCGCTACGGAATACAGGCGCTCTCAAGGTTATAATGTCCAGCCGCATGTGCTGCTTACAACAAATCGACCATAAGTTCTCTTTTGCAATTTCGTTTTTGTTTTACGCAGAATAAATATAAATTTCTAATTTCCGAAACTAAAACGGAACGTAACACATACTAAGTTGCGTTTTGTTGCGCGTGCGTTCGATTCACGAACGTTCACTTTATTGCGGATTAAGGTTGCATGACTTTATACCTTTGCCTTTCTGTTGAAAAAAAAAATGCAGGAGCGTGCACAGAGCGAGATAATGTGTATCCGAACGTTAATCGTGTCAAGATTTGTTAAGTCCTGTCAAAAATGAACTAAAATTAGTTAAGATAAGGCGGGTGCAATACCGAATTAGCCCCATTGTTTCTTGTTCGATAACAGCTCATATTATTATATGACCCCACCGAGGCGAGGGGCTCGAGCCTCCCTGAGAGTAGGTACCTGTGATTTCCTTTTTAATTTACTATATTTCCTTTCCTGCTGTCTTAAGTTATTTACTTATTATAAGATTTTTATTTATTAATTGCTATGTTATTAAACCAAAACTATCAGTAGTATGCCAATCGCTACGAGAATTCACATGTCTACGCAAAGTTTAAAGTTAAACACACCGCCGCCGCACGCGCAGAGAAAACGTGCCTGCAATGACGATACCAATATTATCAGTAATGGCTTGCCAGACCATCACTGTTATAATTACTATCGTCTATTGTTAGCAAGGAAAAAACGTAATACTCATACTTACTTACGAACTTATTATTATTTACACTAGCGACCCGCCCCGGCTCCGCACGGGAAAATGGTTATTGTGGGTTATCCTTCAGTATATTATGCATGTATTATACATATAAACCTTCCTCTTGAATCACTCTATCTATTAAAAAAAACCGCATCAAAATCCGTTGCGTAGTTTTAAAGATTTAAGCGTACAAAGGGACATAGGGACATAGGGACGGAGAAAGCGACTTTATTTTATACTATGTAGTGATGATGATTATTAATATCGAGTTCGTATATTTTTTGAAAAGAGAAAAATAGTGTATTTAATTTAAATTATTCTAATATCTAAGTACTTTACTAGTCAAAAGCACATACAATAAAATTACGTCAAAAATGACATACGTCAAAAATGCACTATTCTTTGGCTGCTTTGAATGCAACTGTGATTTCGTCGTCTGGTTCGGAAAGCATTATGTCTGGGACGGGCTACAAAGTGCCTATATAAGGCATCCTCATACTCTTGTGGACCTGTGCTTCGTAAGTTATTTGGGTGAAATACATGGGACGAGTTAGACCCCGACCTAGGGTCGACCTAAAAAATAAGGTTCAACAAGAGGCAGTCTTTAGAAGTCCGTTGAAGTTTGAATGGTCGTACCTTTTCGACACAAGCGAAGGTCAATTAAAAAAACAAATCTGTGTTTAGAGTATAGGTACTTCTGTCTATGTCATTGGCATTGGGAGGTTGTGTCGTACAGCTATTTCATTGGCATTGGGAGGTTGTGTCGTACAGTTATTTCATTGGCATTGGGAGGTTGTGTCGTACAGTTATTTCATTGGCATTGGGAGGTTGTGTCGTACAGTTATTTCATTGGCATTGGGAGGTTGTGTCGTACAGTTATTTCATTGGCATTGGGAGGTTGTGTCGTACAGCTATTTCATTGGCATTGGGAGGTTGTGTCGTACAGTTATTTCATTGGCATTGGGAGGTTCTGTCGTACCTACAGTTATTTCATTGGCATTGGGAGGTTGTGATTTTATCTCATGAGTGCAGGCGAGCCTTACTTGTAGTGTAGTGCGTATAGACACGCGCTTTCGTGTGCGCACTACTAATACAATGTGAACACACAAGACACACACACAAGTATGGTTCGCCTGCACTCGTGAGATACAACAACTGTAACATATTTGCTATTACTTTATATTAAATAGTTCCATTCGATATCTGGCTACTGTGAGAAGGAATCATATAACTTAATCAAAACAGAGAGCGAAATGCAGTGTGGCCCTCTGTAATATCAAAACATCCATTGTGCATATTAAACAATTTCGCAATAATGGTGTGGTGTAAATCCTTTGGGCACAAAGTGAATACTTAATGAGGCCCTTTGATCAGGTACCTCAATTGTGATTGGTTTCGAATCTGTTTGTCTATGAAAATGGGCACTGGCTTCGTTTAAATTAGCTGGTTAGTTTTCAGCTGTTATTGTAACTGTCAAGGGACAAAGGGGTTAAAAATATGTGATATTTAATAATATAATCATACTTACTTCATACTAAAATTTAAAAAGAGGAAAGATTCAGGTTACAAATCAGAAGTGGAGTGAATGAAATATGATGATGAAAAATGAGGAGTATCTAAAAAAATAAAATTTGGATTACTTTAAAAGAAAGGTTTTTATGAAGTTGACTAAAGCAGATTGAACTTGCGATCACCCTATAATATTGTAATATTATAAAATAGTACCTAATTTACCGTACTATCTATGTAATTAATTTGGGGGAATTTGAACCCTTCGGTAGAGCGGAAAAGTAAACATTGCTTGAATACACTGTCTGATCAGTTTACAGGATTGTTGCAACAAAATATTATGAATTTTAGTAACAAAAATATTTCATTAATACACGTGTATAGCAATAGCGCCCTTGAACACGGGAAATAACTGTTATCAGTTTAATAAGACTTCAGCAAAGTACTAACATATTGTTACTAACCAGTTATTTAATAACTAAAAACGTAGTAGGTTCTTCATATTGAGGGTACTGAGACGGCATAACCGATGCCACAGTACTACTGTGGCATCGGTTATGCCGTCTCTTTTACTTTTGATACTGGCCGCATGTTTGTTCGAAATTTAAATCAATTTAAAAACCCCCGCCATAAAACCGTTACTTGATCCTTTCATCAACCAGAAAAGAGCTGATATTCTTCAAATGGTTGATGATATATCATAGCTAAGAACACTCTCGACTGTGACACCTTGCAAGCAAAAAAAAAATATATCAAAATCGGCGCATCCGTTTAGGTTTAGTGGGGTGTTTAGTTAGGGGAGCTACGATGCCACAGACAGACAGACAGATACACACGTCAAACTTATAACACCCTTCTTTTTCGTCGGGAGTTAATAATTGACCTTTCCATAACCTATCCGAATAAAATTACTATTTTAAATGGGATTGCTGATTTATTTTTTCAAGCATTTTGTGTTCTTTCAGTATTTAAAGAAACACTTTCGCAATTATTGACGGCCCCGTGCCCCGTAGCCTAGTTAGTAGTACGTCTGCCTACGAAACAGGGTCGCGGGTTCGAATCCCGCCCAGGGCAAACATTCGTGTGATGAGCACTTGTGTTTATAAATGTATGTATATCAGCTGTCTGCCACCCTTAGTAAAGGCTCTGCCTAGTTTGGGGTCAGATGGCCGTGTGTGAGATGTCCTCACATATTTATTATTATTTATTAGTATAGATGATATACTACTAAGACAGGCAGGACATTAAAAACGAACGCGATTTTGCTAAACTGCTACTTACTCCCATAGGAATAAAGTGTGTTTTATGTGATATAGATACCCTACACCAGTCCATTAAAATAGCTCTAGTTACTCGAGCATGTCAAACTAACGAGCTATAAGGCGGAGAGTATAATGGTGCAAGTAATGCGACCTTTCGCACGCAGCCTAGCATTGTGTGTGTGTGTGTGTCCACCTTTGCATCGCTATATCTACGTGTTTGCGTGGTCTTATGCTGCTGAAATTTGACAGAAAGTTACAAATGTTTTATTTGTTTTACATTTAAAATCTTTACGTCCTTTTCGCGTTTTTAAGAACAAAAAGAGACAGCAGATTCGTTAATTTTGTATTAGAGACGTCAAACATCGATTTATACGTTCGACTCGGTCACGCGGTCACGCCTTATTTGACAGCTGCGCTCTTATTTGAAACATAATTCATTTAAATTTAGATTTATTCGTCTCTTGTTCTTTCCGGTTCTCATAGGAACGAAAAAGATCATGTTTAGAATGTTCCTTGGAAGAATTGCCACAAATTACGTAAACAAAATTAACTGACGTATTTAAAAAGTAACTTACAAACTAACTATGCAAATACCGAATAGAACTGTGAAAGAAAAGAAGAATTTGTAGCTAGAATGACAAGTACTATGATAATAGTTCCCAATCTAATTGTATACTTGTAAATATTTGGCCCTGGCACAAAGATTAAACTAGTGCCATAAACACAAAAAAATGTAATTATTTTTTTCCCCATATGGCGAAATGGTTTGAATTAAAGTAATAAATATAGATTTATTGTTTTACTGCAAAACATTATCGTTTTGGCCTTTTAACATGACACATTTATTACACACAATAAGCACTATCAAAAACATTAAAGTTCCAATGGCATATACATAATGAGTGCATGTAGATAAGTATGTGATGGTTACTCACTCATTATAGGTGCTTAATTATTATTTAAATTGTCATCATAATAATGAAATGACTGGAGCTCTATTATAATGTTATGGAAATTACTTTGTCTCGATAATAAAGAAGATATCTTGTATTACTAGAACTAGTGCATTAAAAAATCTAATAAATGTCTAGACCAATATATTGCAACATTAAAGAACATAGGAATAAAAAATAAGCTTGTAAAATGCATGCAACGTAACCGAAAAAATTTAATGCGGCCTATTTTTCTTTTATATTCATTTTCCTTAGTTCAAGTCAAGATCGTGTCTCTTACACATACATAATTATCATGAGAAAGTCAAAATACGTGGTAAAAACCTAATCGTATTCATAATTGAAAACACAGAAATAACTCATCAACAGATTACAGACGATAATAACTGCTTTCATCAAGAACAATCTGGCCCAGATTGCAGAGAAATGGAAAGTGAAGACGATCTAAGTCCATACACAAGGTAGAAATAGATACCCATTGACCTAAATCTCAAGAGCCACCTGCGAATATATGTGATAGGTACTTAATTGTTATCGTCCAATAACGCCTCAGTCCTGTCTAAATACTTCGTGTTGAAAAAAATACGCAGTGGACGTTGATACATGGACGTCCATGACGTTGCTCAATTGTTTATGGTTTAGTACGTGATGTGTATTAGAATTGGAGTTATTGGTGGCACTGGCAGTCCGATACAAGAGCAAGGACGAAATGTTATAGGTGAAAATTTGAAAGGAGATAGATCACGAAAGAAAACAACATTAGAATAATTATGATAGAATTATTCATTGATCCAATAAATAAGAGCACAAAATATTAGCACTGGTCCTCAATCAAACTAAACTTAATTCAATGAGAAAATCAGAATTATGTTTAATCTAAAAGGGTAGGTAAGTCTCAGTTCTCTTCAACACAAGACTGAAAAAGAGCCAATTACTTGGCTTAAAAAACAAATGCTGAAGATCATGATGATTACTGCAAATTTTCGGATCTTAAGCCATATTCATGCTTAACGAAGGAAAAATGTCACGAGGAAAGTATTGCAAGCGCTTGATACAAGTTGGTGTTTGTGGCACGCATTGCGTTGGCCCCGATGCAAATGGTGGGCCAACATACCAGGCCAAACACGTTAGTACAGTAAGTAAGACAATAGCCATCATGGCATTTTAAGATAAGCTTGTTTATTGTAGTCACTTTAATGACCACTCGGAACCGGACAAGAGAAAAAAGGATACAGAAGTAGATAAAACAATCTTTGGAATTGAAGATATTTAGTTAAACAATATGTTAGTACCTAAAACATACCTTACTACACACCAGGAATTATCAGAAATACAGTTTACAACGGTAAAAGTGTAAAAATAGGCGACCTTATTGCTAAGGTAAGGTACATAGGAAATACTAGCAAGAATTTTAGAGAAAAAATAAACAGTAAAGAAAAATTTCTTATTTTACTAAGGAAAAACTGATAAACGACCAAACGGTCACAGCTGGACGCAAAGAATATAAATACTTACATACAGATTGGTAATAATAAGGAAAAAGATCAATCGTATCAAGGTGAACAGCTTCAAAATAAAACCGAAATCACAAAGCAGTAAGGAGAAACAAACTGAACCAGAGCATTTCAAAAGAAATAGCGATATTTATGCTTTTTATACCCATACCTGTTGTTGATACACAAATCCGAGATACAAAATTACAAAGTGGACCGGCGCACGAGTGTTTACAACCGTCTGACAGATCTAGAGCAGTTGCGAAGAAAACATGGCTTCCTCTGAAAGATATTACGATTTAAGACACAAAGGAAAATCTTGATGAGTGAATAAGAATTATAGAAGACCTTATTTACGAGTACATACGATAAATATAAAACAAGGTGTATATTATGGTAAATTTGTGCAATAAGTTGAACTTGTTAAGGTATTGGTTGCCAGGTATATGATAATAATAAGCTGCATACAGGATGAAAGTAAGTAAAAATGCCCTTAAATAAATTTACGCTTTCCAATCAAATCTAAAACAAAACTTAAAAAAACTGTTAAAAAAAAGTAAAATGTAAACTTTCTAATGAAATAAAAAATCGATTACAATGAAACTATAATTAGATTTGAGATGATCGTACAGTTATGAAAAGACATTGATTACAAAAACCTGACTGTCATCCAAAGTCGGATCTTCACAAAAAGAATCCGGTATCAACTCAACCCACCTAATATAATCACGCCCACCCACTTTGGTATACTACAGTAATCACATTACAAAATACTATTTTGGTCCTACTTTCATTACGGTGTTTCCTCTTCGACTTGACTGATAGGTTGACACCTCGTGATAATGTGTGGTAATCTGTAGTGGTAATAGGGCTGATTCTAGTCTTAAGTCTGGCTAGAAAAATAATAAACCTGCACTGAGGGCGCAACGTCTATAATAAAATTTTATGTTTATGGCAACAATTCCCATAATAAAATTAGTTTCATTGAAATTCTGCAATATAGCGGGGTTTTTTTTATTTTTCTGGTCGGGCTTTATTTAAGTATAAAAACCATTATGGTCCTTTCACGTTCTAAAGAACAAAAAGGGACAGGTGATCGTCAATTTAAAATTGGAGACGTCAAACATCGATTTGACATGTCGATCGCTATGGTGCATGCCAAAATATCCGACTTAAATACTAACAACTGCGCTCTTATTTTAAATATTCTTTCTTAAATATCCTTTTCGATTACCATTTGAACAAAAGGGGACTAAAATTTAAGTTTAGAGAATAACATGGCAGAATCGCCACCAATATTAGCCTTGATGTGGGTGTATTTACTTACATGTGATTTATGTACCTACTCCAAGTTCTAACAAATTACCTTTTTCTATAACAGCGTGGGTACTATGTTGTTGATTAAATCTTATTGTTTACTAAAGATATTTGTGAGTGTGGGTTGGTTGTTGTAATTTCCTGATTAGATATTAACTCTTAGCTCCGTTGACGGAGGTACTGAAATAATACTGGTTTCTAACATTTCATACATTGTTTCGAGCCCAATGTAATTTTTTTAAGCATTAATGTTAAATTAGTAATAATAATGTTTAAATAACTAGCTTATGATTCTAGTTTGAAATCATGCAGTTCTGAGTGTGACTTGAACACAATATTATATTGTTTATTTATATTTGCTAGTAAGTGTACCAGTTTTATTTTTCGTCACGGGAAAATCATAAACCAATTATACGTCTAGGCCCTAGACTAAACTCTACTAGGGGATCAAACGCACGCCTCCGTCCTAACCACTAAGCCACCTACGCTATTTCCTGGTATTATCCACATACAAAAAGTTCTTTTTCAATATTTTAGCCTTCATTATACGAGCGTTAGGCAAACCAGCGATATTTCTCTTCCTGTCCGATCAATCATACCTAATCACATTTCCGATAGTAATTCTCAAACACATCCTTAATAAACAGCTTTCGTCCCACATAGAGAGTACACAAAGAAAATAATATTACAGAATTAATATATGCATTGTCTACACATTAAGATGACGTATTATTTAAGAAATGTCTACTAGCTACAACTATCTTATTTTCTGATATTTTTTGCAAGTATGATCAGTCATTTCAATTTAAAATAGAAGTGAACAAGCCACACAAAAAGAATTTTGAAAAAATCTTAAATAACGAAAAGTGAAAATTTGACTTTAGATTTACAAGTAGGTAGGTACTTTATGAAATTAAGGATTGAAATGAGATAAAAGACGTAAAAACATACTCCGGTGCACGATCTATGACTTCGAATTTGGATACAATTTAATGTATTTAAATTTCTGTATTTTCCTTGGCTGGCAATAAAGCATATTTGTATTTTATTTGTACAGGATAGGTTTCCTTTCTTAGACAGTAAATCGAAAAAAAAATCGAGTGGTTAGACAACTAGATACCCGTAAAAGTGACATAAATAAACATCGGAAGCCACCATGACACCACCAGGCCGACCTACAAAGGTCATTGCCGCGACCTCGGCCAGCCGCAGTAACCTCGCAGCGTCGAAGATCGGAACCAGTTCCAAGTGACTGGTACCACCAGCTGGTTTCTACGGGTATTCGTGATAAGTGTTCTGTTTTTGAAATGATAGGAAAAGGAGACGGGTATTTAAATTACGAACAAATTACGTCACATGAGTGTGCTTTGTTTTACGGCTCCTGCCGCAGTTGGTTACGCGGCGCCCCCTTCCCTGTGTGATTACGTAATTTATAATAAGTATTAGAGAACATATTAAAATAGAATATTTTACATATCGTCGTTGCAAATTTAAAATCTCCCATGTGTAAAATACAATATTACGAGAAAAACCAAAAGAATGTGGTTTAAACGGTAAAGCCTCTTTTAAATTTTTTGATGCACATAGGAGAATTTAGTTGCAAAATGTTTGTAACCAGATTTATGAGGAACAGATTTTCGGCAAAAACTACACAGGTTTTAAATTTGCAACGACGATATAAAGTTTCAGCTTTTATTACGTCAAGTTTTTTCACAAATGACGTCACGGAGCTTATGGACTCTTTCCTTCTCCTCAGTTACATGATTACGTCCGTCCCCCTAACGTACCTATGACGTAAGAGGTTGAGTTTAAAAAAAAACCAAGCTCAGCTGGTAATATTTCCGAGACTCGGTCTAACTCTAACATCCCATCTGGATTTCCCAACGCGTAATGTTATTTTAGAATTTCATATACGATTGCCGCGGCTACCGCGGTTAAGGAAAACATCAGGAAACCCGCCTACACCTGCGGAGAAATTTAAGTCAAGTGCCAAAAACTTTAGCTAATTAATTAAATTGTATTTCTTTCTTATAATACACAATCTTTAAAAAAGATCGTAGGAGGAACCAGCAATGCGTCTTAGATATCAAAAGTATGACAATTAATTGTATTTAGTAGAAAGATCACTTTTTTTTTTGCTTGAAGACCAAACGGTCTTTGAAATTGTCCCGAATCTTTTTTGAAAAAACTGAGTGCAAAATTTTACGACCAACCACCATTAAAGCGTACGATGATCAACTATAAAATAAAGGCTAAATTGGCACGTGCATTATACCTATAGTAAGATGTACAAAGGTCACCCATGTACATAACACTTCGCGCAAATACACACAAGGATATTAACTATCACGACCTGATAATGATGTTCTTGGGTATGAAGGTCCTTCCTTGCGAAAATCAACCTCTAAGCAAAATGTTTAAATTTATCTTAAGTAATTTGATTCGGAACAGCTATTCTGTCAATTTACATTTATTGGAAAAAAGTCGTAGGATCGATTAAAATAGGTAAAGATGAAAAAGAATTACTCAAATCAAAATCAATCGCTCGGTTTCCATATGAAAACAATAACATGAGAAACGTTGAAATTGAAACTCAAGAGATAAAAATTGTAAAACAACTATAATAAAGATGAATAACAAAATACGAAGAACAAAATTAATGATTATTCAGTAAAACTTAATATAAAAACAGATATTGAAATAAAAACCAAATATGAGCAAAAACACTAAAAAAACGAATTGAATCTCCGATTTCTAGAAAAATAACAAGTCCCAGACGACGGTGACGCTTTCATTGCCAGAACTTTCAGGTCAGGGTGACATATTAAAGAAATAAGTTATAATGCGTATAATGGCTGAACCATTAATTTTAAAATCCCTTTTGATAGATTTAAAATTAAATAGAGTAATTAAAAATAAAAAGTGACTATCGTATAAAATAAAAACTTAAGTAACTGTAAAGTCGAGACGCGGATTTAAATTTCGAACACCATCGATCACGCGCAGCGATTGGCCAGTGAAAGTGAGAGCTATACGACTGACGTAATGTAACAAATCGGGCATTGTCCGTTTGTCTGTTTGAGCTAATGTTTGGACACTTTTTGCCAATTCCATCTAGACCAGCCAGTCCCTTTTGTATGTCTGTGTTCCCAATTCAAATTAGACGACACGTAAAAGCTTCGCGACGAATTAAATTCATTAGTATTCTCGGTGACAGTCCACGAGACGTTTTTATTGTCTTCCGTCTGCACACAAGGACTTTGAACTGTCTCTGTTTTGCGTATTGCTCTGTAAATAATTAATAACTGTCATTTTTTTATTTTAAAATTTCAAGATTATTCACTTCAGTAGTATTAAAAAGTATAGTAAAAGGAATAGATTTTTAAATTTCCTTAGTCACCTGCGAATTCTTCAGTCTTACTTTGATCAGGAAGTTGATCAGTCATTAAGTTTGGAACAAGAAATATCGATCACGAATTTCAAGCATAAACCACGACAATACCTAGTACTATTATTTATTCTGTGACAATACAAACTACACCGAATTTACTATTAGCTTAAAAACTACACAAAATAGTATTTGAGTAAAGCAGGCCGTCGTACCTGTATTACCAAATCCCTCTACATTTGAAGGACTCGGACAGACCGCTTTTAGTTCCTCACCGTAAGGTCGTAAATCACTCGGTCTCAGGGACATCAGAAGTGGGATGTCTTACGCCTACGCAACTGTCACAACAGGATCACTGGCGTTGACAACCCTCAAAGGTCGAGGAAAATATTGTTTTGCGGAATACCCCTTTGTTTTGACGAGATAATACCTAAGCGGATTAAAAAGGCTTGTACATCTTCCTAAAATGTTATTTAGATAAGAAGCATACCCGCGCTCTTTGTTTAGAGTTTACACCGTTAATCCAACCGTAAGCAAATCTGTTTGCCAAATACTTGAACCAAGATCCAACTGTACGTATAGCATTTCTGAGTATATTGTGCGTATGTGGTATAGTTTAGAACTAGAAATTGGATATCGTTGTTAATCAGGTTTCGGGTGATTGAAACCGAGATGTAATGAGATATGTTTGAAGGTGTATTTATACTGAACGTAGAGCTTGAGACCATTGTGCAATATTGCTTATAATGTTTGAAACTGAATCCTCTCAGGTTTTAATAGATTTCAGTATCTTGATGTCATTTGTATTCCTCGACAGTCACAAACTTGTATTCAAAACTCGGTACTTGATGACAAGGCCGTTATAATAAACTATAAAGAAACAAGAAACTAAAGGTGCCAAAAAGAGGGTACAGGTGGGTGATTTTAATGTTAAGCAATTATTATTGATTCCACCCAACAACGTAAATGTATATTCGCAGACTGCAGCTTAGTTTAGGATAAAGTTACTGATGTTTACTAATCTTCTGGTAGATAGATTTACCTAGCTTACTACAAGAGTAGTCATCTAGTTAGAGGTCTCATCATTTAGATTTATTCTTTTCTTACGTCATCAAGAATTCTAAATATAACATAAAGTTCAGTATCACCCGGCATAGCAACTCAAGGATTAGCCGATGCTAGTTGTTAACGAAGCATTGTAGACGCCATGATGGATGACCAGTCCTGAGGTCCTGTGAGCTAGTAAGGGGATGATTTATGATCATAGATCGCCATTACTGCGGCCTTGTCGCCACGAATGGTTTCAATACGTGTCACGGTAGATGGTAACAATGAAATAAGTTGAAATTTTCCTAACCAAATTTTTATTTCAACATTAGGTACTATAGAAAAACAAAGAAATTAAATATCGTTTAGAACAATGAAATAACATTTATATTACAAGTTGGTAGTTGACGTATTTTGGCTGAAATATTGATCATGATGAAGTAGTCAATATGTTGAAACTCGTAAAATTGGAAAATCTAACCTTCGTGAAACCTACGCTAGTACATACAATTTATATATTCTGTGGTGCCCTGAAGTGGGTAAAATAGTTTGGTGATTTGATTAGTAAGCATATTGAGACGCACCAGAACATGTTGTCTTATTAGGCTCTGATACTAGGGTTAATGAAGTCGGTCAAGAAAAGACCTTCCACACGATAATGTATCTATTTATATGCCTTAATCTATTTATATAAAAAACAGTTCCAAGGTATTCAAAACAAAATTACCCTAACCCTTTTGATAGAATTTGGTACAATTACATAAATCATTCATAAAAAGCACTGGTTTTCATAAAACACGCTTTTAAGTGCAAGGGGAAAAACTCGCGGGTAAAATGTGTTTTAATTTTCTTCACCCCAAGCCCCAAGAGGATAACTTAACATTTTTGTATGCAACTTGATTAATTGTGGAAGTTGGAAAGTGCACAGCTCTCTGGGCAAAAAGTGAGAAAATTATAATTAGTTTTCCTCAACTTAAACAGGAGAGTAAAGTGACCGTAATGTAATTTAAAACCCAGTTAAACTGTAGTAGTTCCATTGGAGTTAATTCATCTCTAAATAAGAAATGCCAGATGAATGATGATCACACTTTCTAAAGAATAAAACAAGCTTTGTGATATGTAACAAACAAACAAGTTGGTACGAATGTAACAAACGATTATAAATAGGTTCATGTGATAAACATAGTGATAATGAAATATCTTCTGATTAAAATAACTTCTTACTTTTTCTTAGAAAGTATCTATAATTCTTAGACTACACCTATGGTGTATAAGGACACATTACAAGGGGGCTTTTAAGGTCTGTCCACGCGAGACACTCCAAATAACGAACGAGATTTGAAATTTTATCAGACAACAGAACAGTCGGACTTAAGTGAAAATAATAGTCTTTAATACTTCATCGAGTACCACCGAACACCTATCGCCTACGGGGCAACGCAAACAGAAGACGGCGAGGCGAGGATACGGCACAGGCGCGGCGGTGTATCGACTGAAACTGGTTTGACATACGGTTGAAAACGGCATGCCAAAATCGAGTAGCGCGCGGCGCGTCGAAGCTGCCACAAGAGCCGGCGCGAGACCGCCGCGCCGCCGTATGTCAATATATTTAAGGTTTGGTTTTGATTGATACATCGCCGCGCCTGTGCCGTATCCTCGCCTCGCCGTCTTCTGTTTGCGTTGCCCCTACGGGGTGCGGGGCTTGAGGGGAACATCTGGCGGGGAAATCGTTTTGGTGCTGGGAGGTGAATTTCCTTTCAGTACTACTTTTATACGCGCGTTATTTGTGTTTCTGTGGATCTTTAGATATTTTCCTATTTTACGTTACCATTGACTTCTTAATATTAAGATAAACTCAACGTTGGCAACCCTATAAAAGCACTATTACAGCCGTACACAGCCTTTTATACAGGCAGTATCTGAAAGAGATCGTATGTATAATTAAACGTCTAGCTTGGTTATTTTATTCGGGTCAGTGAAAAGATATGACAAACAACTAGAAAGAATTTTCCAGAAAACTGGATCGATGTTATCGAAGGGAATGTCTATCTTATCTTTAATGTATCTTAACGTTTCTAGGTACCGGTTTTAGCAACAATATTTTTTGTTATAGAATCATTTTTGAAGCTAATGTTGATTTAAATTAAAGTCAGTAACAGAAACTTTCAAATAAGGTCATAATGTAGTGTGTAGTTAAGCACATATATTATTAATAAATATGTTAAAATAATATAACATTTTAAAATAGCAGCGAAAAAATAAATAACTAATAAAATAATATAAATCCTTTGTAGTTCTTTTTTGTGGAATACAAGTGCCAGTAAGCACTATATAACACATATTATTCATTCACACCATAAACACATAACTAATCCAATAAAAATACTTATTGTGTCTCTAGCATTTTAAAACTATATACTACTTACTTAGGTACTACTTACTACAGTACTTTTATTACATACCAATGTTTATAAATTAAAAAACCAGTACCACTTTTATTACAAGATAGTAAGCGCATTTATTTAACGAAACCTGATATAATGCCAACATTTCTATTCGTGAAGATTATTTTTCTTGGAAAAATTGGATGAAAAATATCTTGGATACAAAATAAATTTCCTACAACCGTATTGATGGTAAAGAAGTTTTAGGGCTTCACAGGCAAATTAGAATACTAATTTCTTTTTCTGGTTTTCACATTCTGCCTTCCTTGTAATAGAAAGAATACGATTTCTTCAAACATATAATAAAATTGAAATATAATTTTTTGTTACGTCACTTTAATACTTACAGAGTTCAAATTCGATTTAGGAATATCGATGTTTGCAGCAGCACCCAAGAAAATTCATGTTTGCAGCAGGACCAAAATTTTAATAAACGTTCGACATGCACTCGACCGGAAAATTTTTAGTCTGTATTTTTTATATTCTTTTTATAATCTGTGCGCGTCACAGCTGACGCAGGCGGTGGGAGCGTGGAAGTGTGATGGTCTAAAATAAGCGTCCACTCGAGTGTACGGGGGGTTGCAACGCTTGGACTGTCATCACTTTTTTTTATTACGATAAAATTCTTTGATGGCGGGCAAAATTACGGAGAGCAATAAAATCCGGCTAAAGTTGAAAATTATTCGGCAACCTTCGTAAATACGGGAGGGGAAAGATGCTAGGCCACTTGATATGACGACAGCATTGTTATAAATATCATTGAAGGAAAGGTAGAATGAAAAAGAAAGAAAGGACGACTAGGAAGAACTTACATGGACTAAATTAAACAAGGGATGGATGCAGTGTTGTATCAGGAAATCGAACAGAAGACGGAGAATAGAATGGAATAGTGTAGACTCCACCAACAAAAGACCTTAATTTCATTTATGACGTAAATACAATCCGATAGATAGGCAATCATAAAAATACAATATCATTTTCTTTCACCTATTAACGTCATTTTAGTTTTCTTGGCGATAAAGCTTAATTTATTTAAAAGACAAAATTGGAAAAAGAATGATAAACAAAAAATAAATTAATATCACTCTCTATCCACCAAAAAAGAACCATACAAAATTGCACGCACAAGAAAGTCGATTTATAACGCAATACTTAATTCACCAAGAAAGGTAAAGGCAGAGAAAACTTTTACTTCGGAATACTCATGATTTCTATTAAATGACATAGCAAAATGCTCGTGTTTTTATTAACCGAGATGATAATCTAAAATAATATTATGGCAAACTGGACATTACTACTACTGGATGAATACTTTAAAAGACAACTTTACCATCATTAAAAAAATAAGAGCCACATAGAGGACTTTGTATTACGTCAGTATTAAAATTATTGTAACATATAGGCACCAACAAAATGAAGTATAATTTTGCGTTTTCAAAAAATGTCATCCCATCGAATTAAATTTTATTGGTAGATAAGACCATATATATTACATAGACGACAGAGTATAATATTATTAGAAGCAAAAATAGAAGCATATCTGAGACCTATTTTCAAAGAACAATCTCTCTCTGAAGTTATTTATAGAAATAAAGATGTCAATGATGAAGCGGAAATAAGAACAACAGTTCAAATAATGAAACTAGTCTAGGAAATAATGACTAGTATTATTAAAGCTAATGATAAAGTTCACTTATGTCATTGCTCGGATAGACACAGAAGGGACATTCGAACAGAACTAGATCTTTATTGAAATACTTTTAACCTCAGAAAACAAAGCTGTACATACTAGCCGCAACCTAAACAATACTATATGGTGTGACGCATTATGGTAAGTAATAAAAATATAATGCGCCTGATAAATGTATCTATCTACTCGCTTAATGCATATTCTTAATATACCTATACTAAAAAAAAAAGAGTATAATAATAAAAGTAATTTAATTTCCATAACCTACGAAGATTTGCTAGCAATGCGAGATAGCAAGAAAAATCCAAACAATGGGGTTAATTCGGTATTGCACCCGCCTTATCTTAACTAAATTTAGTTCATTTTTGACAGGACTTAACAAATCTTGACACGATTAACGTTCGGATACACATTATCTCGCTCTGTGCACGCTCCCTGCAATGTTTCTTTTTCAAGAGAAAGGCAAAGGTATAAAGTCATGCAACCTTAATCTGCAATAAAGTGAACGTTAGTGAATCGAACGCACGCGCAACGAAACGCAACTTAGTATGTGTTACGTTCCGTTTTAGTTACGGAAATTAGAATTTTTTATTTTTTCTGCGTAAAACAAAAACGAAATTGCAAAATAGAACTTAATGGTCGATTTGTTGTACAGTAAGCAGCACATGCGGCTAGACATTATGACCTTGAGAGCGCCCGTATTCCGTAGCGGTAGGGATGAATTTCGTAGTGAAAGTGTCCAACCGCATGTGCTGGCTTCTGTACGTACCTACTGTTAAGTGAAGGCTAAGCTGGGCCAACGCGATTGCGATTCTGTTCCTTATGGACATAAGAAAGGTGCAAAATCCAAAGTAATCTGCTTAGCATGCTCTTGCTTGTACGATTGATAGAGTTTTTAGCTGAAAGACTCGACCGACCCCGCTGACCTGACTGAGGATGAGCGATTCAGTAATTATCCAGTATTAGCGAAAGGAGATTGGTTGAAGCAACTCATCACTATTTAATTTTTACTCGATTTCCTAGTTTGTTAACCTCAAAACTTACAAAATATATTAAGTCTACACCAAAAAAATCGGATCTAAATTAAGACCATTTTAAGTTCAAAACACCTAAAAATGACAGATAACGAACTTAAAATGACAGATGAATGGTCGTTCCCGAATAGCTAAATGGCGTTAGTTCAACTTATTTTTAGTCCTGTCAGATTCCATACAAAATTAAGTTAAGTCGTGCGTTCCGAATAGCTAAATATGTCATCTGACACATCTAAACTAAATTTTAGTTAAAATTTAGTTAAGATTAGTGCATTGGCCAACATCGAATCGACACCAATATACTACTTATTGTTAAAGCGTCTTTCATTTGAGCTAAAACCTTCACGTCACCGAACGAAACGAAACCTCTATTTTTTCACCCAAAAAATTAAGATCTACAGCCGAAATGTCTCCCACGAACTGGAACGAATCTGGTTTTGTTATGAATGCCTCAAATAAAAAAGCAAGACTTGTTTCCGCTCGAGAGGACGTTTTTGTCTAGCTTAGCTTCCGTCTTTTTGAATGAGCAGTTTGAGCAGGCCGCCTTTGTGTTGAGCACAAACCTTTCAAAGTGTCACAGTCTAGATTATGTGCGGTAATTGAAATTTATGGATCCTTAGTTTGGTGTTTCAAGTACATTAATTATAACTGTAGTACTATTTGCAGGAACAAAAGCAATACGAGAATGTGTATGTTATGATGATGTGGTTCTATGTCTAGTTTACTTAACAAGATTATGATATCGTTCATCTAAATATGATCACCAGAAAGATAATTTTAAGAAAAAGACGCAAGACTTTAAGTAGCTAAATAAACTTTATTTTTACCTATTAAGCCACCTAATTTGCATAATATTAAGTTACGTACAAACTTTCTAGACGTAAGGTGCGACCATTTGTCACACACACTGAAACAATACATTTTCAAAACATCTGTCTAAACATCCAGTCGTGTCATTAACAACTGTCTATCGTTGACTGTTAACCTTGCAAAATCCAAGTTAACAAAAAAGTTGTAATTCCCAAAGTTTGTACAAACAAAGCTAGACTAGCTTAGCTATTAAGTCTCTTATTACAACGTTACGTTTCTGAATATTTTGGAAACCAGTTGCATTAACTGTATAAGTGGATTACAATGTTTTGCCAACATTTAATTATTAATTCAGAATAAGTTAATTTACTGACACAAATATTTTACAAAACTGAAAGTTCGCTGTGTATAGACAAAAATAAGGTAATCAGCTTAACAAAATTGCAGACTTTACAACACTAAATGTACAAATTAAGATGAAATATTACAAAATCATCATTATTCTGGCAATGCTGCCGAAGCGCTTAGCACACGCTCTGACGCAAACGCCCAGTTACTTAACCGTGACGACATTACTGAATATACAGACAATAATATAGTCAACAATGGTAATACTTGGCCAGTTTGTGATAACAATACCGCAGGATCAATGGCTGGACAATGAAAACATTGTATAAGTGGTGATGGTATAAATAAAGGTAATGTGAAAGAGAGCAGTGCGTGAAATGGTGAACAATGTACTAGTATCGATGAGTCAAATGAAACAGTAACAATTTAACTACATACACACAACCATGCTATAGAACTCGCAGTGAAAAATGAAAACTTAGAAGTATTTGGAGTAGGATAGGTTTTTATTTTTTTCTCTAGGTCTAAGCTTAAAAATTCAGAGCATTAAAGATTTAAAAATTTCTAAACCACTGATATTATGATAGGCATAAATACAAATTTCGAACTCAGGTACTTGTATTAACTAAATAAAACAAAGCAGAATAAACGAACCTCGCCAGAAACTAATCCTAATTAGAATTAATTCGTCCGCTACAAATTTATTTGCCTTGTATCTTCAGTACACATTATACGTAGACTTTAAAAATACAAACAATTAAATGGCAAAATTCATTAATTTATTCTCATAAATAATTACTTGACTGAACTTGTAATGTAAAATGTTTGCTGTTAACATGTTTTGTATTAGTTCTCTAATCTAAGCTTAGTTCTCTAAATAATAAGACATTCGATAGAGATCAACAAGAGACAACAAAGGACAACATTTTTTTTTTAACAATAATGTGAAAAGTGCTATAGCTCCGTAAAATCTTATGACGGCTAAATGAAACGATTCTGTGACCTAATGGATATACGAGTACGACATAAACATCAACAATTAGGTGTCATATCATATTTCTCAATCACAGCCCCTATTGGAAATCCGAAATGCGAAACTTTCAAAAACAAGTGCCGACACAGTTGGGAGACGTGACATAGTACAATAGAAGTGAAGTTAGTTTGTTGGTAAACATTTTCTTTGTGGCAACTGGAAAAGGGTCAGTGAGTGAGCTCTTAGTGTTTTCTTCGTTCTGTCTTGAAGTTTTCAAACAATTACCTACTTTTAGGGATCTATCGTTTGCATAAGTTACATGAAATATTTTTTACTATACTACCAAAAACAAATATGAGCAACTAGCACCGAGTGTTACAGGATAGGTGATGACCATGTAACGTCCGGAAAATACATACAATTTTAAAATTAAATAATAAGGTACAGACATAGACAGAAAAGGTAGGTATAAAAAATAAATTGAAAACTAAATCAATAAATTGTCTTAATTGAAAGTGATTGGAAGCATGAAACTACCACGAACGTGTGCAATAAAACTGAAACAATAACTTAAACAAAACAAGTGTACGTCAAAACAATTTAGGTTGAAAAGTAAAAAAAACTTGTAAATACGCAGAGAGGTGACCTTTTTAATCAAGTAAGTGCTGCAGGTACGCAAAGAGCGAAAGTGTAGAAATCATGTAAAGAGTAAGTAAAACACGTTTTACAACTTAGCCAACAGACGTCTGCTATAATGACTGTAATGAACTATTTTATTGCATATAATTAAAAACCAAACGAACAGCTAAAATAAACCGGAAGAATTATTAGACTTGAAACTAGTACACGATTAGATCGGGAATAAAATTTCGGATTCGTTGACAATGGCGTTAATTCGCAGAACAGAGAGACATTAATGTCAAACCTAGACAAATAAATTAAACCAAATAAGACTTAGCGGTGCTGAAGATAACCATCAAAATGTTCAATTGAGTAAAAAAACTAAGTAAATGTGATGTTTTAAGTATTATTGTCTGTGGTAAGCAAGTTTAATACATTTTTAAACCACTTAGAAGTTCGAAGACGATCGACGAAAGAAGCCATAAATCAACTAATTTTTCTTCAGTTTATTTACATTACGCAGCATCAAAACAAAATATTAATTGATTGGATTATTTATAGATATCTGTTTATTATGATTATATTTAAACTAATAATATCTTGACCCATATTATTGGGAAACGTCCAGATATTTTTATATCAATTTCAGATAAAGTATAAGACGTGATAGAAACATTCACACGATACAAATATAATAGATAAAGAGTGTGAGAAAATTATTGATGACAGTGATAGTTTAAGTGACGATTGATAATATAGCAGATAAAAATATAATAAATATTCAAGTGTTATGTGATAAAGTAAACAAAAGCGTGCCATTGGTGAATTAATTTAAAAAAAGATAAAATAAAATTTATCGACGAATTTAAATGAAGATAAGTAACTACTAATTGAATGACTCAATAACACTTTTTATGTTCATCAATTACTAAATTATACTTCGATAACTTGTATAAAAGTGTACAGGAAATGTTGTAAAAATAAACAAACAAACATTGATCTACTTAGGTAATATCGGTAAATGCAATTTGATCTCAATAGAAAAAAATCGTTTTGTTGCTCACGTGACTTATGCAACGAAACTTGTACTTAAACACCTATTTCTTTATTAACCAAAGTAATGCAACTGCCAAAGTCATATCGAGTGATCTGGTTGCGAAACGTGTTTCAAAAGGGGCAAAGGCAATCAAAACTGCCTTGTCCAATTGACATTATGTCCGCTATATGAACGCCATTAAATTTTTAATACCTGGCTGGCATTGTTGCGAAAGCAAAAACAATGGGTAAAGTTCTTGTCGAAAAACTCATTTTTGCTCACAAAATAAGAACTAGCTATTCTTGATAGCATTCAAGGTGGTCCAGTGCTAGGCTTCCTACTCAAATCTACATTCAATGCAAATGATTCACTTGGGTTTTACATTTCAGGATCTCGACTGCTGTAAAGGTTTACAATAATTACAGTCGGAGACAAGGAAGGACAATGCCACCAATCAGAGATACATCTCGAACGACCTCAGACCAATCAAGAATAATAATTACAAACGCAATTACTGCAGACCGGTGGAAAAAAGAGTCAACCTGCGTGACGATGTCCACAAAAAAACTGTGAATATCCTTTTTTGCACTGCTTCACCTTGGTATAATGGAGTGTTTTAGCACAGAATATTTGTTTTTCCACTTCACAATCCACTGATTTACGACAACTGTTCTGTAGACGAAAGACGAGCACTAAACGAAACGCGTGCGGCCTCTCCAAACGGCCGTGAGCGACTGGCTTCGCGCAGGCGCAATTTCAGCGGCGAATCGCTTGAAAGCGTTTCAGAGAAAGCAAACTCCAGCGCATCGAGGCTCTATACGCTTTTGAGTTTATAAACTCATCAAGATCCAGCGCTGTTTTCGCTATATTTCCGTGTAAGAAATGCTTTCTACGTGATGGTCAGTCTGATTACCTGATGGATATCGGCTGCAGCACTTGATAGAGGAAAAGCTGACACTTGACAGGTAATCCGATGGGTAATGTGTTCATTAGCCGTCACACAATTTCATGTATCATTATGTTCGGAGAATACGTCGTTAGCTGATCATGCAATAAAGCGATCAAAAGGTTCTTGCACTATTTCTTTAAAAATTCAAACTGAATTATCAATACAACTTCAATCGCCAAACGTACCAAACACCTCATCATTTTCTTGCTAAACACTACACATTCAGATAATCAAAACGCATTATTGTCCTCAATTCATCTTACCCTTGAGCTTCCTGATTAATTTCGCAAACCTTCAACACGATTTCGTGCAACAAGTATATTTCCCATCAGTTCCCGTATGAACCCTTATACATCGCCAGCTGCTCTTCCTTCCTCGACATTAATCCGGGAAGCCTCGTGATCGCCTGCCATATGTCTATGTCCACATATCCGTGCGTCATGTATTGAACAAACAACCTCATACAACACCTGTTGCCCGTCAACAATAGTGCATGGTCTGTATGGTTGTATGAAGGTCATTGGCAATCGTGTGAACGTTTCATTGGTAGTTATTAGGATCAATTTGTATCAATCAATGGTGTTTGGTGAAGATTTTATCGACGGCTTCTGTATTGAGAGGAGAGTAGATTTTTTTCCACCGAAGAATCGTTTTTGGATGCAAAATATTCTTAAAATTATTTTGACTAAAAATACGTTAAAACCTGAGTAGAATATTAAAAAAATAGAAATCAGGAACACTATTTACTAGTTATATTTCAGTTGTAGTATATTACCGGTTGGAAGTAACAAACAACTTTAAATAATGACATCTTAAGATTAGCTTCAAAGCAAATAAAAACTACGTAAATTCTATATGCCATCAACAATAGATAATTGAAGGCGCTGTATGTGGTTATGAGAAGGTCAATGGCATTGATGTGTACAGATGATTTATTTAATAATCAGACACTTAGAGATACACGGCGCCGTGAGACGGCAATCTATAAAAATGTATTTTGTAGGTAGTTTATGGTCGATTTAAACTCTAAGTGTAGTTCCGGTAGAGCAACATAAATTATTCATTTTGTTACATATCACTAAGTTTAAAAGTCTAATTTAGGCAGATGAAGATCGTTCATTGTAAAATGTAAATAGTGACAAACATGAGAATGTAGACAGACGTAATATTTCTTAGGAAAATTGACAATTGGAGAAGCAATATTTACGAAAATAATCATAAAAGTGATACTGCTGTTTTGGAAATTTTACTCACGGTACAGAATACATACTCGTAGGTACTTGCTCGTGCGTAAGTAAGCAGATAACATTAATTAGTAGAACAAACAACGTACCTGAAACAGAAGAAAAACATAATGTTAAAAACATCACATTATTATATTTTTATCATCATATCACAATAATCAAAGACATTGAACCTTTGAACAAGACGCTACGTCTCCCACACCTGCCACTTTTAAAATGTAAAACGCATTTTAACAAATTACACAAACCAAACATTGCAAATTTAACCTTTCAAAAACTAATAAACATAATGAATGCCTCATTAGAAAGGCGTGTCCTCCATATGTTTAACCATCTCCTTATAGAAACAAAATCAAATGCTACAATCTTACAATCGATCACAAGCGAAGGTGTGCGGACGCAAGGCCATTTAAACCGGTCCCTGTCGCCTTTGCAACTATTAATAGTTAGATATTACTGACCAATATATTATACATCTAAGTATTAAAGTGATTTATGATTTCCACTCGTTCAATTCGAAATTGGAACACTAGAGTTGAAAGAAAGAAAAATGCGAAAGATAATAATTTATGTTTCCTTACCGGATATTACACAACACAATACTCTTACACCTGAAGATCAGATGCTCTGAATAAAATATAAAAACGTAATTGAAACCGACTAGAATCTTTTAATATTTCCAGATAATTTCAGCCCTAATCCACTGTTCGACAAAGGACTCTTTCGCGCAAGGATCTTCTATAACAACTTGCCAGCTTGTTATAGAAGATCCAACTTGGCCGATAACATACTTACCGGAGGTCCTAAAAAGCCCTAGGTAATTAATTCTTCGTAAGTATCGTGTAAATCGTTACCGATGTCTAGAAAATCGATTTTAATCAATTTTATTCGACTTTCATGCGCGTATCATCGCATTTCTAACACTCAGGTGACTAGATTTTTTTCCGTATACTAATATCACGCTAATGTGGCAAAGCGACTTTTTATTACAAAATAGGGAAGGAAATGGAAGACACCGTTTGATTTTAGTCGTGTCATACTGACCAATATAAAAAACCAGTTCGTCGATATTATTGTGGTTAGTGTCATTCATTTTGTATCGATATTTGTAACAGATAAGTATTATGTTTAGTTCCGTATCAGTTTTCTGATTGGTCAGTTAATTTGTTGATTCCGTGTTTAATTAACCGCTAAAAAGACTGGGCGTATTTCGATAAAATTGTACTTCTGACATCAGGGTTTGTGAGGTAGGCTAACTTCGAAATCCACACGATAAGCACAAACCATAAGCAAGCAAGCTACACAAAATTCAACTAAAATGCTGTGTTCAGTAGTCCAGCTATTTGGTGCAGATGTTACAATTACTAGTTCACTGGTATTACGGGTACCAGTTATTTAAGTTACCAAGGCAAGGCCACCGACCACCGACGCGGCTGAACGGTTGTGGTCACTGCCCGCTACCTTACTTACAATGTCGACTGTCTTGATCAAGTTTTACTTACTAATTAAAGGTATTGTGATAAGATAGAGCTATTGTAAACCGTGTTTCCCATAGCTCTATGGTGTTACCAACAAGTGAGATAAGCGTAGAACGCGTGTCTAAAAAATCTTCTATGATATTTTTATAAGACTGTTTAATGTGACTATTTTATAAAAAGTCTGTGAATTTCAAGCATCTTTCTAAACTAATTATGATAATTCAAGTAACTTAAGCATCAAAATTAGCAAGCTCCGTGTCAAGTGAGAATTTACCTCCGGGGTCAAGGAAATTACTCTTTGAACTATTACTTAAAATATAATCTACTAATATTACAGTAAAGCCATATACTGCTGAAGCAATTATTATAGCAATTATAATAGCAAACTAAAATTGTTATATAAAAATATAACAATTTTAGTGAACAACAGTACTTGTCGTTCTAATAGTGAAGGGATTACATTGTCGATTTGGACTTTTCCGTAATTGACCATACTTATATCAAAAAGTGTCCAAATATTGCAAAACTGCAAGACTTAAAGAATCTTCGTAGTCATAAAAAAAATTTTATTGACCTATTGTGTCGACAAGGTACGACCAATCAAGCTTCACCGGACTAGATGAATCAACAGCAACCAGATTCAACTGGGACTAGATTAATCAACAGCAACCAGATTCAACTGGACTACTAACACATAGTGGCTCAGCCTTGCCTGCAGCAATTAGTGGAACAGGTCTACCAGATGCACGTGGACTTACCAGCTACTAACGACGACAGGTGCAGGATATACAAGGTGGGAAATATTTGCAGAAAAAAACTAAACTATGTCTCGGCCGTTTGGAATTACCCCTTATACAATGGCTATTTTTGACTTGCCTGTGGGTTGGGAGGGGAAAAAACGTGTGCAGAATCTTGTTGATAGTGTCTCATCTATCATTGACCCGACAAAACAAACAAATCAATCGATATTATCTACTAACTGTCCGCCCGCGTTGTTTTTCTGACCTTTCCGATGAGATTCCCGTAGGAATAAGATATTTTCCCGCGGTAAAAACTATCTAAGATGTTGACCCGGGATATACGGTACCACCATGCAAAATTTCATTCAAATCGATCCAACTGTTTCGGAGATTAGCCCGTACAAACAGAAAAACAAAAAATCTGGATATGTTCTATTATATCACTTTTTAAACCTCCCCCTGACTCGGTTTTTAGCAATTTTTTTTCTATGTACAGATTGTCGACCTCCACAGTTTTATTAAATAGATTTTGTATTTTGCTGGTTCATAACTATAATAAATTAATAGGTGCCATACATGATGAAAGCTATCATACATTTTCATGGCTCTCATGGTACTCGTCGACTGCTTATTTTGCCACTACGTCTAACGACAAAAACCGACGCTATAAGCCTTGGTGTCAGAGTAATGAGTCAAAACGATACCTCAAAAATATTGTCATAGGTACGGTAGGTATCTAACATTACGTACGTAAGACCCAATATTCTGCACCTGTTATCAACTTATCACAAATAGGAGCAAGCGCAACTTGCCCGAGGCTTTTTAATTCTCTTTGCATTTGCATTGCATACTACATAGTACTAATTTATATAGATAGACTGGTTGACTTTTAGAATGTTACTTAGCAAGTTTGTGTTAGTTTTTGTCTATAAAGACAGATCTAGATCTTTGTAGAGTTCAAATAAAAGCATTATGAGATCGTCCTTGTTAAATATTTAACGCTGTAGATTCAACATAGATCTGGTTTTTGATACTAATGAATTCAAAAAAAACATGTCTTTGCCTTAACGAAGTTATTTATGTAAAACGTACATTAATTTTAACTAATATTTATTTACATACAGATGATGAGAAGCTACATAGAACATCAGGAGGTTTTGGGTGCGATTTCTGAGGACTATAAATTAGCTGAAAATGCAGATGTTTTTTGTAAATAACCGACGATTAGTGTGATTGTAACTAAAAACTAGTTGAAAGTAAAAGAGGAAAGTTTGTAAATCTATTACAAGTGAAACATATGAAATTCAATCACATCACTACATCTCTAATTTGTGTTTAACTTTCTTCAGGCTTCGAGCTCAAAGATTTTAAATCAAGTTATCTGGCGGCAGTTCTGTAAACTCTAATAAGTACGATTCAGTTTCACAACTCAGTTTTCGTCTGAGAATCTCAGTTATGAATGTAATTCATTGTCGTCTCACTCATCTATGAACTATTCGTCCTCTATATTATATTTAATATTATCAAAGGTTTAACTAAAATATGACTAGTGGGGCTATTAGTACTAAAAACGCTGGCTAAAACTAATGCTGTTGGTTCCACTACTAAAATGGGACCATGAGTACTTGAAAATCCAGGTGACCAACCGTCCGAAACGGTTATTTCGACGTATCAAGCTTCACCGGACTTGCAGGGGAGCGGAGGGCTATACCCAAAAGTAGTAATATACCAACGCTTTTATAGGCGGCTCGAAGGAGCTTCAGACTACGGTAGTAAGTTGCTGGGGAAAACATCGTAAAGAAGACGTAAATATCCATACTAACTAATGTGTTTGTGTTTGTCCTTCTTTCACACTGAAACTAAGTAACGGATAAATCGTCCAACAAATATCATTTTGTGAGACTTTCCCTGGTTTGGTTAGGATATTGCAGGCTGAATCACTCTCGCTGATGCTTCGGAAAACACGTAAAGCCGTTGGACCTGGTTACTATCTACGGATGTAGTCGTTTCATGAGCCATGTCAGAAGCCATAGGCGGCTTAATGATTCTGACAATTGATATTATTATATTTCGATTCTGTGTATTATTGAATTTATTGATTTGTTATTAGAGAAACCTTTATTTTACTGAATTAATAGGCGTTAGTTGTCTTCCCACTAAAAACTTTATTAATGGACAATTTCACCGAACCGCAAATGGCCACAGCAATCAAGTTAACACCGACGTGTAACCGAGTTGACCACGGTACGGTTCCCGATGTAACAGTGTTACGGTAACCGGTAACTGGGTAATCGTGTTACGATACCGTGTTACTATACTGTACCTATTACTGTATGGTGCCTATGGTCAGTCATGCGCTTTCGGTCTTTTTCTTGCGGTTTTGGTGAGAGCGTAATATTAGAGAAGTAGGTGGCATAATAGTCGGGAGGCGAAACTTCGATCCTTGATGTACAGTAGCCAGCACATGCGGTTGGACAATCGCACTTCGAGTTTCGCCCTTACTACTACGGAATAAAGACGCGCCCAAGGCCAATATGTCGATATGTCCAGCCGCATAGCTCTGGGTGTCAGACAGCTAATCTAATATACATACTTAAATTAGTAGTTAAATAAATATACAACATCCAGACAAAAGAAACTGTTTGTCATGGGTAGGATACGAACCCGCGACCCTGTACTTCAAAGGAACGCTTACTACCATAGTTGATATCTAACTTAGCCTAGTGGCTAGGTCCGGTACTGATGAAAAACTGGCAACTACAACGATGCTCAACTTTGTGTTGATATATAGAATATACGAATCCACGCGAAGAACTAAAGCTGAAATTACATAACGAACATAGCTTACAAATATGTGACATACGTGTAGAACATCGTAACTAGATCGGTAGAGCACTCCGCACTTACGACATGGGAGCTCTATTTCTAAATCGTTCGTATGACATAGCGTTGGCGTATGCGACAGCCGACAAGTCACAGTCGACTTCCAAGTTGCATGACGCAGATTTTCCGTATTTCTGAGTCACATTATTTTTTATTCGTTTTACGCAGAAAAGAAAAGCAATAATAAAAACCGGTAATTTCCAAACCTAAAACGGAACGTACTATACGTTCCGTTTTAGGTTTGGAAAAACGTCAAACGTCCGTTTGAAATCTAACGTTTCAGCGGTCTCCACGATCACGCGCTCGTTGTAATCGAACGACTCAGAAATTACTGTTTTTCATTAGGCAAACGTAATTCAGTAGAAATCGAGCGATGATCCTTGCGACACGGACGATTCAGAAATAGAGCTCATGATCGCAAGAGCTGGCTGTTTGACGTATGATGTGTGACTTGTAAGTTGATGCATCGTGTCGCAAGTGTCGTAATATAATGTGTGATAGTATTACCTGAGAAACAGCGTGTAGACAAGGCTATATGTGGCTACTAGCGACCCGCCCCGGCTCCGCACGGGAAAATGGTTACTGTGGGTTATTCTTGAGTATATGCATGTATTATAGATAAAAACCTTCTCTTGAATCACTCAATCTATTAAAAAAAACCGCATCAAAATCCGTTGCGTAGTTTTAAAGATTTAAGCGTAGAAAGGGACATAGGGAGGGACATAGGGAGGGACATAGGGACAGAGAAAGCGACTTTGTTTTATACTATGTAGTGATATTCGGTATTATAAGTATGCTCTTGTGAGGTATCTATTGAAGAAAATGTCGTGATGCGTCTAAAGGAGCGAACCCACAGCCGCGGGAAAGAGTGGTCTGCGGGACGGAATTCTAGCTTATCCTGAGAAAGAAAAACCCACTCACCCACTTTCTACGGGACAGACAGCATATAAACTCGTCTTTGGGTGGGTATACGCGGCTTAATACTAGATACATTCTTACTTTCATTACCGTTGGCGAGCGAAGGGATTAATTAATCAGATGAATGGTCACGTGGAGAGAATGAGTGAAGAGAGATTGACTAAACAGATTTATAAGGCGAGAGTGGAAGGAAGCGTTGGAAGGGGAAGACCAAGACGAACGTTCCAAAACCAAATCGGGGACGTTCTGACAAAAGGTCGGGTCAAGAGTACTCTAAACCGACGAGCATGTATGAGGAGAGATTAATGAGTGTGGATGAAGCGAAAGAAGTATGTTTGGATCGTAGCAAGTGGAAGGAAGTGGTCTATGCCTACCCCTCCGGGAAAGAGGCGTGAGTTTATGTATGTATGTATGTATGTATAAATATTGACAATATTGTTAAATATCTGAGAATAACATTTCGAATAGCTTTATATTTGTGAAATTAATTTGACCTGACCTGATTCACATTCATTCATTATCCCCGATAGAAAACAATTTGGAACTAGATGCATGAAATTTTGCATTGAAACTGTCGTAGCCCACATTGCATACAAACAACTTTAGCTTAACATTTAATTTTGTTGCTAGAAAATAAGCTTATTTATCGACTAAGTTGGAAATACTTGTTACGTCAATCTTGGCTTACACAGAGCCTAGAATTAGATTGATTTAAAAAATTTATTTATTGAGATTTTCACGCACGTAATGCTATAATGAACACAAATAATCACTATAATTACAGTAATATGGATTAAAGTAGGCACACGTAAATATTGATTTATTGATCGATTAAATTTGATTGGCTCAATCATTTTATTGCGCACGCATCATTGATTGCTCTCTTATTCAACACTATTTCCTTACATGTTTTTTTTTGCAGATAATAATTGAATGAGGTTATATAGCTATATACAGGTGAGAAACCCCCCACATTTGCGTCATTCGAGCGTCGTCATCGCGCAATAATAGACAGCAAGGCGAGTGAAACAAAAGACGGACGCGGGTGAGTATGCGCGACGCACGGCGACGTTGTTGACGATAGAAAGATGCTAGTGTGGGGGGTCTCTTAAAGTGACGGCTTAACAAAATGTAAAA
This sequence comes from Teleiodes luculella, assembly GCA_948473455.1. NCBI lineage: Eukaryota > Metazoa > Arthropoda > Insecta > Lepidoptera > Gelechiidae > Teleiodes > Teleiodes luculella. Next base: position 6,431,566 of record OX419605.1, read on the forward strand.
GACATGATCAGTCAACTGTTTCGAGCAACTTTTCCAAAGATAATTTTCTCGTAAATGAAAAAGAAAAAAGACTTCTCCATTCATATTTACAGTACATTATTCAGTATTAGCTGAATCGTCACTCTTAATAAGTTATGGTGAAACCGACGCCATATTATTTGCTTGAAACTTATTGTAAATATATAGTTATGTATTTAGAATTTTTCCTTTTCAATGCAATAGAAGACTCGAATAAAAAACTATAGGGAATATTTTCAGCATCACTTCAATTTTATTGAAAAGTGTTTTGGTACTAAGAATGAAACGAAATAGACAAAGAATCCAACGTATTTTTAGAAAACTACAGCTAGAACTGAAATCTGTTTCCATCAACGTTGAATTCCACACTCAGATATTTCCGCCTTTGCTCTAGGGATAGGTATTTTGTGTCACATTGTCAAGAGACAAGCAATGTAAACAGCATCTACAAAATGCAAGCAGTCATCGAATAACATTAAATTATAAATTTTAATAAACCCCGACCCAAACCGTTACTTGATCCTTTCAACAACTAGAAAAGAGCTGATAATCTTTAAATGACTGAAGATATTTTCTTGGATCACAGCTAAGAACACTCTCGATTTTATTTTTTTCTCAGTATAAAAATCCGTATTTGTTAATCCAATGCTTGACATGAAGAAAAATACAATGAGTTTCAAAAAAAAAGAAACAACAAAAAATTATATATATTACTATTATAATGGACCTACAAAATAATTTCACATTCAATTCCAGAGTCACCGACATAGCCCGAAGGATCGCGAATCTTAAGTGGCAATGGGCTGGGCACATTGCGCGTAGAACCGACGGCCGTTGGGGCAGAAAGGTTCTTGAAAAAAAAATTTATTTACCTTCTAAAATGGCATTCGCACCCCTCACTGTAACAGGTGTAGGAAAACGATGGCTCTCTTGTTACACGTAGCGAGCACATTTTACACATTTACGGCTTTTCAAAGAAAATTAATTATACTTCAACAAAAGCTTCAACGTTATTCATCATTAGAACAAAATTTACATAATTAATTGTGTTACGTTGTTCGAATAATTTATGGATCCTAAGGGGGTAAAAACGGTCGGTCTCTAAGTTACAATAATTTTCTAAATTTTAAATTAAGATGGTGATAAAATTAACCCTGCGGTACTCGCTAGGTATTTCCAAACACCGATACTCGCTACCGGGTAATAAATACCACAGAGTTTAAATAAAATTATAAAAAAAATTAAGACCTTGATTGAAATTTTGACAATGTTAGAGTGTTTTTGGCTTTATTGTTTATAAGACAACAGCTAATAGAGGTCGTAGTGTTTATGTTTCGAAAGAAAAAGCATATTTAAAAAAATATATCAAAATATTAAATATTTCATTATACTTTTAGAAAAATCGACAAAATTATATTTTTTTCTGAGAAACTTTCCAAAGTTAAGGTCAATATCAAAAATAGATATAGTGTTCTAGTAAAATCACTAAAAATAATGGTCTCTTTATAATAAACGAAAATGGAGAAAATTTACATCAAACATTACGTATTAAATATTTTCATTCAATCAAAGTATTCTCTACAAAATGTGGTTGTTTGCTCTCGGCACATCTTTTTGAGGTACATATAAAAAACTGTGTTCGTTTTTCCACAAATTTTCTAATGAAATACTGCAGTATTGCATAGAGAGAAGCAGATATTGGCGGACGCGGCCTCGAAGACTTGGCGGACGTGTTTTCGTCATTGGAGTCTGCACTTAGCATAAACTTTATTTTTATTCCTCAAAATGATGGCAAATTTGGTATTACTTATCTCTTTTTATCTAAGGCATCAAAAGTCTCAAAGATAAATCTGTAATACAAAAAATACTATAAAAAATGTACTAAAAAAAATGAACAAGAAGCGTCGCTACCGGGTATTTTTCACCCATTTTCACTTTACACATCCATAACCGCCAAACACCGCGTGCTAACTTACTGGCTCGCGGGGTGCGGGTGTGCTAACTAACCATTTGAAGGTACCTAGAGTCCTGTGTTGCTAAATCGTTTAGAAAAAAAGATACAACCTTAAGAAGGTGCTATGTGGTATTTTTTACCCGGTAGCGAGTGCCGCAGGGTTAAGAAATATTGACTAATAAAAGTAAGAGTAGTAGTAGTAGTATATTCTATTCTATTCTATTCTATTCTAAAACAATTAGCTTTTTTGAACACGAATTTGATATTTAATAACTGAAAAATATTACTTTTGATCACATTCTCCCTATTTCTCACTTTTCAGGAATTCAGGCTTTAACAGATAATATTATTTCCAAGAGTGTTTAAAAAAAGTTAAATAGCTTAATTTTTTTGTGAATCACTGAATTTAAATTTTGTGTACTCAATCGAAGAACTAACTAACTGCACTTATTCACAAACCTCTTTAAGACGTTTTTTTTGTAACACTACCATTTCACATCCAACACAACTATAACATATACCTAAAGAAAGACACAGAAACGTCAATAGATGCGTCTAGTTCAATAATAGTAATTTATAGGTGTCATTACATATGGCTATTCGTTTTATTGTGATCAAACCGCCCACGAGCACTGACGACATTGTGACAAAATGACAACGATCGAAATTAGTGGGCGGATCACACACATGTGGGAGTGAGATAACGCTTAGAACTGAACATGTAGAGATTAAAAGTGTACACTTATAACTTGGTAAATATCTTCTTCTTCTTCTTCTATCTATACTATAATAAAACTGAAAAATCGGCGTGTCTGTAAATTGATTTGTTTTTCAAAAGACTAATAGTATAAGGGTCATAACTAGTCATAAGGGAGTGTAGAAAAACACAAAAATACAAGTTTTTTTTTTAAAACCGTCTGTCTGTCTGTTTGTACACGTTATCTGGACCGTGTTGGACCGATTTAAATTATTTTGCATGGTGGTACATTATATCCCAGGTCAACATCTTACCACGGAAAATAAAAAAAACAACGCGGGCGTGGCGTGTATTTAAATCGATATCATAAAAAAAGGCACATCAAAATAAATTGTTTGCACTCTAAACCTAACCTTACCAATGTTTAGTGTGCAATCCAGTTATTTTGGTGAGCATTTAGTATTTTTTTTAGTGAAGGTTTAAATTATCCTAAAGTTACAAATAAATACATTGAATGTTTTTGCTGTTTTTGGCATATTACATGACCGCATCAGGCTCGCTCGAGCCTGCCCCGAATCAGGGTGATTAGGCCTTAGTCGACCACGCTGGCCTAGTGCGGGTTAGAATTAAAGGATTGCAGTCAAAATCTAAAATACAAAACTGTTATTTTTGGCCCAATAAAACTATTTTCCCTTTAAATAAATCTGTTACTATTATTTGTAACAGACTTGCAAAAATTGCACATGTCGAATCAGACAGGACTTTTGAAGACGGGAGCCTAAATCATACAAAGCGATGCCACCAAACGAAAAAAATACAACGATACCGAGTTTATGAAACTAACAACGCCATCTCCCGACATTATCGGTTTCCATCATTATTTACTAATGTATTTTTACGCGATAGTTTGAAATAGATATGTGCCTCAAACAAACGTTATCGGTATACTAAGTCATCCCATTCTAATATCACATAATTATTTGACAGTTGTTATGTTTTCCTTACGACTATAGGAATAGAGTTCCCTAAATTACACTTTGATGAATTTGACAGCTGTCAAATATGTGATCTTAGATTGGCACGACATAGGGAGAATGTGGTGGTAACCGTTGTAAGAATTTTCAGTAGATATTTTCGGAACGACGTAATCTCTAAATGGATTTTATATTGAATGACATCAATATAGATTTGTATGGACAATTGTATTGTTGAGTAGTTAAATGTGTTAAAATTGTTATGAAAAAAAAAAATTGTCCATGGAGGGCTCATAAATGGCAACATGTAATCTACTAATTATAGACCCCACATATACACAATTTTTTGGCGGCCATACTTGATTTGAGGCACAAAGAGTCCAATTTTTCAAAATTTCAGTTTCAATTTTTCAGTTCTCTGCAAAAAGCAAAACCGGATTCAGCGATGTCCAAAACCGAGAATTTAGCAGCTTATCACTATCACTAATAGACGGGTTTACACGGGTATAGCTGCAGAGATAACTTATATCTTTATCTTAGCACCGTTAGTTATATATTATTATATGTAGCAGACTGTATTCCACCTACCGTCTACTCTACCCATGCACACCGGCTCAAGTACAGTCAAGAGCACCCTAAGCTGAACACTTTTGACTTTAGTATCGCTCTTAAGTCCGTTGAATAAGTGAGAGAATCGCAATACGCGTAAACACGTATTGCGATTCTCACTTGCAGATAAGCTGTTTAGCTTACCTTGCACACTACACTTCTTAACAGTCGATTTTAACCTAAGTGTACACGTTTTAAGAAGTCAAATTCCCATCAGAATGCAGCGCACGCTCGTCCCCAATAGGCGAACTCTCGTACCTACTTGAGAAAACAAATAAATTCCCAAATGGTATATAAAAATAACACCCGCGACCTACACCTCAGGAGGCGTGTGCAGACAGAGAGAAAGCATGCGAACTATTGCGAATATACATAAAAACACGTTCTTTTCCGATTTAATATTATGGATTTTAATTTTAAGCTTTCGCGGTCACTATTATCACAAATACAATGCATGCTTGCAACAGTACCCAAATATCGGGTGTCTTACTCAATTGAACACAATAATCGCGGTAGGCCCAGAAAAAATGTTGCTTATGTGTGATTTCAATTTAAGAATATGTATACCAAGGTAAAACAGTCTCATACAAGAAGTCATAGTCATCAGACTTTATTTTTTGTAAAACAATTTAAAATAAAGTTTCCTAACGAACGACGTCTTAAATCGCTCAATAACAACGATGGCGAACTGATTTCGTAAATGTGCCTTTATAAAAAAAGGTTTATATCAAAATCTGAAGACCATTAGAAAACTTGAGCTGATTGACTGTATTTTTCGATTTAATTAGAAATATTAAAAAATGATAATAATTTATAAGCCTCATAATTTATTGTTGATCCCGTTCACTCGGTCTGATGGCGACTTTAAGCTGAGCTCTCTCGAAATAATTGGGCCACGTTGCTTCTGTTGATGTTCTATTATATACGTGTTTGGTTTTGAGATAAGGTAGGCGGTTACAAAATACGCGTGTTTTCTATCAATCGTTTGATGTGAATATTGCGCTTGAATACGCTCTATCAAGAACATTGGTCGTTTGTACGATTACGTCGATTACACACGCCTAATCAAAGCTATTTACACGCTGCTGTTCATTTCATTATAGTAAGTAAGTTAGACATCAAATCTTGAATCCTACTATGATCCTACTACATCATCATCATCATCATCATTAGGTATTGTGATTATCAGATGAAGAAAGCCTTGATTTGCGTAACTTACCCTAAATCGGTTAACCAAAAATAACTTTTAAATATGTTTAAAAACTACAACTACTACAAAAATTTCTTCCTCAATTTTACTACCTACCGTATAAAAAAAGAGGGCAGTGGCAATTTGGATTCTTGTTACAAAAGTTACAGACCATCATTGAGAGTTGGCCCACCAGGGCAAACACTTAAACTTGGGATTAAGAGGGCGCGTTTACAACAAGCAAATATGTATAATCTTTGTAAACAAAAAATAAGTTAAACACACGTTAAAAGCTTGTCTAAAAAGTGTTGTATGAAAAAATAAATTGATTTTTTTTAGGTACTCGCTCAACTCGTGTTTAACTTCTTTCTGGTAACACGGTGTCCATTCAATTTGAACACCAGATACTCAAGATTATGTACATGATATCGACACTTTCTTCAAGTAAAAGGGTTAGTTATTCAAATGAAAATAGAAAAATTAAGATTTCCAATTAGGTATTAATTTATCTATCGGAGAGTTCTATTATAAATATATGACAGTTTGACGGTAGACGAACGAATTCATTCGCTCTTCACTACAGCAGCAGTGTCCATATCGCCGACCTCAGCTCGCGACCGCGACCACGATAGGCACACAAAATTTTCAGCAAAAAAAAAAGCTATTCGTTAGTAAAACTGTATGTAATTTATCGCGTATGTCCCACAAATAAATGCTTATTCTGATCCAAAAAACTACGTATACCTCACTGTATCTGCTAGAGTGCGTTCCAGTATATTAATCATTATTGCTGGCCTAATTTGAACGCTCGGCGGTCCCTCTAATATGGCTTTGAAACAAACTTGAATTTTCTCTCCCTCGAGAATCGAACGTCCACTTGCTATATAAGATAGTGTTAGGTTGATCCAATTGTCCGATAGTCTTGTTTTTTTTTTTAATTTTTATTTTAAAGTCAATATCTGACTATATAAGTAATGTAACTATTAAAATTAAAAACGGCATATTTACCGTAGTTTTAAAAAGTAAGTAATATAATCCTACTACATAATATGTAACTAAAAATTATGAAAGCGGGCAGCAGCCTTTGTCCAGCAGTAGACGTCTACTCTCTACTCTACATGCTGAAATGATTTGAAGTAATAATTAGCTATGTGAGCTGTTTAATTAGTGGTTGTATGTACAGTACAAGTTCATAAGTGCAGTCATATCACGTGATTTAATTGACTAAATTTGGCAAAAAATATTGTTGTACTATACAATTAAATGAGTTAAAAATATAAGAACCTTAATTAAACGGAGTAAAATTTGAACAAAAATAACAAAATTATAGGTGTTTTAAAAAATATATAATCTGGTAAAAGGTGTTCTAAAGAATTTATTTCAGCAGTAGCATATAAACAAAACCTACAACATCAAGCAAAAGAAAGTAAATCGAGTTACCGTACCGTCTATAGTAGCAAAATACAACAGACATTGGAGAATAACACATGTCTACCAGTTAAGGTCATATAGTGAGGCAACTCAGGTTAAGGCCGATAACCTTATACAACGGTTGCTTCACACCTCACACCTGCAAGTTGCAACCCGACCGTCAGACCAACAGGGGACCATATTACAAATACAATTTGATGTTTATCATGGTCTAAGAAAACAAGGTCTAACTATTAGACCACGTGACTGACACAAACCTACGTCATCTTGCGCTGTTCATCCTTGTTGAATGCGTGTTAATAGACAAGGATGAACAGCGCAAAATGACGTAGGATTGTGTCAGTCACGTGGTCTAACGGTTAAACCTTGTTTTCTTAGACCATGGATGTTTATTGCGTCACCAGTTAATCTCATTGTGTTACATTACATTTTTATCATATCGACTGAACATTGAATCGTACTGGTAATTTTTAAATTGTTAATGTAACGCTGCCAGATGGTGGCCATCTGATAGTGAAATATTGAATAGTAGTGCGAAAACTGTCTTAATTCGTGAAAGAAAATTTTTACGGATATTTCGGAAGCTCTGATTTATTACCTATATCGTAAAAAAAACTATAAGGTAGCAGTAGTGGAAGGATGATCAGCGCTTTCCGTGTATTGGCACCTGCCAGTACTGTTTAAACTAATATAGCATCGCCTCTTTTAATTTTTAGAGTTTATTCTTCACTAGCGACCCGCCCCGGCTCCGCACGGGAAAATGGTTATTGTGGGTTATCCTTCAGTATATTATGCATGTATTATACATATAAACCTTCCTCTTGAATCACTCTATCTATTAAAAAAAACCGCATCAAAATCCGTTGCGTAGTTTTAAAGATTTAAGCGTACAAAGGGAGGGACATAGGGACATAGGGACATAGGGACAGAGAAAGCGACTTTATTTTATACTATGTAGTGATTAGTGTGAAACAAGAGCCAGCCTTGGTTTGAGCAAAACTTGTAACTAAAAGACAGACATACAGTATAAGCAAAGCACTCACTCAACTAACCTAACAGACTAGTAAATATTACTGGCGCCAGCGTGCAGTCAAGTAGTCTCATAATGACGAAACGACACCCGCTAACAAATTAGGAAACTCATCTAAAGGACGTTTGTAAGAACGCCCAAATTATGCAAGTTTTTTATGAATGAAAAAGTGCTAAACTTTAATTAGTACGAGGGGTCATGGGGCCATCTGTGGTTCTTGTATAGACGTGTGATTATTTCGTACAATGGTTTCCTAATGTAGACGATAGTGGAATTTGACCTTGACCTTTAAAAGGGACGTTTTTTAATTCTATACGTAGGTATGTAATATTGTTAGAAATACAAATTATTAACATAGGATGATTTATTGGAGCTTACAAGTATATTTTAACATTGGCTTAAGGTTGCATTTTCACTGGTCTATGAATGCGAGGACTGACCGACCAATCAAATTAGTCAAAATTCAAAATGTGTTTTTATTCGAAGTAAGATTTTACAAATCACTTTTCGACGTCGAGGCGAGTTCGCGATTTGGCTGTCTTCTGTGGAGAAGAACTCTCCGGAAGAAACTCAACAGGCGTTAGTAGTCAGTTGATAACTCGGTCGATACCATGTCGATACAAAGTATGCGGGGACTTCCAAAACCCAAAATCTCTTTTTTTGCTATACCTACTGTATCCAGATTATCTCGTGCCTCGCATGCAGGCGCCAGCGACCAATGAAAACGGTTCCCCGCATGCGGGCATTACGGCATGCGTTTCAAAAATCTCCCGCACCCCGCAACTATGACCAATGAAAATGCGCCCTAAGGTTTGCAATAATTTGAGACATACAAACCTCCACGTATTTATTAAAACCGCCTATTTGAACTTAACGCCTTTAGCAAAAAGCATTTATAATGAATTTGTTAACCTGTTTAAATAAATTAAAATTATGTTGACTGCAGTGCGATAATTAATTAATTATAAATGCACTAATTAACAAAACACTTTAAAAGCGGATAATTATTTGCATTTTAAGTACGTGACAAATATTTAAATTGAAGCAATTGAAGACAAGCCCAATTACGCATAATATAAAATTAACGTAAAAACAATAATAATCGTTTCGAAATTACCAAGTAAGTAAAATAAAACGGTAGGTACAAGCGATAAGACCGTCTTACCGCACTATGTTTTTCATTGTCGTTTCTTAAATAACAATTTTAAAAAATATGTAGGAAGGAACATGTCAAAGACGGCCATCTGATCAAAACTAGGCAGAGCCTGTACTATGGGTGTCAGACAGCTGATATACATACATACATATATAAATATACAACATCCAGACACAAGGCAAACATAAGTGCTCAACACACGAATATTTGCCCTGGACGGAATTCGAACCCGCGACCCTGTACTTTGAAGGCAGACGTACTACCAACTAGGCTACGGGGCCGTCGTTTCTTATTTATATCAATTATTTTTAAGAGCGTCGGTGGCCAAGTGGCTAGGGCTGTTGACTTCCATTCGGAAGTTCGCAGGTTCAAGCCTCGGCACGTACCAATGTGTTTCCGATTTTCGAATTCATATGTACGTTTATTCGACGCTCTTACGGTGAAGGAAAACATCGTGAGGAAACCTGCACACACCCGCGATGAAATTCAAAGGTTGTGTGTGAAGTTGACCAACCCGCACTGGGCCAGCGTGGTCGACTAAGGCCTATTCACCCTGATTTCAGGGTAGGCTCGAGCCCCTCGGTGGGGACATAATATGAGCTGTTAACATTTTTGTGGGCAATAAAGTGATTTTACTTACTTACTTAATCTTGTAAAGCTGATATTTATCGTACTAGCTCCCGCCGCGGCTCCGCCCGCGTTAATAGTTTTTCCCGTGGTAAAAGTTAGCCTATGTTCTTCCGCAAGGTCTATTCTATCTTTGTGCCAACTCCGCACTCTTTCACTATTTTTCCCGTGAGAATGAGAAATTTTCTAGCGGTAAATCGTAGCTTATGTTCTTTCCCAAAATTTATTCTATCTTTGTGCCAAGTTTCACCAAAATCGTTTCAGTAGTTTCGGAGCCTATCAATAATTAGAAATATTTTAGGTATTCTTTACACCTTGGGTTACATTATTGAAGTTTTAGTAAGGATCCCAATTTAGTTTCAAAATAAAATATAGCCTATGTTACTCACGGATTATATTATACGTAGCTTCTCAACAGTGAAGAAATTTTTGTAATCGGTTCACTAGTTTCGGAGCATATTCGATGCAAACAAACAAACAATCAAACCTTTCCTCTTTATAATATTAGTTTAGATAGAAATAGATAATAGCCGCGCCGACCGATAACTGTTTAGGTCAAACTGACATACTTACGGTGTTATCTGTGATGTGACCGCATTAGCCGCCCACAGAAACTGACACAATTGGATTATTGGTAGCCGAAATAAGCGATAAAAGTTTTGATAATGCTAATTACTAGAAAAAGATATGGTACGGCTATATTATGGCACGGCACGTAACGCCCAATTGTTAAAATGTACTACACACATGGCCTAGCCTATTCTACATGTCATTGTTATTGTCACTTACGGAGTTGTTCAGTGTCATTCGAAGATTTTAGGTAAAGAAAGGTAGTGCGAATAAAAAGTATAATTAAACTAATTAAATCAACGAACAGGCGTCCACTGTTAGGTAGTGTTTCACGTTCGGTCTCGGGTCTATTTCATAATTTTGATCACGTATAAATTATTATGTGGGAAATTATTATTGAATAACCATGTAAAAAAATAAACATTATGAAAGAGCCCACAATATCAGTTTTACCAAATTAAATACGAGACTAGCGTTTTAGACTAATAATTTTAAAATTTTTAGTTTAAAAAGTAAGCCTAAAACACTTTTTTAAAATTTTTAAATCTTTCTTAACGCATCTATAGTTTTTTCTACTCAAAGAATACTTTTGCTTACTTTTACTATCGGTGGGCTTCCGTAGACCAGTTTTTTTTAAGTAATCGAAACTGAAAGTGATCTAACCGCAGCGGTGTGACGTCACAAGGCCGTGACGTCATCTGCCCACGTAAAACTTGATTTACTTACACGTGGGGGTGTTGATCCAGATTAGCTAAGTAGATCGTTAATATCAATTTACATTGAAGTTATTTGTATTTGTGAGACCTGCTTGAATATTTCATAGAGTTTTGTGATCTAGATAATTAACTTATAATCGTACTTTTTAAAGCTTTTACGGTTGTTTTCATGATTTAAAACTGAATATTTACCGACGACACTCACACAAAACAAATTTATACTACTGTAAATATCCCGTTTAAAATCATAATAGTTATACTTTAACTTCATTTTATAAACAAATTATATAAATGTGATTAATTATGTAAATAAATACAATTTTCGTCTTATTTTTTATTTCTATAGATCTGAAACGATATCTTAAACCCCTCTTCATTACGAGCTAATAATAGCGACTTGACTTACTAATCATACTTCACAGTAGGTAATACTGACCACCGCTCTTCTCATAACGATTCTTTGAATTAAGTTTGCTTATTCTAATAAGAAAAGCTATAACTTAAACACGTAATCTCATACATACATACATTAAGATTACTTACTTTATATGACTTCCTAATGTTTGCATATTATCACTATTAGCGGCTTGAATATTTAACTACATAGGTACATTTAATATTTGGCTATTAACTTTACTTTTGTTTACATAACAATTACTTATATGGTCATTTCACTATATTAAATAATTTAGTCCCAACAGTATACAAAAGGCGATTCTAGAAATATATTTGTATGTTTGTTAAGATTTGAATTTTCAGACAGAAGTTCCAAAAGCTCAAGTTCTGTTCACCCCGTTAGGGAAAAGAACGTTTAATGTCGTTATGCGCTGAAGCACGTGAAATAAATACAGGGGAACTAGCATGACGCTTCATGTGTGACAGATATAGTTTTGTCGTGGTTCGTATCTATGTATGTATGTACCTATACGTAAATACTCTTATCCTATTCGAGAAAATTCTAACATGGCGGGATTCTCGCAGCTTTTTGACAGATAAAGGTGAGATAAAAGCTTGTTACTGTGCTTTATTGATACTAAAAAACACGTAGAAAGACAACAATAATATAATAGATGTGATCCTTTCGCAGCAAAATGCCAGAAACGCATTTGGCCAAAACACCTATTTTTGGCCATTTGCGTTTTTATTTATTTTTATACGTGAAATACCAATACAGCAAAGTGCCAGAAACGCATTTGGCCAAAAGAACAAGCCCGTGTGGACGAACATATTTCATCTAAAGATTTAAAAGTCCCAAGAGTACGTAATATTAAGACTATAAAGACTTAATACAACCCTCACTTAGTGCCGTCGGGTAAGTAATAAAACGTTTATTTTGTTGGGTACTTGATGATACTTTCTAAATGCTCAAAGTAACTTTTTATTCTGTTTGTTTTACGGTAGGTTATTTTTATGGTAAAAGTGCCATTGTGAACGGACGGGAAAATTGGAGGTTAATGTGAGGTATTAGCCTTATATGATTGATGGCATATTACTTTATAAAGGAACTAGCTTTCCGCCGCGGCTCCGCTCGCGTTTACAGTTTTTCCCGTTTTCCCACGGTAAAAGGTAGCCTATGTTACTCAGGGTGAATGTAGCTTTCTAATGGTGAAAGAATTTTTGAAATCGGTTCAGTAGTTTTTGAGTTTATTCATTACAAACATACACACAAACACACACACAAATACAAATCTTTCCTCTTTTAATATTACTGTGATGATACTATTAGATAAAAGGTCCTTTTGTTATACCATTGATTAATACTAAGGCACCATGGTCTAAGAAAACAAGGTCTAACCATTAGACCACGTGACTGACACAAACCTACGTCATCTTGCGCTGTTCGTCCTTGTTGAATGCATCTTAATAGACAAGGATGAACAGCGCAAAATGACGTAGGCTTGTGTCAGTCACGTGGTCTAACGGTTAGACCTTGTCTTCTTAGACCATGTAAGGCACTTTTTTTAAAGAGTAACTAGTAGGTATTACGGACGTTACAATTGCAAGTGTTTTTTTATGGGGAAGCCATCTATCGCATTAATCCGGCATCCCTGTCTTCCCCTTGGGTGTTGAAGGCTCTGCTCGCCCCGTTATGGAAAATAGCGTGCCTTTATGTATGTATGTATTGTGGTGTGCATGCATCCTACATGCTCACCGCGTTCGTGCTGGCAGCCTCTTTCCGCGTTTGAGCCATTTAATTATGAAAAGCGATAATGAATTGGAATTGAGTGGCTGCCAACACAGACGGCCGTAGCTCCAGCTACGAGCTGGTCTTTATGTCATGTTCTCAAGAAATAAATGATCTTCTGAAGTAAAGTTCGTCGTATTACTGCTGAGGGTGATAGGATTTGGACTGCGCTCCCTCTGAGCGCAACGACGTGCTCCAGCCAACGTGATATGGTGGAGTGCTACAAGAGCCCCACCTTCCTCGCTAGCAGAAGAAGCAAGTGCTCAAGGAAGAAGAAGGACAGCTACGTGATCCCCCAAGATGACGTGTCCCGCACGATGTGAGAAGATGATTTAAATGAAGATGATGGAAGGAGTGAAAAGCGTTGCTGCCGTTATGAAGGCGTCTTTCTGCGGCTGCCACGATGGCGCCATGAATGGACTAAGATGTGTGGAGGAGGTGCATTTGTGATAATAATGCCTAAAGGATGCGTTGATAAAAGCTAAGTCTCTATATTCATTTTATTAGTTGTGTCTAAAGGCTTGGTGAAGTGGCCTTTATGGAGTTTGAAGAGCTTCGTGTGATTTGCTGCTAAAAGCAATTATGTTGATGTGATTTTCCGTTGTGTTATGATGCTGAAGATGCGTTTTAGAAGAGTGCGAAGTGGAGAGACGACGGAAGAGTCGCCGTTTTTGCCTACCTAGTTTGCAGGATTAGAGTAGATAGTGTATTATTTTGTATATATTTTACCAAATTTTTCCATATTAATTCAATTTAATTTAATTTCTTATTATTTTCGTAATTTGATGTAGTCATGGTGATAAGTCCGTTGTTTGGCAAATAATGTCTTTTTGTTTGTGTCATGTCATGAACAAAATGACTCATGACAGTTTTGACGCGATTCCGTCAAAGAAATTGTAAATATCTGAAAATTTAATTTTTGAAATAATTTCATAATATTATCGATAGAAAATAACTAAAATATAGTAAATATAGGTTAGTTTCTAATATTTCTTATTGTCTTGTAGGATTGGTTAGGATGTACAAGTGATTTCCTGTATTAATGCTTTAAAATGTTTCAGATTAACAAAAAAAAAAATCAAAAAAAAAGATGACGAATTTATTATGATGATCGTTTCTGATGTGATGACCCTTCGAGAAAGCTGGACGACTTAAATCTAGATGACCACACACACGGTATGAAGAAGGAAAAACGTGCGCGTTTAACTAGAATTTGGGTAGTTTTTTTTTTGGGGTTAATTGGGATGATGCTTAGTTAGGTGTGTTCCGTGACGGAATATTTACTGTCACTCCACATCAAGCACATAGTGCTGTGGAGGAACTTTGGTTGGGTTCATGACTTTGAGTACTCTCGTTACCGGTACCGCAGCTAGGTGAATTCCCACTAATCTTTTCAGAGGATAGGTTGGAGCTGAAGAAAGAAAATAGCTCCCATTCCCATGTCTTGCCCAAAGCTAGGTTTTGTTATTGGTGATAGCCGTGCGCGTTTACTATAAATTCATTTTATTATTTTCTGGTAATTTTGTAGTTCATCAAATTGGTCGTCCAACTTTTTCAAATTAATTTCTTTAACTTTTCTTTATTAATTATTTGGTGACTATTGAATTATTAATAACTAGTTAATATTATTTTATTCATAGTATCCGACACAGATAGGTTTAGTAAACTTTTTCGAAATTTTTATTGAATGTCTATTTGGATTAACTGTAGACAGACATGCTTGGCTGTGTTGATTCTTTTTTCTGGATGGTTTTTGATCAACTTAGTTGGATAAAAATACAACACCAACTAGCTGGTAGCAGCAGTCAGCTTTTGACATGTCTGTGACTTTGTAATGTTTTTATCCGTCCTTAGGCAGGTAGCTTAGCTTAGGACAAAACTTTGTAACAAAGTATTGTTAAAAAATATTGCAATGGTATTGCAAATTTTTTTTTAACTGTACCGGGCGGGATGTGGTGTGCATGCATCCTACATGCTCACCGCGTTCGTGCTGGCAGCCTCTTTCCGCGTTTGAGCCATTTAATTATGAAAAGCGATAATGAATTGGAATTGAGTGGCTGCCAACACAGACGGCCGTAGCTCCAGCTACGAGCTGGTCTTTATGTCATGTTCTCAAGAAATAAATGATCTTCTGAAGTAAAGTTCGTCGTATTACTGCTGAGGGTGATAGGATTTGGACTGCGCTCCCTCTGAGCGCAACGACGTGCTCCAGCCAACGTGATAGTATATTGCCATATATCCCTGTCCCGTGGGAATTTAGTACTTTATCAAACCTACAACAGAAGCATATAATTTCATACCTGTTGGTTCCACCAATTACCAACTGCCGAAATGATTTTACCTTCAAATTCCTACAACTTAGTTGCTAACAACAATTCCAAACGGAAGTTTATTTTATTAACTTTGAATATACCAAACCGAACAAGTTTGGAATCAAGTAAAATACCGTTGTTTAACTTTAAATAAGACATTAAGTTATAAAAAACATGTGCAGGGCCTGCTTTACATTATATAGTTTTTACAGAAATAATAATGTTTGTAATGTGAGTTACGATTTTTCAACCACGTAACGATTTCTTAAAAATTTGTGGTTATGGCTCATCATTACTATCACTAATTATTTATCATTATGGCTAAAGTGGAATCTGACTAAAAAGTCATGAGATGGATTCCACATTGGTCATTCCTGATCAAACTAAACTGATTTCACAAAAAAAACTGCTTCTGACGAAAGCGGAATCTGACGGATGTGTTCTGAATGGTAATGAATGTACAGAATTTTAAGAAAATAGGCATGGGCTTCGGGAAATACCGTAGTCTTACAGTAAAAGAACATCAATTATGGTGAAAAATAAGATTAGTAAAAATATGAAATTCTACATCCATATACCTATGAACCTAATAGCTTAAGTACATTTTCATTAGTACATAGTAAGTGTTGTATTGTTTGTATTCAAAGTACATTTTAAAACTTTCACGGTTTTTTTTAACGGTATGTCGGCGAGCGCGCATTGGGGCGCAATATAAAACATATATGTATGTACATGTATCTATAGTCTCCTTGAATATATGTACTATATGACGTAATCGAAACGTCATCCAGGGAAGTAGCCGCTCGCCGAAAAACAAAAAGGAATAACAAATTTCCTACCTTGACCGCCGGACTTCCCTTTCGCTTCGCTGATAGAACTCTAGCTCCGACCGCACTGCAACTGTCGCTCTCCGCTGACGTTGTGATAACCAGACGAGACGCAGGACACAAGACCAAGGAATCACTGCACAACCTGTGGGATTATGATAAGTTGATTTCCATGCATACTCATAAGTGATAGCTAGAGAATAATACAAATACATATAAAATATCATAATGGTTGGATAGTCATGGTCAGTCACACACTCAACAGTGTGTCAGTACTCAACAGTATTGTCAGGTAGTCGTCGCGACAGTATTAGTAGTAGTCATATATGGCTTACCAACTGACTTATCGTTCCCCATCCCGGACCAGAGCCCCAGAGGGCAACCCAGGTCAACTATAAGGCCAGATAAATGGTGATCACTGATCATAGTAATTTTGAGTAGGAACGCAATTCTATAAAGGCCAACATCTACTAGTGCAGAAAGACATTTCTGCACCAGTATAATTCAACCTTCATAGAAACTCCCATTCCCTTAATTTTGAGTAGGAACGCAATTCTATAAAGGCCAACATCTACTAGTGCAGAAAGACATTTCTGCACCAGTATAATTCAACCTTCATAGAAACTCCCATTCCCCTATATCGCCCAACATCTATAGGGCGATACTGGCGCCAGCTCCTATGTCCCAGACCTCAGCCGGGAGACTTGCACACTTGGACTTCCCCCACAAGTGGCCTCCAGGTGGCGCGACCACCGGTACAACACATAACACAACAACAGAGCTCTCAACATCACATTTCACAGTATGATACATTTATCATACACGATACCAATTGGGAGGCCACATATCATAAGTTAAACAGTTCAGATAGCAAGTCAGTCCAAGTAATCAGTCTGTGGGGAAGTCATACATAGTCAGGTCAAACACGTGGCACAGTTATACATGACAAATATATATATACATGGACATCTCTAAGAGCTCGAAACACATCAAGACTACTTAGCTTTATATTCCCAGAGTTCCACCGCTGCTCCAGAGTCTGCCGCCACGCGACATAGATTCCTCTTACACTTCTTGCTTCTCCGGCCACTGACACAAGACTGAACGACAGCTAACCACATTTGACCTAACACGACCTTTTTGGCGGGAAACAAACAACCCCTACCACTCAAAGACATCAACCAATCCGGAGCGAATCACAATTCCAATATGGCTTCTGCTGTAGCCAATCATCATCGACCCAACCAGTATGGCCGCTCTGTTAGTAAACAAAAACTACCCAACCTTAAAATAATTCTTGTGTTGCCAATATTAAAAACATTATTGCAGTTGGCCAACGGATTGGTCCAACATGGACAAATTCTGCCAATTTCGCGTTCGTCGCGACACACCCGGCCGACAAGAAGTGAGCCACGCGGCTCTGGCTTCATTCACGTATCTCGGCCAACAGTCGGTGTCACTATCCAGTTTGACAATATTTCACGTACACTTAAGTGACATCATCATCAACACACCTTGGCCAAATATTCTTAATATCAATTCCTTTTCTATAACACTTATTACAATCTCATGTCATACTCAATTACTTTCCCATGGAAAGTCTCCAGTCTCCATTTCGGCCTCCTGCCGATTAATTTCATTTCAACTTTCAATAAAAAATCACATACAGAGAGGTGAAATCTTTCGTCTTAAATTCTGTACCAATAAATTCAAATCACGATACTAAATTCTCTGGTTCTGTTTTCACCTGATAGGTTTCGCAACTATATGTTGAAGTCTCATATCTGTGGCATCTTCTAATATCATCAGTTGTTTGATTTGCGACAGTGCAAATAAACGTGTTTTCTTTTCCATCTCTCCATTTGAACATTATCTCATTCAATCCCTGTTGGCATAGTGGTCCTTGTTGGCATTCCCCTAGTGGCTGGCTCAATATATCTCGTAGAGCAAGTTCTCTAATGTCTTGAGATAATCAACTCAATGTTTTCAATAATACTATTCAACATTCTCACATTGATATGTAAGCTTCACCATTTCGACTTCATTAAACGTAAGATTTGCTAGAAGGTTATCTCAGTAGACTACGTCCGACCAAATCCGATTTCGCTTGGCTCATCATTGGAATCCATATCTTTCTTTCCCTTAAACTTATAACTCGATTCTTATAACAGTCAAGAAGTTATAACCGTTCGCAAAATTTCCGTCAACGTAATAATAACTAACTCAATAATGCGCCTTATCTTCTCAATACTCAGACTCCATCATGAGACTTTCTTCCGACCTCGTTAGGAAGAACCTCCCGCGACAGGAAAAGTTGTTGTTCCTGATCAAAGACCAACAACTCTCGTCTGACAATGATATAACAGATACAATTTACACCGTTTAAACTAGTTCGATCCAGTATTCTTTTCAGTGTTACGTTCCTTCCTAATCTTTAACATAAAGCATGGTAATCTGTATCTGTATAATTTCCGTTTTCATTACCTTTAGACTTTATACCGACCTATGTCGCGAGTAAGCTATTGTCATGATGAATCTTACAATAATACAGCTTATTTCAGTTTAGTTTACTTTAAAGAATTTATCGAACCAGCAGCGCTTTTCAGAACAACAATAACAGTCTCAATCTTTCTAACTACGCGTAACGCTACACAGCCAACTATTTAACCAACGCAGCTTAATATTTTGCGAACTAAACCTCGCATCTTATCGAATAGACTCGCATCAGACCAGCCTTTTTCACCGTAACTTCACTACCGAGTTACATCCCCTTACTCAGATACAACGATAACCGTAATTGCTATAAGTCTATTATCGGATCATTATATCGCAACTAAACATTTACATGAACGCTCTTTATTCCTTGCTATTCTCGGCGTTTCAATATTGCTTTCAATTGAACAACTGTAACATCTTTAACTCCAACATACCACAACGACTAATAACTGTTGTTCACAATCTACCCATCTTCAATATACAAGCATACTGCACTGAGACACATCCTCCTGTGTCTGACCAGGAACAACTGAAAGGCAATACGCCTCCACTTGTTTAACCAGGAGCAACTGAAAAGCAATACGACTCCACTTGTCTAACCAGTAACAACTGAAAGGCAACACGACTCCACGTGCCCAACCTGTAACTGAAAGGCAATACGACTCCACGTGCCCAACCTGTAAGTCCTGTAACTGAAAGCACCTGAAAGGCAATACGACTCCACTCTTCGACTTCAGAAAAGCTCGAACACTGAAACAATTGACACAACTTCGACCACAAGACAGCATAAGAGAAATCAAGTACCGAAAATATCCTTTTACATGACGAATGTTTGAGCTTATCCATCTAACCGTCTCAAATTAAACACGTATTACAGGTATTTTCATGTCCTAACTCCGTGTGTATTTTAACTCCGCCTTCAATTCCGTTTCCATCGTATCGCATAGTTCTCGTAAAGATTAAATTGCCTTTACGATTCTTGTCCGTACCTTCGACTAACGCATAGCTCCTTGTGTAACACGCTCAACTTTCTAAATTCGATATGTCAACTTCATTCTAGTACTTCAGTTTCTGTCCAAAATTTACAACTTTATTTCTTGTATCTCAATGACTCGAATCCAAATTCGTGTATTCATAATAATTACGCCATCCTTATCAATCACACAATACAATACAATACAAATATTCCTTATTATACCTACTATCAATTATTAATTAATTTTATGTTCAAAGTTGTTTAACTCCAATGATACTCGGTCTTTTAGTTTCTTCTGCAATAATAAACAACCAAATCAAAACTGTCAGAAAACCTTTCTTTATACGGTATAATCGCCAAACGGTTAGTTCCCTACTACTGTCACTATCAGCATTACGCTGAGGCAGCGCCCTTTCACTGCTTTGATATAAAGTATTGTTGTGATACCCACTTTGATTTCGTAAATGCTATCGTCATTGTAGTGAATAAAGACATATCTATCTATCTACTACGAGATTGTAAGTAGGAACATTTTACCATCTATTACTACCGCATAAACCTTTCATACAACTGAACAACAATTACAATTAAAATTACATCCACAATTCATGAGAAGAAATGTTTGAATCCGACATTTCTATTGTTCACTAAACAAATCGTACCTACAAGAATTATTAATTTCTCGTTGAACTAAAATTTCTTCAATATCTATGTTCGATTCACTTGAAACTCGGTTCATGATAATCAGTGGTACTGCACAATAATTTATCTCGTTAGATGGACAACATTACCGACCTTATTTCAATCTATATTTTAGAGATTAACCATTTACCAATTCATTGTGTTTCAAACAAATTAAATCTTCGCGTAATAGTACTTATCTGTGATAAGTCAAGTTACAAAAATTATAAGCAAATAACGACTACATTGTACCCAACCAAACAACAATTGACTAAAATTGTACTCGTCAAATATTCGATGAAGAACACCGTTCAAAATTAAATACTAGTACTACTATACCTTCAATGATCGGGAATGTAGTCGCATCGCATAATAACATCGAATCATCGCAATTTCAAACGTCATAAGCTAACTACAACACTACTTCTAAACTTCCACGATTTCAAACATCATGAACGAATTTCATATAAGTAGAATCAATTAATTATCAAATTATTTTACCATTGGAAACTTAGTTTATCTCGACAGCTCGGATCATTAAACTAAAATGACATTTATGTTCCTTACTATAAGCTATAAGCCTTTATACTTATATTCCCAATGAAGAGATCTGAATTACTACGTCAATAATAATCTTTGATCAAAACAAAATATGCTAACTTTATTCCATCTATCATATCCAAGTTAATTTCTAAAACCCTTTGAAAAATTATTCGTCTCATTAAGTACAAACCATGTAAACGTTATTTAGTATCTCGGCTAGTTAAAGTATAGGTATAGTGTTCCATTTTTAATTGCCTTTATAGATTGAAGGTAGGTACTTACTTTACAAAATTGTATTCACTATCTCGCGGTTCTAACAAAATTAAACATATTTATCTCATCCGTGGGCTTCTTAACAACATTAACTCAGAATAAAAATTAAGAATGTATTAAGTTCTTTAAGGAATAGAATACTACTTTATCTCGCTTATCTCTCACTATTTGATACCACTATCTTAAACGATCACGATTTTATCCCTTAAAGAGTTCGAATAATAAAAGTACTCCCATTAACGTATTAACATATTTAAGCACAACTAACACAAAATTTGCACAGCTATTGGGTACGTAAAACACAACTTCAATTCACAACTTTACATGACCTACAACTGGCGCATCTCTACGTAAATAAAGGACTACCTACCTTTATGTAATTAGAACATTTCAATTACTCTATCCGCGATCTGGATGAAAACTATTCGTGAACTCAATCTAAATATTCGATTCAAGTGCTCCGCCTGCACTTAGATAACCCGGCTATGACTAACCTTATCGTATAGCATATAGTAGGTTTCCTTTAACAAGTACACAATACGTTAATCTACTAGGTCTTTCGCGTCTCTTTAACCTTTCTGACAAATCATATTCACTTCTGTGAAGCTATCCAAATTGGAATATTATCGTATTGCTTGCTACAAAGACCGTATCTACAGTTAACCTTCAAAATTATAATTCCCTAAAAATCCACTGTTTTCATCTAAAGCGCTCTCACTTTATTTGTAGTCAATTCAATGTCAATTCAGCTTTAAGACTTCGTTACATTCACACAACAACTTTTAGCTGACAACAATACGTTACTATTAGTAGGTATCTAATTTTATACAAATTCCTTCGCGAATTTATAACAATAATATTCCAATTAATCCCATCAATAATAAACTTTGATAGCCGCATGTAACCTTCTCGAAAGCACTCTAACTTCCTTATCGATATTACTCGCTTCATTACTCTAAACTGAACGTCATTATGAAGAGTAAATTATTAAAAGAGGCAAAGTTTAGTTTACAATATTCAAATTCTCAATTAATCCCTCAATTCATTTTGAATCGTAGATAACAACAAATCAATTCGTATTTATGTCATTATAATATAACATTACATATTTATGTGTACCTATGCAAGTTCGAGTAGGCAGATGTCGTTTGTCGAGGCCGTTATATCTTGTGGGGGGGAGGAGAGGAACTTGTAATTCTGATTCTGATAAATTATTCAAGATCATCACACAAAGATCACGATATTATTCCTATCTAAATACTAATATCGAGTTTATACTAAACATGGAAAGCTATTAATTAATTACGCTATTGAAAGAAAGCAAATAGAAACTATCTATTTATTTACTACTTATCGCGTTTCAGTTTCCAGTTTGATAATCTATTTTACAAGTAGAACCTGAAATTGATTAACTTTTACTACTACATTATCCAAATACTCATTACTTTCGAACACAGTCAAAACTATTTATGCAAATGTATCAATACAAATAAAAATAACTATTACTTTTCTGTTCCAGATTCAACTACAATTCAATTCCGTATTAGTATGAACCGAAACAATACTAAAAAATTATACTTCAGTGAAACTATACACGTAGCTAAACCACGCTAAACTTAGAAAAATATCGGTCACTTCTGTAAACGTTACGTTAACTAAACGAATTACAAATATTTATAAATAAAGTTACGTCCACAAATTTATACACTCGATCCCTCAAGAATAGGGTCTTTAACTAGTGTATCTTACTGTATTTTGGATCGACATACCTACCAACGATATACTTAATATCGAACGTAATACTGAACGTAATAAATCTATATTCAATATAGTGAGCCAGACTTGACGCTAAAAAGGCTTAGTAAAATTGCAAAAATCCGAGAAATAAGAATCAAGAAAATTTACTTCTTTAATCCTTTCGTAAATCTGAATTTATCTCAATCTCGTTAAATGAATTAAAACTATAAGAACCTAATATTATTTAATACACATTAGCAAAAAAATCGAAAACGACAGTCTGACTGGCTATTATACTAGTAGTCGCGAATTCCTGAAATCATACTAACCACAGCAATCTAAGTAAGTATCTATGTACGTACATCCATTCAACGAATAGATGACTCGAACTTTATACACTAAGTAACTAACCCGAAATTAAAACACCTCAGCTATAATAACACATCTATGATAGAGAGAAAACTTCGTTATTTCTTCAAATTTTAATCATGCATCTTAAAATTCACTGGTTAACGTAATTAAATTTATTCAATGTCATATTGGCGAGTACGCATACTACCGGTACTAGTCTAGAAATCCTGTTTGTGAAAACTTCTAACCGCAGCTAAATAATTTAACTATCCGAATAAATCGAGCAACCGTTCTCAAAAAATACGCACCAGCTATCTTTATTATCGTAGGCACTTTATCAACGCTTTATTTAGGTACTAGCTATATCAACAGTCTAGAATTAAATGGCAAAAATAACAACGATCTATTATCACTCCGCTGAATATAACAAAAAACATAGTATCAGAAAATATCCGAAAACCAAACCTAATACTGATTCATAGAAATGTAACCCGTCGTAAAATACAATTATTTAAGTAATGCGTCTATAGTTGCTCATGATACGTATGGTTCGCGGCGGATAAAGTTAGTGAAGAATTTTAAACGAGCAAATGAAATATAAACACCACGATATTTCAGATTAATAAGTTCAATATATAACGTTATAAACAGACCTGGACATCTTAATACTGTATTACATTTATTAGAATGACGTTATAATTTCTACCATTCCTAAGATTTACTACTAACATTACCTTGAAAAAGTGTATAGGAAATTCAGTAAAATCAATAAGTTAAACAACGTAAACAAATGATTCACGCGGCAACTTAGTAAAGGTTAAATCCACTATGTACCCCTTCTCTTCTATTCTCAAAACTGGCACTAATTCAAATCTATAAAATCTTTACTTTAGTTCACGGTACTAAAAAAAAATATTAATTATCTAATCTCCAAATTATTTAACTTTAAGTAGGTAGGTACAAAAAATGTTTAGTTAAAAATATGTAATCTCTGTCACAATTTGTTATTAACTATTACTCTCCGCTTACAAATCTCTAAGTAAGTAATGATTTCACTACCTACTCATATTATGAAAATATAACAAACAACAGGTCCTACAATTTTTCATCATAATAAGCCCTGCAATAACGGACAAGAAAAATAATGTCACGATATATTAATAATAACGTGTGTTAACTAGTATCATTACTTCCGTTGCAAAAACATACTATTTAGTGCTATTTAGAAAATTCAAGTACCTACGTCCTAAACGCAGCACTACCACTACTTCATATCAATGACCTGATGACAACTTCAAACGTTAATAGAATTTACCTATTTCCAAAAAAGTGAGTATACCTAAACACTTACTTGCTACTATAATCGCTTGGTACGTGTCACACCACTTGACAAGAATAAGTCACCATTAAAAAAGAAATAACTATCACTAACTCCGTCAAATTAAAGTACTGCCAAATCATTTATTTCACTTTCTGGTTTTAACAATTACAACATTTACACTCCGTATTATCATTCCTTCACTATTTGTTACATTCTTGAATCTAAAAATTAATTTTCTCTCCTTACCGACTTTAACCGATAATTATAAAAAATTAACCATACTACTACAAAAATATATGCATTTTACTAATGGAACTCTACTCTTCGTCAAACTCAGGTCAAGGCGGCATAACCCGTAAATCTTTGACTACACCTTTCGCGAGTATAAATTTTATTGTGGGTAGATTAAAACGATATCTGACGCATATTCCACAAAGTCCGATTTTTACTCCTCGATACTCTAAGGTTGACTGGAATAATAAGACCTACCTTTCACAACTTATCCGTATGATACGCTTTACGTCTCTTTTTTTTTTGCAATGAAGTACCTACACATCAACGGTGTGTATGCGCAACGATATCTACTTAAATTTTGGAACGTCTACTCTGCTACAAAACTACCTCTTAATTTTTCCAAAACAATTGACGTAGGTTTGCTAGGGACGTATTACTCGTATCTCGATTTATAATAATTTTATCGCGGAAAATTTAACAACGCGTCCTACAAATATGAATTACTAAAGTGATAGGTTTAGAGGAATGGAAATCAAGAATTATGATTATTAGACTATTATTAGTATACAAGACATTGTATGTAATATTCGTTCGTCTCCTCCCTATCCCATAGAAAAGGTCCCTTTAGACAGCTACCGGCAAATAGTATTGCCGTTTGATTAAATTAGAATTTTCTCAAAACACGCGGAATAAATATCTATTTATTCTCCCTCATATTCCTAGCCAAGATCTCAATGTATGTACCGATTGCGTGAACTAGATGAAAAATACACTTGCAACAAGAACAGATACACAAGGAGCCGTGCCTATTTTATCAACGTATTCGATTAATCTCACGTAGTAGGTATTACCCTGTACCATGACACCAAACTATGTAACATTAAAATTTCGCGTTACTACTTCTAATAACGACTGGTAAAATACAAGCGTCTAAGACCATTATCCCTTTTGTCATCGATTTATAACGGGCCCTGTTATAAACCAATGCCATCCATGACAAGCATCAACCAAACCACCTCTTGGTATTGGCTGGTCCTTGGTACAGGTAATTAGATAAATGGGCAAAACAATATCCGAAAATAACATACGTTCAAAAGTAATTTATCGCTGCTTTGTACCAATAACTAAAGTGTTCGTAACACTACCCGCAATTCGAAAGTTTATATGACGTACGGTAAAAATCTCATTCATACTGTATCTTTCTGGGGAAAGGCAAATTTCTGAGCACGATACAGCCTATGCTGTTCTTCGATGTAAAAAAATATTAAAATAATTTTATCATATCTGTAGCCTCATCATTTAGCCAGAATGCCACTAGGTTAACGGAATGCCAACAAATTAAATCTTCATGTATAGCCACTTCTCTAAAAAGGTTTGTACATCATCAAATCTTGCTGAATCTCATATCCCAGCACATCTCCACCATGTCGGCGAGCGCGCATTGGGGCGCAATATAAAACATATATGTATGTACATGTATCTATAGTCTCCTTGAATATATGTACTATATGACGTAATCGAAACGTCATCCAGGGAAGTAGCCGCTCGCCGAAAAACAAAAAGGAATAACAAATTTCCTACCTTGACCGCCGGACTTCCCTTTCGCTTCGCTGATAGAACTCTAGCTCCGACCGCACTGCAACTGTCGCTCTCCGCTGACGTTGTGATAACCAGACGAGACGCAGGACACAAGACCAAGGAATCACTGCACAACCTGTGGGATTATGATAAGTTGATTTCCATGCATACTCATAAGTGATAGCTAGAGAATAATACAAATACATATAAAATATCATAATGGTTGGATAGTCATGGTCAGTCACACACTCAACAGTGTGTCAGTACTCAACAGTATTGTCAGGTAGTCGTCGCGACAGTATTAGTAGTAGTCATATATGGCTTACCAACTGACTTATCGTTCCCCATCCCGGACCAGAGCCCCAGAGGGCAACCCAGGTCAACTATAAGGCCAGATAAATGGTGATCACTGATCATAGTAATTTTGAGTAGGAACGCAATTCTATAAAGGCCAACATCTACTAGTGCAGAAAGACATTTCTGCACCAGTATAATTCAACCTTCATAGAAACTCCCATTCCCTTAATTTTGAGTAGGAACGCAATTCTATAAAGGCCAACATCTACTAGTGCAGAAAGACATTTCTGCACCAGTATAATTCAACCTTCATAGAAACTCCCATTCCCCTATATCGCCCAACATCTATAGGGCGATACTGGCGCCAGCTCCTATGTCCCAGACCTCAGCCGGGAGACTTGCACACTTGAACTTCCCCCACAAGTGGCCTCCAGGTGGCGCGACCACCGGTACAACACATAACACAACAACAGAGCTCTCAACATCACATTTCACAGTATGATACATTTATCATACACGATACCAATTGGGAGGCCACATATCATAAGTTAAACAGTTCAGATAGCAAGTCAGTCCAAGTAATCAGTCTGTGGGGAAGTCATACATAGTCAGGTCAAACACGTGGCACAGTTATACATGACAAATATATATATACATGGACATCTCTAAGAGCTCGAAACACATCAAGACTACTTAGCTTTATATTCCCAGAGTTCCACCGCTGCTCCAGAGTCTGCCGCCACGCGACATAGATTCCTCTTACACTTCTTGCTTCTCCGGCCACTGACACAAGACTGAACGACAGCTAACCACATTTGACCTAACACGACCTTTTTGGCGGGAAACAAACA
The DNA here is from genome assembly GCA_948473455.1 of Teleiodes luculella. Lineage (NCBI taxonomy): Eukaryota > Metazoa > Arthropoda > Insecta > Lepidoptera > Gelechiidae > Teleiodes > Teleiodes luculella. The sequence goes on from OX419605.1 coordinate 6,459,199, forward strand.
ACCCCTACCACTCAAAGACATCAACCAATCCGGAGCGAATCACAATTCCAATATGGCTTCTGCTGTAGCCAATCATCATCGACCCAACCAGTATGGCCGCTCTGTTAGTAAACAAAAACTACCCAACCTTAAAATAATTCTTGTGTTGCCAATATTAAAAACATTATTGCAGTTGGCCAACGGATTGGTCCAACATGGACAAATTCTGCCAATTTCGCGTTCGTCGCGACACGGTAAGCCCGCATCAATGTTATGCTAAAAAAAGTCCAGTTATTTCGGTTTATTACTTGGAAAGTGTGTTATGTTATGTATGAACACATGTAAACAACGAATTTGCTATAATAGAGCAATCAATATAATTTATATCTGGCTATTACTATTTTACAACATGATAATTGTTGTTATTAGTTACGATTATACGGCTTTATGTGTATTAATATAATAGTCACATAAGAGCGTCTTCGGTGGCCAACTGGCTAAAGCCGTTGACTCCCATTTGGTTACTGTTAAGTTCTCGGGTTACTTATTTTATTTTTTTGTTTATTTGTATTTGGAACATTTACAGACATGCTCACATTAAATCGAATAAGAGAATAGAAGTGTAAAATGCTAATAACAAATCTCCACCGATAGAAATTGTTTTCGATATTCCAATTCATTAGGTATGTACCTACGGTAGGTATGTACGTTTATTCGACACATCTTACGGTGAAAGAAAAACATCATGAGGAAACCTGCACACAACACCTGCGAAGTAATTCAAAGGTGTGTGAAGTAAACACTGGTACCTGCGTGATCGACTAAGGCCTTTTCACCCTGATTTCTAAGTAGGCTCGAATCATGACATAATAAATATATGAGCTGCTAACGACGACGATTATTCACATAATTTTGGACTAATTTCCCTGAATGTACCTAATTAATCCCTCATCATTATAATCAATACAACCTCAATCCCAAACTAGCCAATTAAGCGTGCGGATTATAACATAACTACATACATCTCCCATCTTAAGGGAGAGTCTATGAGATTGTTCATATAAGTTTTTTGAACATGCGTTTGACGTGTGTTTAACATTTCGGTAATAGGTACAGAATGAGTTTAGCTCCCACAAACAACACACAAAATAATAAAAAAAACCCCAAAGATTGAACACAGAACCCCTCTTTATTCCCCTCAATCAGTCACGTCAAGTGTCCTTGCTGAATAGCTATATTTTCTGCATATCAAACAAAACTTGCGCCTATTATGTATGTATGTATGTATTTGTGACGTCACAATGTACTGAACACCACATCGCTCCTCGGAAGCTCGTACAGAATAATAGGGATGGGGTGTGTGGCGTAATGTACGAGAGTTAGCGAGGACGAATTTTAAGGATACGAGTATTTTGATCAAAGACACGTGGCAAACTGTGGCTTGCCTTTCTAGAAAGTACGTTGTGTTTCGTTCGTTCGTTCGTCAACAGCTCATAAACGTCCCCACCGAGGGGCTCGAGCTTGATATCTTTGTTTACCATGTATGAAAATATGATACAGAACTTCATCTTGTAATTTGCTTACTTACTTTGTCGTATTTTACCTTGGGAATATTATATTCCTGTAGCAACAGATTTATTTATATATTAAACCCAATGCCTAATCTACTTACTTGCTATATTTTATTTAAATCGAAAAAATTTAGTATTATTTTATTAGTTTCAGTGGTATGGCCACTCACGATGAGCAATGAGCGTGCGCGATAAATCTTAGTGTTTACACGGGTATTCACGAGTATATTAGAGTAAATGGTAGAGTTAGGCAGCTGCAGATATAACTTACACTTACATTATACCCTGGCGCTAGAAGGATTAAAGTTACCTCTGCAGCTGACCGTATTTTACTAAGCTCTAAAGCCTGACCAAAGAAATAAAAAACCTGCTCTGGGGGCGCCACGTGTATATTTTTATTTATGGCAACAATTTCCATTATACAATTAGTTCCATTGAAATTCCGCAATATGGCGAGGTTTTTTATTTCTTTGGTCAGGTTTTACTTACCTACTAATTCTACCCGAGTAAACTGAGCTTTAGGCCTAATCACACAACACAACTTAGTAAGGAAGAAGGCTGTCTCGAGCTCGAGTCTTTATGAGGACACCATTGCTATTAATTAAATAATGAATGCCCTTTTGTAACTTTGTACCACACACGAATAAGTACGAGAGGTCTACTACGAACGAACTGTTGAGAAAAGCCTTTGAAAGGGCGACAACGAAGACGAAGGCGACGCTTTTGTTTGTAAGGAGACATGTATGTATGCGTGCAAGTACACTTACGTCCTTTGGGTACTGATGTTTTATTTTGTGCGCAATGAAGCGTACAAAAATGTGACCGATTTTTCTGAGATTTGCAGCCAGTAATGTACGATTTGGCTATTGATTCGATTTAATAAAATAAATACTAGTGTCGAATTTTGTAATGAAAATCTAAAGGAATGTTGAGATGCTAAAGTCTTATTTACTTAGGTGAATAAATGCAAATTAGTATTAGATTTATTCATCACTACCTATAGGTGCCGAAATTTTAGTTATTTTTGGAGCGGTTAAAGGTTCTTTAAGACAATAATATTTCGTCTAAATCGATTTAGTTTAAAATTATTCATGGACGCATTGTATTTTTTTATATAAACAGGGACGCCATTTCATAGCTTCTACAAAATAAATAACAAATTATACACCCCACTCGAGATCATGTAAAAAAATACATTAAAAGCCAATGACTAAAATTGGTGCCTTTTTTTTTTGAGCGTCCACTGATAAGACCTTGATATATCGCTTCTAGACAATGTAACTGATAAATCAAAGTATGACAAGCATACCTCTAAACTTACCTATCATCTTGTAGATGTTTCAGCTCGCTCATCTCCAACTCCCGCCGCAGATTGGAGACCTCACAGAGAAGCATGTCTCGTTCATTAGACACCTTCTCCAGTTCGGCTCTTAACCGAACCACTTCGTTTGTCAAATCCATAGTCGCCATTTCGACTGACGACTACGCTACTGTTTCAACACTTCACATAATAACACTTATCGATAAATGACAGCGCCGCACATCACTAGTTACTCACAAGCGCGTAATGTAAACCAATCACGTTCGCGCATTTTAAATTTGGAAGTCGTCTTGCACGCGTGGCGTCACGATATTAGTGTTGGGAAATCGTCGAATTCAATTTGCGAAGTTTTATCGTTGCGATGTTCCGTGGCCCGCTACATCATCTGAAACAATAAATCACTCTGTTAGACACCACCGGGGATTCTGCGCAGAAAATTTCGCCTAAAAGATTGGAAAGTTCATGGAATTTTCGATTTAATCTGAAGAGTTGGATGACTGATAGCATTTTAAGCCGAGTTACCTTCTTTATCGTTAATCTTACTGGAAAAATTGTATCAACTACGGAAACTTAGCTCTCGGTTCATTATTTATAATTTAAAAAAATCCAACTCATCAAACTCGGACAATATAGAATTTATGAAATGATCAGTCTTCAGTAACTAGCAATTCTAAACATCACAAAAGTAAAAGGTGGTAATCATCGCTCGACAAATTTGTTCAATAGTCTGAAGTACATAATTATGTTTTCTGGTTTAAAAATACGAATTTCATGTCAACTTTTACACGAATACTGAACGCATCGCAAAATCGCAGCACTAATTGAAAAAGTTACGCACGTGTGTTTTGCTCGTACTAAAGTTCTGAACAGATGCTTCAAATGTAAAAATTCACAAGCGTATAAACATAAGTTTGTTGCAATTATTTTCGCATAGTTATTTTAGCAGAATGTCGAAAATTTTATCATAAACCGTACGTACTGTACGTAATATGGGCGTAGTACGGAATAACACAACAACTGGAGTTATCGCGATGTGAGTGAACATAAATAACAGAAATAGTTCTCTTTATTACTTTGTTTTGTGAATTCGGCACATTGTATAAATTTGGCGAAAGTATTTTATGTCGTTAATGGCTCATGACAACTTGACTGGTAAAGGTAAATAACAAAAAAAATGCATAATAAGTTATCTTATGGCGTAAATAAACTTGCGGGAAATTTAACACAAATAGCAAAATAACTATAACTTAGTAGTAGTGTGGGGTTGAGAAATGATAATTTTTTTTAGCTTATTGTGTCTTACACAGCTTATATGACAAGTTTTATCACAAAATATGAACACTAGGTCGTTACAAAATTATTTGATCCTAGAACAATAGAGGCAAGTAGTGGCCTGTATTGGTTCTTACAAAAAAACATAAACCTGTAAGTAAAAGACAATGGGCGATAAAAACTACCAAATTAAGTCGCTAAAGTCAGATAATTGGCACTTTTAAACGTTAGGATACAATTTATATCTTTAACACACACACACACAGTCACTCACATGTACCTACCTACTTAAAAGGTTGTATAAGTCAATAACCAAAACCTGATCTGTCAAGAATTTCTTCCGGCGGGTTCTTCTCCACAGAAGACAGCCAATTGTGAACCCGCCTCGACGTCGAAAAGTGATTGTAAAATCTTACTTCGAATAAAACATATTTCTTTTTTTTTCATGATTTAAACCGTCCAAAACTATACAAAAAGCAAGTTTAGTAAAACATAAATCACATAATATCAACCAACCACAACAGCAAAAAGCTAGTTATAGTCAGTTATGTATTATCTATGTTAGTTATAGCATGTTATTATAGGATTTAGCTCAAGCTTTTTGTAAAATGTGATCTACATTAGAACAATGTAGGATTCGTTACAGCATCAATTAGATGCGAATAATAATAGGTCTCCGTATGGTACACGGTTTTAGCTGTATGACTATTAGTAGTGGCACAGAATATATAATTAAATATAATGACGGTGGAGCCAGGCGGAAGTTAGGATTCTAGGTTTATGTGGAGTAATTGTGGAGCAAATAAAGGTTTAACGATTTTTTTATAAGGAAAATTTTTCACGGTACTATTGTTGGCAAAGTTAGTAGGAGTGACTGAAAGTACAGAAGCGTCGTCGTTCAGCTGAAATTATGACGAAAATAACCATTAAGTATAATTATCATGTTATTAGCCAGACAATCTTATAAAAACCTGCTGATCATGCCACTTTCTAGTTTTTTTGACTTAGACCAAATCTATAATAGCTGGTAACTTGCAGACGAATTTGCCTTAAATGGTCATTTCGGATTCATCTGCGCGGAGGCGGCCAAATTACCATTCAAAGTGAGAAAATTACTTAATTTCACACTTAAAAGAATTGAATCTTATGAATTTTGAAAGTTATGAATGGAACCTATTGTATTGCGTGCGCTGCCGCCGCCCGGTGTGAATAAGATATTGATTGCAATTATTTTAAATGGCTGGTGTTAAATTGTGGATGATATAATTGATTATTTGAAATTCTTTTTGGGCCAAGAGTTGGGTCTACCCATAGTCGCTTTCTGTTTTTGCTAAGACGTCACTTAGACCCATAGAGTAAGGAGGAATTTTTTGAAGAAGCAAAGAAGAAGTCTTACAACTTGTGAAGGACTATTTTGAGGATCATTGCAAATAGAAGGGGGAAGATGCTGGGTCATCTGATACGACACGATGACTTTGTCAAAAACATAATTAAAAGAAATTGTAGAAGGAAAAGGAGGAGGAGGACGACCTAAAAGAACATAATATAGACCAAATTAAGGAAAGAATAGATGTCGTGTCATATCAGGAGATCAAACAGAGGACGGAAGAATGGCGTAGACTCCACCGACAAGAGCGCGGCTCTTAAATATGAAGAAGAAGAAATATAGATACGTAATACATGCAAATCTTAAAGAAAGAAATTCTGTCAACTAGCTGAGGTACATGGGGAGGATTGTCTCGAGGTTGTGATTGCTCCAAATGTCATGCAGCTTTCTTTATTGGTCGAAACTGACGGAAAGCAAATATATTTGTACGAAATCACATATTGTATTGACAGGATCACCGACACGCCTTAGTTAGTCATCAATGATGAAACGACGAACGAACGAAGTTATGGCTTATAGAAAGAGCCTTTCGGTACACTGACAAAGCTGATTAAAGGGATAGTAGATGATATTAATCATCATTTAAGAGATAGGTGGTGTTATTGAGTTAATGTCATAGATCATCTGGGTTCTGGTGGTTCTGAAATTGGAAATAGTAGGGGAGACCAAGATGCTGAATGCGTTATTAGCCAGCCAGCGCTTTGAGGACCTATTGGATCGGGGAGATTAGATGCTGAATAGAAAAAAAGTTCATAAGTGGTAGGAGCATGTGCGAAATTTCAGCTCAGGTTACATCAAAAATCCCATCTTAGCCTCCCTTACTAAAGATGATTGCAAGTTCTTAACGTACTAGGACAGTCCTCATCATTTTATTTAAATAATAAAAGTGTCAAAAAGCCAACATTACGTGGTGTTCCCAGGCGGTCACCCATCCAAGTACTGACCACGCCCGATGTTGCTTAACTTCGGTGATCGGACGAGAACCGGTGTTTTCAACATGGTATGAACGTTGGCGACAGTACAGACAAATTTTCAGGGCACTACCTATCGGTGTTTTTATAACCAGCAACGCTGACGCTCTAGTCAGAGCAACAAAACTTTCCAAAAGGATTGTATTGTTGTTTTCGGGGTTCATCTTTGTGACGTTGATAATACTAAACTTGTTTTTGCACTTTTTGTTAATATCTCATTTCATTACATTACGATACGAGCAGTAGCAGTCGTAATTTTTTTGAATTATTTTCTGATTAGTAAATATAACTTAATCTTATTTTTTGCATGGATCGCCATTCGCCTAATTCCATCCAGCAGTGGGTTAATATTGGCTGAATAAACTAAGTAAAAATAGAATAAAAAAAAAGAAAAAAAAGAATGCCATCGCATTAGATACAGTTACAGGCGACAGGAAAAGTAACAACGAAGTAACAATAACAAAAAGCCAACATTACGTGGTGTTCCCAGGCGGTCACCCATCCAAGTACTGACCACGCCCGATGTTGCTTAACTTCGGTGATCGGACGAGAACCGGTGTTTTCAACATGGTATGAACGTTGGCGACAGTAGAGACGAATTTTCATGTCATATACCTACTTATATGACTAATTTACAATTTTATTTCATTTGTTTAATGCACATGAACCTAAGTCTGAAATTATCATTACAGCACCCGTAACATGCAGTGCTATGACAAAAGTTTGTCGCGCGAGAAACCCGCCATATTGAAATATCCTCCAATAGGATAAGAGAATACGCACGACCAAATTATGTGTGTCACGCGTGGACCGGGCATGTTAGAGGGGCTGGTTCACCCAAAAAAAAGTTACTTTGAAAAGAATATAATAAAGATTACTGATATCACCGCCATCTATGAATGATCGACGGAGTTAACTACTGCAACTCCTACTCACAATTCACGCCAACGCAGACACGTGCTAACAGCTGATCGATGCGCTGTAAACATTACAATAGATGTCGCTACTGGTATAAAAAGTTAGTTACAAAGTTGGAACAATGTTATTGTAGCTATTTTGAAATTGCTTTGCTGATATCTAGTAGACTCCACGTGTAGAGTTCGGTCTTTACAGAGATACCGTTTTCTTTTTTTACTTTATCTACGCCCGTATCGCAAAATCGCCGTGTCAAGGTTTACTAGGAAGCAGAAGGCTCATTTATACCCCAGACAAGTAGTGTACTGTTCTGCCACCATAACGCAAAAGGACGCAACTGACAATTTTTTCCGAAAATTTGTTGAGAATACTGTTTTACTCAGAATCATTTTCTCAGTTTAACGGTGTTGTTAGAAGAAAAAATCTGTGAGATGCACCCTTTTGTTTTATGACGGCAGTGTTACTTAGAGCATCTTAGAGTAGACTTCAGCCCCTCGGGTGCCCTCGGTGGATTCGTTTGAGGGTTATATTATATCTCGTTGTCATGGAAAACATTATACATCGAACTTTTATTGTAAATCACAAATCACCTTTAATTTTTTTTTAAATCTATGTTACTTACTAAAATTAGACAGTTTATTTTTTTTTTATTAGACGGTAGATAGTTCAATCCGAAATAGAAAAAAGTTAAAACAAAAATAATCATATGGAAATAACTAAGTTAGAATGAAATATAAAAGAAATCTATCTTCCATAAATAATTTAATTTAAAACTTGACTCTAGATTCGAACTCGCCAGGCCAATCATTCACAATGAAAAGAAACTGTAATGTAGTTAAGACTGCTGCGGGCCAATCGGGCAGCGCTTTTCAATCAGAATCAAATTAAAAAGTTTCATCGGCGTCAGGTAGGTGAAATTGCCGCCCCCCACTTCCTTGGTAAACGGAAGATGAAAGTCCCCCCTTTGTACCCCAAAAGGTTGGAAGTTGGAAGCGGCGTGATTCGAAGCGATATGGGAATTCTTATGCGACCTGTCACGTAAAAAGCGGGCGCAATATTTGTTATTGCTCCCACAAAGCTGTTGGAATAGAACTGGGCCGGGCCCCGATCGCACTAACTCGAAAACCGCTGTCAAATGCACTATTTCGTACCGCGCTAACTATTTAACGTGTCAACTAACATTTTAACCGAACTCTTTACAAGTTCTGCCTAATGAGGATCAAACGTTCTTAAACAACACGATCGGGACCCAAGATTGAAACTTCCCAATTCCAAAAAATCATCAAAGAAGGAACTAGTCACCACCGTCAGCAACTGGTCACATCGTGTGCAAACTGCTTTGAGAATGTACGAGATGTGACGCTTTAGTAACTCAGAATTTAAAACTGGTTCTATTATAGTAACTCTGTAAAGTAAACACAAAATCGGAAACTGGGACAGCTACTGAGTTTTACAGTTCGGCGAAGCCGATATGGGCTGGAGTTATGTAAGAGGAAAAGTAAAAAAAAGTTCGGAAATTGCTTCGGGTTTTTGGCGTGGACAGCTCTGGTGAACTTCTGTGACAGATTTTTGGATGGGAAGAGATTATAATGGAAAACTACACACACAATACTTAATAAGGTAACCAAATTTTACATAATAAAGTATTTTTTATTATCATACTAGCGACCCGCCCTGGCTCCGCACGGGAAAATGGTTATTGTGGGTTATCCTTAAGTATATTATGCATGTATTATACATATAAACCTTCCTCTTGAATCACTCTATCTATTAAAAAAACCGCATCAAAATCCGTTGCGTAGTTTTAAAGATTTAAGCATACATAGGGACAGAGAAAGCGACTTTGTTTTGTACTATGTAGTGATTTATACTATATTTATTATTATAAAGAGAAAAGATTTGTATTTTTGTGTGTGTATGTTTGTAATAAATAAACTCAAAAACTACAGAACCGATTTCAAAAAATCTTTTACCATTAGAAACCACGTTCACGCTGAGTAACATAGGCTACCTTTTACCGCGGGAAAATGCCTCATTTCCACGGTATACACTGTTAACGCGGGCGGAGCCGCGGCGGGAAGCTAGTTACTATAATACCTGAAGGGTATTCACTACCGGAAGGGCATTCTGTTAGGAGTAATCTGAATTCTTCAGCTGCTTTAACTGCATCTGTGTTCTCGTCGTCTGGTTCAGAAAGAAGAATCAAATTCGTAAAAAAAGACCATTATTCAGTTTAACGCCGCCGAGTTGACCGGATTAAATATTTGAACGGTCTCGGGTTCGCTTATAAAACTTTAATGTCTGTTCTCAATTCTTATTTTGAGTCACACACTATTGTTTTAGGGCTTACTTTCGCTGGAGTAACCTAGAAAATAGATCTAAGTTCTTTCTAATAACCAGAAAAAAATATCGGTCAAGTGCGTGTAGAACGAGCGTCTAAAAAAAAAGTTCTTCAAGATGTTTTAAACTGTACAAAAAGTTCTTCATCATGAACTGGACTGATTGAGTTGAAATTTTATGATAAGCTCAACTGAAATTTGAAACAATAATGGTGGGTAATTTATCCTAAGCATATTATTTATTCTGTGTCCTAAGTCATACTCTAAAACTTAAAATTAAAGCATTTTTCGTTTATCAACAAGGAAACCGAAAAGGACGAGAGATGGCGCTGTTAGTTTTAAATATTTCTTTGTGGAGAAGTCCTGTCCGGGGAGTACCGGATCGGGAGAGTAACGGCCGGACCCAAATGATAAAGGAGGGATGATTTTACAAAAATATCGACGTCAATTGAATGCACTGTCACGTCTGTACTTTATGGTCTCTATATATGCGCGAAGGATCATAAATTACTTGATACTGTTAGAGAGGTTGGTACTGACTGTCACAATGTATTCAGTCCGTGTGACAATTTGGAACGCACAGAAGCCAGCACATGCGGTTGGACATTCGCACTACGAAATTCACCCCTACCGCTACGGAATACGGGCGCTCTCAATATGTCAAGCCGCATGTGCTGGTTATTGTACAATGAAAGTTCGACATATTTTTGTAGAGTACTAACCAACCATACCTACCTAACTTTAATTTGCTTTTTCATTCACAGCTGTTTTTTTGGAGATCCATCTAATATTTCATTATTTCTTGTACCTAAGTATTTTATGTCGTTTGCACAGACCCGTTTTACTTCATATGAATGTCCTCACCCTAAAGTTGGAAGAAATTGCTACTTAGCAATTACATGTACACTTTCTTTATTATTATTTTTTTATGTGAATTTTAATGTTCAGTTTTTTTCAGGTATGCAATAAAGTTTTATATTCTATTCTATTCTATTTCTTGTCTCTCTCAGTCTCAAACATGCTTGGCGAACCTCGCTCTACCTACCTAAAAGACTCTTATTTTCACTAAAATATTTTTCCAATTAGGAACTTCTGGGATGATCAACAATCAGAAAGTTTTTCGACTCCATACATATCTGAGAAGTTCGTTGTATTTTAGTCTGTGGTTTTAGCTGTCTCCAACTACCTAATTGAAACTTTTGACAAAGAGCTAAGTGTGTTTAATTGATTTTTTTATGTCTATCTAATATTTTATTGACGACCCCGCATCCTAGTTGGTAATACGCCTGCCTACGAAGCACAGGGTCGCGGGTTCGAATCCCGCCCAAGGCAAACATTCGTGAACAAGAGTTCATCACTCTTGCCTTGTGTCTGGATGTTGTATATTTATATAATAATGTACCTATCTATATCAGCTGTCTGACACCCATAGTACAGGCTCTGCCTAGTTTGGGGTCAGATGGTCGTGTGTGAGATGTCCCTACATATTTATTTTCGCATATAGTAGTCTAATAGATAAGATGTTAGGATAGAATAGAAAATTGCTAAATATGAATGAACTGAAATGAACCAATGAATGGGGACCAAAGCATAATAGGTAGTGTAATAAAAAAAACATAACATTGTTTTAACGAAAGCAAATTTTAGTAAAGTGGAGAATTTCATATTTAGTCTTTGAAGACTGATATAATTATTCCTAATTTCTAATTTTTATTCCTAATTTTTTTTAATCTTTAAAAATTATGAAGCGGTTTTTATAGTTCAAATACAACTCTCAATTCCTCCTTTACTGGTTACATCAGAATTGTGACGAACTTTTAAGTACTTGTTTATTATTAGGTACTGATTTTGCGTGACTGTGGTCATTCCGCAACAGAAGAAAGCGAAATTGAACTTTTACATTGCAATTCTTACGACTTTATTCCTTATTGAATACCTACTGTTATTTGTAGGGTGTCCAAATCACAAAAATATTTAACAATTTCAAAATTTTTATATTAAAATCATAAATTACCAAGGTTTACTTAATCAAGAATAATAATTATACCAAACTACATTCGTTTTAGAATTTAGATTAAGGTTAACCTCTACCCACCCACTATGTCAGTATTTATTTTCTTCAAATCGATTTACTGCCGTATTAACCTTACTGATTTAAGAACCTGCTACTTATTAAGTAAATTGGAGCAAGATAACTAGTTTACTCGGTAATTCAAGAAGAATGTCTACAATGTTACGCGAATTAAAGGGATGTCGTTACGCATTAAACAGATTTATTACAATTCGTGAATACAACTATCGATTTATTTATTTAATATTCGCATCGGTCCCCAAACAAATTGCATTGGTAATAAATTATGCTATAAACAGGATAATATTATGATTCAATTTGCTTGTACCTAGGGCGTACTATCGTTAATCCATATTTTATTGTTCTTTTAAAAATATCAATGTTTTTAAGCTAATTATTTTTGCTCCGGTAAGTCTGTCACTTGAGTGAATTTTTAAGATTGTCTGACTCCACACTGCACCATGACAGTCAACTAAGGTCTGCTCAAATTCAGACTAGGCTCAAGCTCTTCGGTAGGAAAAGAGTAAATTAAAAATAATTTTGTCCATCTTCACGCTAACATGATGGTCACCACCTGGATACACTTTTACTCGCATTCCTAATACGTGCGCCCGAGCTGCGTACGGTTTCTCCACGTGCCTACCATACTGATGCAGGCATCTTGCTGCAGCAGTATAATATACTAGCTTTCCGCCGCGGCTCCGCCTGTTTTAACAGTTTTTCCCGTGGGAATGAGGCATTTTCCCGCGGTAAAAGGTAGCCTAGGGGTGAATGTAACTTTCTAATGGTGAAAGAATTTTTAAAATCAATTCAGTAGTTTTTGAGTTTGACACACAAAAATGCAAATCTTTACTCTTTCATAATAGTATGATAGTATGACTACAGCATAGTATGTAGCTGCGGACGAATGCTTGATATAGGTAGCATGTACCATATTAATTGCTTTTGCGTGATAGGCAAATACTATCTGCAGAACTATGTACTTGACGTAGGTACGTCAAGACATTTTTCTGTTAGTCATTGAGAGGAAATGTTTACTTGAAAGACACTTAAACATAAAATTATATTGTGTTCCATACCCATACGCCAGCCTTAGGAAGATTGATGTTTTGTTTTCATATAAATTACCTGGAAATAAAGGAACAAAAATGTACTAACTATAAATCACATTTCATTAATAAATAATTCAAAATGCTGAAGTCACTCAGGCCCTACGAATTTATTTCTACTTATATTTAATCAAAAAGTAAGTAAGTAGGTGACTCTTTCTTTATTGCTTACACATATTAGTAAGTAAGAAAGTACATAATATATTATATTTATTTCTTATTCGTATTCAAAAATCACGGCGGAGTAAATTATGGATCAGTTTTCGAAATCAAAAAATACTAAAGGCGCCAGCAGCTTCTCGGAAGGAAATAAATTTACTACAGACAGACAGACACTGCGAGAGGCGACTTTATTACGCAAGACCTCGTAAATGTTCAGTAGCTTTGATAAAAAAAATGTCTGAATATACGATACAGACACAGACGTCGGTAAAATTAACGTTTATGATCTTGAACCTTTTGAGTGCATAAATTCTTTTTAATTTCTTCGTATCGTATGGTTTGTAAAGGATGACAGTGAACACTAAGTATTATTGCAATATCTAAGTTTTTTTTAGTTTGATGCACCAAATAGGATCTATCCTAGACCTAGACTCTAGACAGTAGTGAATTGACGTGTTGTGCAAAGATAGTACGAGTAGATAGCCAAGAACAATGAAGTGCTACGGTGAATACACATTTCCATGAGTACAGAATATACAAAACAAATAAGATTCACAAATACATATTTAACCAACCGAGTAGGTACATATCGAGTCTTTAACATAACTGCTATCAAAACAAGTCGATTGATCATAGAAATAACAGAAACTATACGGCGAAACAGCAATCAATCATTTTGGTATAACAGCGCAACAGTAAGACAGAGGCTTCATATTTAACTGAAATATTGAGTATGTGACATATTACAGGTTTCTTCATGTAGGTTAGGTAGATAATGGGCTCAATATGTACGTAATAGATATAAGGGTAATTTAAATCCATCCAATATATATACATACGAGTACATACGATACAAATATTCTTTATTAACACCAGTAATTAATGAAATAGGACAGAATACAATTCTCACAAGAGATATAAATACATAGTCAATAGGTGGCCTTATTGCTAAAGGAGCAATTTCTGCCAGGCAACCAAGCAGGAAAATGCGATAGCGGTTGGTGGCACTAACGTAAATAAACTCAACTTAAAATCAACAAATACACACACACACATTTGTAGGTTGAGTATGTACAGCATGGTAGTTTTTTAGTAAATAAGTTTTCATTACATAGAGTCACATTAAGCCTATTTATAAGTTTTCTACCACACATTCGTTCACAGAACGCAATCAGTCAGAGTAAATCACGTAATAGCTGACTACTTAATTCGGTTGAATTTTAGTCACGCAAGGAACCATTTTAGGGACTCCGTTGTTCCCTTTGTATGGCACGAAATTCATTGTTGATTGTCCTTATTTAATAAATACGGTAAGTAATTTGATGAAATCTTTATGATCTATTGTATGTTAGATTAATAAGTTGTGTCACAGTACATTTTAGCATGTTGTGTTAGCCTTTAAGGGCTTGGCCACAGCTTCGCGCGACGAGCGGCGCGAACTGCGAAGAGACCAGTGTTGCCATTAACCGATGGTCAAAAGAAACATGAGAGAACTCAATTGTTGTTGTCATAATCTAAAAACCTGCTAGAATGTACCACCGAATTAACAATCAATTTACAGGCGTGCTACTGTGGAAAAAACCTTTATGAAAAAAGAAAAAACAGCATTTTCATGCAAAAAGATGCAAAAAGTAACGTTTATTTTATTTTACTAACATAAATTTAAACTTGGCAAGAACATTGGCTACAATTTACCGCGGGAAAATTTCTCAATCCCACGGGCAAATTTGTTAAAGCGGGCAAATTTGGCACAAATATAGACTAGACCTTGCGGAAGAACATATGCTAACCACAAGTCCGGTGAAGCATGATTCGTCGTATTTTGCGACTCAAGCATAGGTCTCTTAAAAAAAAAACATAGGTAACTTTTACCGCGGGAAAATTCCTCATTCTCACGGAATAAACTATAAACGCGGGCGGAGCCGAGGCGGGAAACTAACCTGTATAAAAGTAAAGGTACTAGTAGATAGTATACTATGTTGGCTAGCCTATTCAAATAAATAAAATAAAAATACTTAGGTACTCAATTCTAACTAAACAACTCACAACTGGACGAAGATACAGGACATTGACTAAGGCATCCCATAGCTCTCCGTTTTTTTTTTTTCAAGGGAGAACCTACAGTTAGCAAAATTTGAAAAGATTGTGACATAGAAACTTAATAACCAATTAGTGGTTCTCACAGATAGAAACTAAATACATTAAGACTTACAAAGCTAACCAGCACCAAACAGATAGAATAAACGTTACATTCAAGTTATCAACATAGATCTTAGTCATTACAAATACAAATACCTACCAAAACCTAACTAATACTTGTATTCAATCAGTCAATAATTGTTACGACACCCACAGAGATGGGTTGGTCCAATTCAAGCAAGTAAGTAGAAGTGAACGATACGAAAGTTACGGTGAACCAGAAATCACGAAAGGTATCTAAGTAAGCAGAAATAAGCTGAAGAGGACATTCAGGCGAGACAGCAAACTTGTCGTAAACGCACTTCACACCTCAGTAAATACGCTACAAGATGTTCCGATCCGGATCAAGCACAGAATAGGGAAATATTGGGTAGAAATATAGGCAATATGAAAACTAGAGACGGAATATAGACTACGTATGTTATTAAACTAGTAGATGAAGAAAACTTTTTTTTTTACTAGCCGACGCTTGTGTCGCTAAATCAGCGTATCGCTTGATACTTGGAAAAATAAATAAAATAAATATTAATGTTTTCTTATTATTATTATAAGTGGAAGTTGGATATTATTGACTATAATAAAAAAAAAATGTTCTGCTTTTACTAAGCTAACGTTTAAAAATAATATTTTCAGTTTCTGTGGGGTGACGCTTCACGCTGTCACAGAAGCAAAACGCCGCAAACTGTCTCAGGGGAAATATGTAGCCGTCTCTCTTTGCCTGTTTTCAACAAAATATTATACGCAAAGGAAATAAATTAGGCCAACGGACGATCACCGTTCGCAAAAGCAAGAGAACAATCTTAGAAATCGACTTCAAAGGGGATTGAATTTATTAATTCAAATATCACTTACTCCCAATTCCCAATCCAACAGTTGGTATTGAGAAAATAAATTTCACAAATTGTCTATTATGAATAGAATAGCAGAATATACTTTTTTGCCCCCAAAACATTGTTTAAACTGATGATCATAGATACATGATGAGGTGAATGTGAAATAAGCGAAAATAGTATATCTGGATATACCCCTCCCTGAAAGTATCACGTTCATATAATATGTATGTAGATAAAAATATTATCACATTATCTTTCGTCGATCTTTTCATTGTTCTTACAATCATGATCATGGTAAAAGCACGTAAAAGAAAGATAAAGTTCGTTTAAATGGTGACACATATCGAGTGTAAGTTCTTCTACAAAATATTTATTAATTGTCAAGAGAATTTCTGAATATTAGGCGTATAAAAAACAAGTTTTTTGCTAGCTAAAACTTGTTAAGCTATAAGTTTAAAAATTCCGATAATCAGGCAGGGCCTATAAGGTTACTAAGGTTAGCCATACAGAGAAAAAGTCATTCGTCCATTTATCTTTAAGAAAGGCATCAAAGAAACATGGTGTTGAAAATTCTTTGGTGAAAGCAAAGGTAACTGAAATCGGAGCCATGAATGGAAAATCACAAAGGAGGGTTGGCATTGACATTTTACATGACATAAAGAGGTTGATGTGGGTAACAATACGTCACGTGTGGTCCAGATGGTAATAATAACTTGGGAAGGTATAGTACGCATAGAAATTTGTAACGTAGCGCTGGTAAAGGCACGAATACGTGACAACTTCAAGGAGACATAAAGCTCAGAAAAGTTTGATGAATGTTATTTACACTTACGTCGTCGGATAAAAATACTGGAGAGCAGAGCAGAGTCATCAAATTATTGGTAAAACTTTCTTGGAATATTTGTAGGATTATTTTGTCAAGTTATTACTATATCAGAATCAATACGAAATTCTTCCTTGACGAATTAAAATATGCCTTCTGGATTTCAAAATTCACGAAAAAGGAATATGTGCAAAAAAAATAAGTTAGTAAGTATAATATTTATTTTGTTCACAAATAACAGAATCTTGGTATTATTACACTTTACATAAGACTAGTTTAAAATTATAGGATACCCTGTATTTAAGGACTTCAAGCAGGTAAAATAAAAGTCATCAATAAAAAGTTACAGTATGTATAATTGACAGACAGACTGTCCATGTCTCAAAATAAACATGAAAATATTGACAACGTGACAAGACATGACTTCTGAAACAAAGTGACAACAAATTATCTTAATTATAAAGAAGTTCCTGGCGAAGCAACAGAAACCGATTTTAGAATCGCAGAAACTCGACTTGTTCCTAACTTCAAAACTCATTATAAATTTCTTCACCGTTTCTCTACTAAAAATACAAGGGAGATATTACTTTGAAACGTCTGCCTGAGAGAGAGGCCTTGTCGCACTCGGATGTTCTGTTATTTTACCGAGCTTGAACTGATAGCGTTTTGGAAGATCGAGGATATATTTTCAGACATTCTCAAACTAAGTCATAGCCGTTTCAATTTTATGTTCACTTTCATAAAGCCTAATCCTAAAAAACAAACCGGGACGTTGAATGACCATAGTAATTCCAATAGGTAACACACTAAACCATATAACGATTAAATTGGGTATTTTTTATTTCAATCAAAACTGTTTTTCTAAGAACAAGAGTCAACTTATATGACAATATGTCAACGCATTGAAGACTTTTTTGGAAATTAATGTTAAAATACCTTTACATTTCAGAAAAGTATTGCTTCTATATATTTCAATAAACCAATCGAGTGTATACCAATATGGAAAATGGTGCCTCGACGCCAGTTAAAATGGATGGCCCCTAGGGCGAGATAATTTGTCAAAAGGGTGTGTAGAGAATGGTGTATTGGCCACAACATGTATCATTGTGAACGGGTGAAAATTATTCCTATTTTATACAACAGCCTAAGCATTCGGTGGAAGCGTGCGTGCACAAAATTGATTTATTTGACAAATTGAAGTCTGAAGCGGACGGTAGCTTTGAATTGAATGTTTACGTTCCTAGTGATTATAAATTTAATGGATATTTTGTTGTTGTTTTTTCTTACAAAACTGTAGATAAAATCCCGACAAAAAAATAACCTCGCTATATTGCGGAAATTCAATAGAGCAGGGTTTTTCTCTGGCCAGGCTTTGAAATCCCAATTTTTTTTATTAAAAGCAGGAGGCGGTAATGGAAGAACCCCATTAACAAATTCATAAAAAAACATCCAAGCTTTTCAAAAATAATTGTGATTATTATGACGTCATGAGTATCACGAGGGTCCCCACAAAAGGACTAAGAACACAAACTTTGAGAACCACTTTCCGAAAGGTTGCCAAAAGCAATATTTTCACAAGCCTTATATTTCCATCGCTTTAGCAAAAAGGTTTCTTCAGGTTTGTCTATGCTTCAGGTAACTTTATGTACATTCTGGATGAAATGCGTTGGCGGAATAATACAGGCCTACATGAATTTTATATGCGATACGGTCTTAAGTTACTAGGTTTTACTTCAAATATTCTATATAATCTGTGAAATTCAACTTTTATATTTTAACTAGCTTTCCGTCCCGCGACTCCACCCGCGTTAACCGTTTTTCCCGTGGGATTGAGGTATTTTCCCACGGTAAAAATTAGCCTATGTTACTCTGCATCCTTTCAACTAACTCTATCCCGAAAATCAAGTCGATTGGTTGCTTTTGCTTAGATAGGGTGTGAAGGAAGGACAAACAAACAAAATACACTTATCAATTTCCTTGGAAGGCCTTTAATAACAGGGAATTTAAATATAAACCTTTTATGGTTATTGTAAATGTTAATGTTTAGAAAATATTTATTTAAATTTACAACGGCACGGCGAGTTTAATTCATCAGAACATAATATTTGCTTTTATCCCAGTTTCGAGAAATAAGTTTAAAACCACGGTCCATGATACATTTGTGGTCAATTCTATAAAAACATTTACATTTTAAAATGACTATTTCATGAAGAGTCGGTGAAGAATAACAGATAATTTCCCCAAAAACATTACAACCCAAACACTACAAGTATGTATAGTTCTGTTTACTAAAACTACTACAACAGGCCACTGTTACATCTCTACCACCCTTTACCTATAAAGGGAGGTAACTTGGAGGTTACTATTTACTTACTAAAAACTTTCGTGGCATGTGATGACAAAGTAATTTGAGAAAATGTAGCATTTTTATTGGCTGGAATGCAAACCCGAAATGCGGTTGGAATATATATTTTATATTGAGGATTGAAACGACAATGGCGGCGCGTAGTCCCAACCTCAGGCAGAATCCACACTCCTAATGTCATGCCGCATTTACACTTACTAGCCAAATAACAGGCAAGTGTTGCTTGACACTACTTTTTTTATTTCGGAAAAAAGTCTAAGAATAATTCGGAAAGACTTGCTAGCTAGTTTGAGTCAACTCTGTTACTTTTCTACTTCTAAACATGACGTCGTCTTCTAATTAGTTACTACCAGGGGGTGCATGAGGTTTTACGCATAACAGATATAATTTTGTCGTCGCTGTGAAAAGCGATTATCTCACATTTGTCTGTCAAAAAGCTACGAGACACACGTAATATTGAAATGTCCTCCAATTAGAGTGTTTGTACGGCAACAAAACAATGTCTGTCGAGTGTGAAACCTCATGGTAGTCCCCTTAGTATGTTCATATTTATCGACTGGCGTGCTTTTTTCAGCTGGCATGCTACTTTCTGTACAATACTAACTGACACTTGCTGTAGGTAATACCTACTCCGAAATGCTTTTACGTGGTCCTCGAAAAGGATCATCCCTCTCTTTCCTCATTTAATACTTAATTTTGAGGCTTCAAATGGCGGGAAGCCAGCTAATTCACGCGGAGTTGGGCCAATGGAGGATTTTAAGATAGGTACTTCACATGTTTTCTTTTTTTTTTTACATTTTAAGAAGAAAACTTATAAATATAACCTAAAAAAAGAGTAAAGTAAAGATGGCTCCCTTTTAGCAGACGACATGGCAGCAATACAAATCGAGTTATTAAAACTGAAAGGAAATATGTTTGAGAAATTCAATAAGATTTTCCTTGACGCGAAGTAATTTAATTTGAATTTTAAGGTCGAGTCATTAATTTTTATGTTAATGTCGTTCTACATGGGCATTGATGCTGTTTATATGATAGATTAACTTCACTGGGTAGGTTCAATAAAATAACTATTTTTATTTTATTACCCTCTTCATAGACCTATATGTGTTAGCCAAACAGGGCTCTGGTCACCCTGTTAAGTAGAAAAGCGTTATGTAAGTATGTAAAATTAAAGTTAAAATACGGTCAGTTAAATTAACTTAAGTAAAGATAGAGTGAAACTAAACATTCAAGCAATTTTGAACATGACACGAACAAATATAAAAGTCGCTTATGCACTATGAAACAACGTGTGCCGTTTAGTTTCTGTAAATCGGCCTGTTTAAACTCACAAACGCAAAAGTTTTAGAATAATTTTAATACAGAAATGTTCAACCAGTTAAGTAAAGTCTGGAAACTTTGAACAAAACACTACAGTGGGGCATTATGAAACCAAATGTAGTCATTTAGTTAAATGACATAGTGCCTACTTGAGGTTTAAACACTATAAAGTCATAAAACACTGTAAGAATAATATACATGTCGCAGTCCGATGTTAGCAGCCGACTGATAATTATTTGCCTAGGTAAACAATTGTATGTTGACTCTAGACTCATTGAAAGTTGTTAATACCTATATCTCTGACGTCGCTTCAACAACTATTTACTAGACTGCGAATTATAGCTATTAACAGCTTACTTACAACTATGAGATTCGGCATACAATTGTTTACCTAGGCAAATAATTATCAGGCAAGTGCTGTGTAGCACTACATACACACACATAGAAACAAATAAAGCGATGCAGACGATCGTTAATGTAGTGCGTCTATCAAAGCAGAATATAGAACCATTTTCAGGTTTATTTTATAACGAGGGCAGAGTTGACCCAGATGACAGAAATATTACTGGCCAGCGACTAGTGTTTATTTAATGGAAAACAGGGAACAGTTTATATAACAGCACAGAATACACTAGGTTATCGAACGCAGAAAATACATTAATATAATTCGTGTCGGACAAAATTCATGTTGGACAAAATTCTTCGTTGGACATTTTGTATTTTGGACATTAGTCGCGCAAACGAGTATTCTACCTCCAGGTGCCATACAAAAAAAAAACGTTTTACCAGCTTTCTAAATTCCAAAAAACAATTCAGTTTTATAAAAGTTTTTATATTTCAATCCTCCATTGTTATAGTTTAACCATTCGCTTCTACGTAAAAGCCTTGTGCACTAGTTTTTTGGGTAAAAAAGGCAATAGCTTCGAACAAAAAATACTTCCCATCTACAATTCCGGGAACAAAATGGAAAACAAATGCCGAATGCGATATTTTGATTTAAACATATTTCTGTGATGATGAAACATAAATAAATACGCGAATAAATTTAAGCTATTAAACGAAGGCAAATTTTTATCATATATTTTCTTTATCAGAATTTAAATTTAATTTTAAAAGTGAATGAATAACTTATGGATAGTATGGATACACAGTATTTTCCTTATTATTAATGTAATGCAATAGGAATGTTTTGAAAAGTTTTTACTACAATCAGGGGTGTTATTAGCTCGACTTGAATAATATACAATTTAAAACGTAAAAAATAAAAGCTTTTATATTTCGATGCAAATATATTTCGCGATGACAACTAATTAATAAAGTTTTAATGTAAACTTGAAAAGTTAAATTCCATTTACGAACGAAATTTCACCACAATCGCTTCCGAGACACGAACTTATACAAGTGGTTTACAAGCCTGAAATTGCTTTATCTACAGTATTTTAGTCCCCGTAACAGTTGTGAAAATGAGAGAGAAAATACAAAGAGCGTACTGAATTCTATTTCGATCAGTGGATGAAAAACCAACAAGTCGAAGATAGTCCTCCAATGTTGTGGAACTTGTGGATGCGATAGGATTTCGAGAAATGTAACAAATTTCGCTGTACCGTGAAAAAACTATCGCCTGGGGCGCTTTTGGATAGAAACGAAATTGAGTTTCAAGTAATTGTTTTGTTTTGGAAACACGAAAATACTACCATTAATTGTGATGAGGGAGCAGTTTTTTTGACTAAGTTTTATTTATAATGATCTTAAATGGTACTATAACCAGGCTATCAGATTTTCTACGGTAGATCGGTCTATGTTACTTTAAATGGCGCATCGAAACACTAACACACACCCATGGAGGGCCCTTACTTAAATTCTGCACACCCCTTTAGGGAAATGAGCCTGTCTATAGGTGGATTATACTAGTACAGCATACAGATAGCACAGTCCTACTTATAGGAAGCATCAACTAAAGTCCTCTTAAAAAAAGTTTATGGAAATTTTTGTATGCACAGTAGGCAGCACATGCGGCTGGACATGTTGATCTGACAGCGCCCGTATTCCGTAGTGATAGGCGTGAATTTTATAGTGCAAGTGTCCAACCGCATGTGCTGGCTTCTGTATCTTAGGTGAGTGAGTACCCTAAACCGACGGGCATGCATGAAGAGCTTATGAATATGAATACACCGAAACGGAAGAAAGTGGTTTCTGCCTATATTACATGTACGTTTACTAATTTATTTATTATTTTAAAAAGATACGAATTTCTAATTACTTCTATACTAGTCTATACTAATATTATAAAGAGGAAAGGTTTTATTTTTTGTTTGTTTGTTTGTATCGAATGGCTCCGAATCTACTAAGCCGATTCAAAAATAAATTTACTGTTGAGAAGCTACATGATCCCTGAGTAACATAGGCTACCTTTTACCGCGGGAAAATGCCTCATTCCCACGAGAAAAACTGTTAACGCGGGCGGAAAGCTACGAGTAGTATAAAATAAAACATTTACCTGCACAATACCCAGTCTAAAGCGATACTATCACTGTCTAACTACTGCGTGGGCGCAGAAAGGTTAGTCAACCTGACCAAGTTCAACAAAGGACGGTGTTGCGAACTTTAGCACCGCATTAGCTAAGTCAACATTGTTAGGGGAGCCTCTTTACTAAATTTAAGATAAAAGTGATTTACGAAAACTGAGTTTTACGTGGTTTTGCGTAGGACGTTCGTGACTCGTTAAGAATTTAAAAATAACTAAAGTACTTCATACTTTAACTGTATGATAAATCACTATCACTACATAGTATAAAACAAAGTCGCTTTCTGTCCCTATCTCCCTATATCCCTATGTTATGTATGCTTAAATCTTTAAAACTATGCAACGGATTTTGATGCAGTTTTTTTTAATAGATAGAGTGATTCAAGAGGAAGGTTTATATGTAAAATACATGCATAATATACTTGAGGATAACCCACAATAACCATTTTCCCGTGCGAAGCCGAGGCGGGTCGATAGTGCATAATAATATTGGAAACTGTGATTGGAAAGGAGAAATAATAGTCACTTTTTAACCGACTTCAAAAAGGAGGAGGTTCTCAATTCGACGCGTATGTTTTTTTTTTTTTTTTTTTTTTTTGTGTGTTTGTTATAAGATATCTCCGCCAATTGTGAACCGATTTTCAAAATTCTTTTTTTAATCGACCAGGTTTACTTGCAGGGTGGTCCCATAAAAATTTCACTAAGATCGGATGATTAAATTTGAAGATATAAGGAAATAACTCCTCAATTGACGATGCCGTTATACCCGATCGGTAAATTATTTTGGCAATATCTCGGCTTCTTATCAATCGATTTCAATAATTTTTCGTTTTATAGATAGAAGTTGTACTCAAAATGGTTTCATATAAATTTGGATTATATCTCATGGCGGAGTAGAAGACTAAAACCATGAAGGAAGACAAATATTACGCGCTCAGATGGAGTATCATGTCTATTTTGTATCGAAACCAATGCGGCCGCACAGAGGGGTGGGAGGGTAGGGGGAAGCGGGAGACGGTGTTTGTCTTTAACTCCATCAGTCTCTATCACACATCTTTGAATACGGTACGTTAGAAAAAGATAGAGACATTCATGTTATGACATGCCCAACTAAAAACAAAATATCAATAAAGTATGACATTTATTTGTCTTTATTTGGCATGTAAAAAACAAGAAACTTAATGGTTACTGAATTTGAAAATAGTGATGTGATGTGGTATGAAGCGTAACGTATATTTATCGATTATTTTACATGGCTACTGGACTTATTTATCGAACTTCTCATATACAATGGTGATCAACTTGCAACTTGCAATAATATTGGGAATTGCTTACTTCTTTAGGCATTTAGTATTTTGTCTTTTTGCTTTTCCATGCATATATTATGTATATCTTTTATTTCCTAGAGAGCAGCGAACTACCTAGAGAGGCATGGGGACAGACAAATAAAAATACAGTCAAAACCGTGCCAGTAATGTAGAGTTCTTTTTTTTCATAATTTGGTGGGAAACCTGAAAGCTTCTACCATTCGATACAAAAGTTAGAGTGTAACGTAATAAAATCAAGTGTGTTATTTAGCATTTTTAACTTTAGTATTATTTATTGCGTATATTTGTATTGAATTGTTTATTTAATTAGTTATTATTTATAGCCGCTTAAATAAGCATCAACCAAACTCTTCTAGTAGGTGTCTTACTGTGAGAATGGACAACTAACAACAACCCGCCTGCCAACTGTAAAGATTTTTCAAAAAGCCTCCTGAAGGAACCTTAGTCCAGCAGCGGGACTGTTTCAGGCTGTTTGTTTCCATCACTGCTTGGCAATTGAGATGAGGTTCACAGTGGTTGTAGGTTACGCGCCGGGAACTATACATTCGTCTATTTTATTTAAATATAAGCAAGCAAGCAAACGCGCAGTGGACGGATGGATGGATGTTAGGTTGTTTATTATCACAACCCACAACCCTTACGCTAGCGAGGCGCAATTGTTTTTAGTAAGTCGCCGGGAACCACAAGGCGGCGTCCTTCATACCTTATTACCGGGGTAGTCAATAGCAACAACTGCGATCCCTGATCCGTCAACTAAGCAGTATACTATCAGAAGTGTTGCTTAATACCTGCGTAAAAATTTTTCTTCCTTCATGACTAAAACGAAAACTCTTCAATAAACAACAGCACACTCATTGCGTTGCTTTTGTTATAATTGAAATAACAAGAAATATGCGGTTTTGGTTCATATATTCTGTAAACTAGTCATAGATTAAAGATTTGAAAACCCCAAGATAACAACTTAAGAATTTTTCCGTGGACTAAACGGGCGAGCGTCGTCGGTATCGTAGTGGTTTGGTCAGTTGTTCGCCATTCGGAAAACTTAGGTTAAAGTCTAATCAAGTATAGCAATGTTTTAGAATTTAAAAATCAAACGTAAGACTGTAAAGGAAACATAGTGAGAAAATCTGCATTTAATTATGTACTAAACAAAACAAATTAAAGTTTTGTGAGTACCTAACTTGTCATGGTAAATTTCCACTAAAAAGGGTAAAATAAAAAGCTAATTTAAAAAATATATAAAACCGCCTTCAACGTCCTAACCTACACTAAAAAGTTACAAATAAAATATAAATCTAGCTGAAAGCATATCAATTTAATATGGCTATTAATATTCCTTATTTACTTACATAAATTGTAACATCATATAAACATGTGTAGACATTGTTATACAATTTATCTTGGAGTCGGTGCCAGCTAATCACCATCATTTCGACCAAAAGACTTCTACTGCTAGCAGTCATCTATAGTGGGCTCAGTATCTAGTACTCTGACCGCGTTCTTTAAATTTTTTATATTCAACGATCTGAACTTTTGAGATCAGATGTGGTTCCGATTAAATAGCTAGCCTCAACTGGCACCGACTCCAAGGTGAAGAGTATAACAATGTCTACACATGTTTATATGATGTTACAATTTATGTAAGTAAATAAGGAATATTAATAGCCATATTAAATTGATATGCTTTCAGCTAGATTTATATTTTATTTGTAACTTTTTAGTGTAGGTTAGGACGTTGAAGGCGGTTTTATATATTTTTTAAATTAGCTTTTTATTTATACAATTTATTGTGTCTTGTCTTCTTGCAAATATATAAATTATTAATATCAATACTAGTTATACAATAGGTACATATTATAATAGGGTAGGTAGTGTGTGAAAGTGTATCCACTACACTCATTATTGAACTTCTTCTTCATAGGTACTACTTTCAAACTACACTTTTTTAGGCTGAATAATAATAATTTGATAATGAAATATTTTCAGGTGGTAGTTTTTTAAAATTATATTCAAGTTTTGTATCAATTAACTGTGCTCAAATAATAGACCATTTTTTTTCGCCATCAAACCCAAACTTACACTTTGCCTGTAGTTTAAAAAAAAATACAAGATCACATACATTTATAGCGCTGCAAAAATGTCAAACGATTCAGGTTCACTGACCCGTAAGCTCTTTTATAACTCGAGTTACCAGAGTAGAAAACGTATCAACATCGATTTTTAATTCGAACTCGCCGAGGGAGCGATAAGTGCGAAGTTTTTCACCTGACAGTCATTTGTTATGTCGGATTTTGTTTGCCATAAATCAGAGGGGCCGTTGACTTTCGATTTTTCGACTTTCGGTACAAAGCTTTATACCTTTTTCTGGAACGTTCTTAGCATAGAAACAGCTGCGTCTGATTGATCGATCGATATTGATTAATTTACTTAACTTTTTAACGTGAAGTCGTTACTTAAATTATAGGAAATGAAATCAGTCACTTGAATTTGTACAGTTAAGAACAGGTCAAGCTGAATACGTACCTTGCGATTCTGCCCCTTATTCATAGAAGATAACAAAACTGTTCAGTTTGACTTTACAACAAAAAGTAAACTTAATTATTGATTTAATTATTTTTACTACCACTCTAGTGATGTGATGAAAAGTATGAAGGTAAAAAAATGTCTTGTAAGTTTTGGAATCCTACAATGGGATGGATGACAGTCCAACAAACCTTTAATTGAAATCGAAGTTAGAAATTGGTACAGGTACAGATAGATTTTATAGATACAAAAGTTAAAAATTACAAACATTAAATCTCTGAAAATTCATGGACGGACCTGTTGATTTTAGTTATTTAAATATAATAAGTGCAGCGCTAGTAGGTACTATTAAATATTCTGTGTTTATACTGAGAAAACTACATTGAATACTTAATAATATAAATTGAGTTAGTATCGAACGGGTGCAAACGTAAGTTATGTGGTATTAAACGTCTTAAACATGTTTAATTACTTTTTAGACAGTCTAAAAAGGTGTATATTCTTAGCTGTAGCTAGTCTAAAATGACAATAAATAAACACCTTATATATTTATAATATTGCAATTTGTGTTAAAAATGGATCCCAAAACACCAAATAGGAATTATAAAGACTATACTAGACTACTACTATTACTATAAAGACTTTGATTATATCTCGAATCAGTTTGATTTTATTTAACCCTAAAAAAGGTAGGGCGTTTTACCTAATTTTACTGTATCAAACTTTTGCCAACCAGCCAAATCAGCTAGAGCTTGGCAAATGAAAGTACACAATAGTTGTACTGGCAACAAAGTTACAAGAAAGAAAAAAAGCGGCCAAGTGCGAGTCGGAATCGCCCATGAAGGGTTCCATAGCAGCCAGTAACATAATATAAAAGTTTTTGTAGTTCGTTGTGACTTTGATCGATGTTTTAATGTAAATTGCGGTTTACGATTTATGACGTATTAAAAAAAAAAGCTACTTACTAGATCTCGTTCAAACCAATTTTCGTTGGAAGTTTTCATGGTAATGCACATCATATATTTTTATTAGTTTTATCATTCTCTTATTTTAGAAGTTAGAGGGGGGGGGGACACACATTTTTCCACTTTGGAAGCGTCTCTCGCGCAAACTATTCAGTTTAGAAAAAATTGTTATTAGGAACCTAAATATCATTTTTGAAGACCTATCCATAGATACCCCATACGTATGGGTTTGATGAAAAATTTTTTTTTTAGTTTCAGTTCTATGTTTGGGGACCCCCTAAATTTATTGTTTTTTTTTCTATTTTTGTAAGAAAATCCTAATGCGGTTCACAGAATACATCTACTTACCAAGTTTCAACAGTATAGGTATTATAGTTTCGGAATAAACTGGCTGTGACATACGGACGGACGGACGGACAGACAGACAGACATGACGAATCTATAAGGGTTCCGTTTTTTGCCATTTGGCTACGGAACCCTAAAAAGTAGGTATCAAATTAGGTAAATCCATAGAATCGGGGTAGCCACGATGATTTTTTTAAATTTGCCGCGTTTTTTCAGTGACTACTTCCATTTGCTAAACTCTACGTAAGGTGATACTAGTAAATACACCACAGACAATACAAAAGCGCACGTGCGCGACTCTTGCGCATCTTGGCGCGCAGGCCGCCAGATGCGCGCGCACCTGGCGTGGCGTGCGCTGTACGAGTAGTGAGTACTAGGAGATCGAGAAAAACAAGATCTTGGTTTGTGACATTTTGAAATATGGAGACACGCAAAATACTAGAGTGTTGGTTTTAAATAATTATATTTTTTAAGAGTTGTGAAGAATCTTTATTCGCTACTTTATGTAACTTTATTTAACTAAACTAAGGCATGTAAAATGTCCAAAAGTTAAAATAAATTATTTAAATTTGAATTTTATGAACATGAATGCTGTGAGATATGCTGATTTATCTAAATAACGCTTTTTTATCAGACATACATAATTAATAATGTTTCTTTCTCTTTCTCTTTCTCTCGAAATATAAGAGTCAGATTCCACTTGACAGTACTGTATTGTATTTGCCAATCTTCACCTATCTCAGCTATTTGTTTCACATCCTGATAATGACAAGTACGACCAAGCTATACTTTCTCTTTTATTTTGTATGAATGCTATTCTAATTTAATACTCCTCCATCAAGTTATTGTATTTATTGCCTCATAACAATTAATTTACGTCACAACCCACAAGGTTTTGAAAATGGCGGAGTATGTTATAATGAGCAATCATTTGAGTAGTCTAAAAAACAGTACTAACATTCTAATTACGAAAAATATTTTAACTATAGTAATTTTAATACGAGTATGTCGTTTGAAGCATTCAAAGACGAATTTCCTTTTGAGGCTTATTTGCATTAAAATAGACTAAATATGACCTTAAAGATTTTCAGAGGACGGATGTTTTGTAACAAATAATAAGAGAATACTTCGGTGACGACACGAACCGAGCCAATAACAAGACTTGTTGACAAAACCCAACAATCCTGACATGGTGAACAATATAATTTAAATTTGTTGACAGAATGACATTTAATGCTGATATCTTTGCTGATATAGTGCAAGGTTTTTGATGCCGCTGCCGTAGTATTAATGACGAAACGGATAATGCTTTAAGGCAGTAAGAACAACGTCGAAAAAACGTACGTATTTTAAAATTTAAAATTTTAATAACCCACGACACTAAACCGTTACTTGATCCTTTCAACAACTAGAAAAGGGCTGATAATATTTCAAATGGCAGAAGAAATTTTCTTGAATCCTAAGAACACTCTCGATTGTGACACCTTGCAAACAAAATAAACATTCGTTTAGGAGTTACGATGCCACAGACAGACAGATAGACAGACAAACAGACACACACGTCAAACTTATAACACCCCTCTTTTTCGTCGGGGGTTAAAAATAAAAATGTATACAAGCACAGCCCTAGAGCCCAACATAATAATATTAACGAATTCCAATAATAGTCAAAAGCCTGAAATTTTAAAATAACCCAAGCGCTCGGGTATCGCGTAATCAGCGGAACAGCTCTTTGCGGACAAAAGATTTAATTTTGGTACAGACAATGCCAGCAACCGAGTGATAAACAAAAACAACGAGTAATGAAACTAAATGAGCAGCTCCATACAATTCACTGACACAGGTGAACGCATTATACGAATTGAGGAAAACATCAAAATGAAACAATGTGGAAATTACACGTTTTAATCTATAGCTACTTCCACACTATGATGCTTTTTTATGCGATATGCAGTGCCCCACCCGCCTGTCAACTCTTAATACAGATATGCACCACACCACATGCACTAGCTAGATATTCAAAACGAATCCAAAATCGAACTCCGACAAGACACTACTCCGACAAAACATAAAACCTAACCTAACCTAATCTACCGAACTTGTCGGAGTAGTGTCTTGTCGGAGTAGAGTCTTGTCGGAGTTCGGTCCTTAAACCATTCAAAACGTGTAAATGCACCACGGAGCATTAATAGGAGTTACTGTTGTTGTTTTGGTGGAATTTTCCAATCAATCGTAAGCAATAATCGATACTGGAACGTGTACGTAGTACACCCACCAAAGATCATTATCAGGAGTTGTTGTAGTTGTGGAATTTTACCGATTTTTTCAACCAATAATCGTAAGCAATAATCGATACTTACTGGAAAACCGTAATCCATATTTACAGACCCCCCAAACTGGCGTCTTCCGAGCGTCATTCCAGTGTCGTCGTCGGGGTGTCTCTGTTATGCCATTTATTTACTAAAACGTTTATTTTTGCGACAAAAGCAAAACAGCTACAAATAATGATTTGTTATAACGGTTCCGTCTTTTGTTTTAAAAATACTAGCGACCCGCCCCGGCTCCGCACGGGAAAATGGTTACTGTGGGTCATTCTGAACTCATTCTTGAGTATATTATGCATGTATTATAGATATAAACCTTACTCTTGAATCACTCAATCTATTTAAAAAAACCGCATCAAAATCCGTTGCGTAGTTTTAAAGATTTAAGCGTACAAAGGGAGGGACATAGGGACAGAGAAAGCGACTTTGTTTTATACTATGTAGTGATCTTCCAACGCGACTCTCCTCGATAACCCATAAACAATACAGTCAGCATAATTTATAACGACTTCAAAAATCTAAGAATGTTTGTAAGTAAGTAAGTAAGTAAAAACACTTTATTGCACACAAAAGAAAACAATAATAATATCAACACAAGTAAATAGAGTGCGCAAAGGCGGCCTTATCGCTTGTAGCATTTACTTAGTTTCACCTGTCTCAGCCTTTGTAATCAAAATGTAAAATTTCACTCACTCAGTCAGTACCCATTTTAGATAGCCTTTGATGTAGCCGGAAAATGTCATCTATTTAATGTTCATTATTTCCTTAAATAGTAAGGTTTATATAATACGGTTCTGGCTGGAAGTATAGCAATTATTCAGCTGTCAAGTCATGTCATGGGTCTGATGTACCTACATAAACGTAACATAACATTGTTTACGTCAATATGATCTGTGCTGTTTAAAAGTAACTATAAAACGAGTATTCACATTATTTATGTACCTCTCCTACACCTGTCGAAAGTATTAAGAACCTGTAATTTTGAATATATCTTTAAAGATCTTTAGCGTTTGTGTCATCGCTTCCTAATTGCTTAGTAACACTTGCTAAAAAAAATTACGTATTAATGAGTGTCATAGTATTTTTAACCGTGCAAATCTGAACATAAATCCATTATTATTAATATTATAAATGCGAAAGTTGTTTGTCCTTTTTCAGACTGAAACTAAGCAACGGATGGACCTGAGCTTTTGCACATGGATATACAGAGGGCTGGAGAGTAACATAATATATTACTTTTTACCGCGGGAAAATATCTCATTCTTACGTAAAAACTCCAAAACTACTAACTAACTAGTCTGTCATAAAATTAAGCTTATTTACATCTAACTAAAATATGTAGTAAATTATAGAATATATTCACCGCCCAAAACGGAATTTTAAGGAACGTCATATTTCTGAAATTCCCTTCAGAGAATTCCTGAAATTCATACACACGGACCATGGAATACTTGACGCGAGTAATTAAGAGTATTGCGACGTCATGACGATGAGCTACAAGTAGCTGTTATACAAATAACAGTTAAATGTTAAAACTTTATAAATTATAGTCTGTGGTTTTCATACTGTTGTATGAAAATTGAGATCGGTTGTGGACTGTAATAAAAAAAACTGCCGATTCACTTGTAAGATACAACAAAACAATTATGACACAATACAACAAAACAAAATATGCGTTCGTTCGGGAGCGAACCGGAAAAAATGGAAAGAAAGTAAGGACATTCGTTTTTAGACACGCTTTATATTAGCTTCACTTGTAAGTAAATATGTATGTAAGAAAATCTTGGAATCTTAATTTGACCCACTTCCCGGTCTTCGATTAGAATGAAATTTTGCACACGCTCTGAGTTCTGATGACAATACATGACTACCTAAGAAACGTCATTACAAATCTAATATGGCGGCCTCCCCATAACATGTACGTAAAAAATCTTGGAATCTTAATTTGACCCACTTCCCGGTCTTCGATTAGGATGAAATTTTGCACACGCTCTGAGTTTTGATGACAATACATGACTACCTAAGAAAAGTCATTACAAATCCAATATGGCGGCCTCCCCATTACATTTACGAAAAAAATCTTGGAATCTTAATTTGACCCACTTCCCGATCTTCGATTAGGATGAAATTTTGCACACGCTCTGAGTTTTGATGACAATACATGACTAGCTAATAGCCCATTTACATTCGCGTACGAGTCGCGAGGCGAGGGACGAGGCGAGGGGCGAGGTGCGAGTGTGAACAGACGCTCGTGGCTCGCCTCGTCCCTCGCCTCGTCCCTCGCGGCGCTCGCGTCCGGAGCGGTTTTTGGGGCACGAGTCAAAGGACCTCGCGTCGCACGCGAGTGGGTGTTTACATTCGCCCTCCCGCTTTATTCTGGCTTCTACATCGTGCCGCGCAGGTTGTGTTTAGTTTTAAATACGCAAAAACAAAAACGCAGTAATCGTATAATGGATTGGTCGCAAGACGAAACATTTAAGTTCATAGAACTATTTCAAAAAGAACGAATAATTTGGGACCCTAAACATAAATGCCACAAGAACAGCCAAAAAGTTAGTGACGTAGCAGTATAAGCCCAGTACGCACAAACTTGTTGCTGCTAAAACTTCGACGTCCTCCATTGTTGCTAGCTCAAAGACGACTGAACTCGGCACGCGAGTGTAAACAGGCAACTCATTTACCATCGATCAACACGAGCCTCGCACGAGGGACGAGGCGAGCCACGAGGCGAGGGACGAAGCGCGAGTGTAAATCCCGTATAAGAAACGTCATTACAAATCTAATTTGGCGGCCTCTCTAAGATGGCGAACTGGCTGCTTGAAATCCACACCCATGATATGGGTATCAAATGAAAGGGTTTGCTGTCAGGAATACGAAAAAAGCAGTCACGGGACTTAAATCCAATATGGCGGACGTCCAAGATGGCGGACAGAAAGCGTGTTTTTTAGTTTTCTAAACTATGTATTATTTTATTAAATGTAAACTGACATTACTGTCGTTGTTGCCGACGTCTACGTATAGGCTGGAATTGTAATAATGCTCTTGTAATTGTAACTGTTATTATTACAGCAAACAAAAAAGAATACATTAAAAATAATAATAATAAGGTAAATAACTGTTAATTGATAACATGAATATAATATTAGTCAGATTGGTCCCATGCCTACAAAGGGTCGGATCCGTGACGTAACAGAACCAAAGCAGCCTTTGATGTCAGCTCGCTTCAGCCACAACCTTTTTGTTTGGAGTGAAGGCTTTATTTTTGTGGCGCTCCCAAAATTAGTGCGCTTTTTTGGGGCACGTTTATTTTGTTAACACGGAGTGGATAAATGTTAGTTAAACTGGCCAGGATATTTTGATGACAATGCAGAAAGGTTTCAGTACTGGTTAAAAAAATACTTTGTAACGTTTGGTAACAGTCCATGTAGAGCCACTTGAGCTGTGGAGGAAACCCTGAATCAGGGTAAAAGGCCTTAGTCGACCACGCTGAACCAGTGCGGGTTGATCAATTTTATACAAAGACTTTGAATTTCTTTGCAGATATGAGTAGGCAGGTTTCCTCACAATGTTTTCCCATAGCGTAAGAGTCTTGTTAAGAACATGATCCAGCAATCATGCTGGATTTATTTATATTATTTATATAACTTACAATTTCAATATAATTTCCTTGTTAACTCTAGGTATATTTAACTGTCTTCGTAAACACATAATATTGTTAGTTTTCAAAATCTGAACAACTTTTTTAACAACCCGCATTCTATTTCTCACATTCATTCATCATCATCATTCTGTAACGGTTGATATTTTTTGTCCATTATAACCAGCGATAAATTTATACAGTCTACAGTTTCATTTCAGTAGCTATAGTGATCCCTAAATCTAATTTGGACACAGGCTCTTTACGAGTATCGAATAAACATAAGTACATAATGAATTCGAAAATTTGGATTGGTCATTGTTACACATCATAACCTTTGATTTTTTTCTCGGGTATATGCAGTTTTCCTCACGATGTTTTCTTTACCGCGAGAGAGAGTGAGAGCAAAGAACACATTGGTATGTCCCGAGAATTGAACCCGAGGCTACACCCGCGCTTCCCGGCTCTAGCCACTTGGCCACCGACGCTTCGGAGAGTCTCGATGAAAAAGTATTCATTCATTCATTTTCATTCATTAACAGCTCATACATGTCCCCACCGAGGGGCTCGAGCCTACCCTGAAACCAGGGTGAATAGGCCTTAGTCGACCACGCTGGCCCAATGCGGGTTGGTTAACTTCACACACAACCCTTGAATTACTTCGCAGGTGTGTGCAGGTTTCCTCACGATGTTTTCCTTCACCGTAAGAGCGTCGAATAAACGTACATATAAATTCGAAAATCGAAAACACATTGGTACGTGCCGAGGTTCGAACCCGCGAACTTCTGAATGGAAGTCAACGGCCCTAGCCACTAGGCCACCGACGCTCTCTCACCGATGAAAAAGTATGGTCTGTTTCATATTAATCCGGACAAAAGTTCATTGACCTCTTTCTTTTCTTGAAATTTATTCAAAATAATGTAACGCTATAATATCTGGCAAGGTCACACACTCACCCCGCCTTCTACCACCTTCTACTACGGTATGCCAAATTACGAATTTTGCGATAATTTATCGTATCGTTTGAAAAAATGTGCGCATTGTATGCAGGCGTCAATGAACTTTTGTCCGGATTAATATGAAACAAACTACAATAAACTAAAATTAACTTAGTTTTTGTGTACCTACATAAAAAAGTTATTCAAAAAAACTTATAATACCAATTTGACGAAGCAGACAGAAGCGCTTTCTTTGTTTTACAGTTGGTTTTTGTTTTAAAAAGTGATATTTCAGCAGTTTTTGTCCTGCCCTGGCTGCAGCGGTCCTGGCAACGATCCAAGACTTGTGTGTCTCTTTCAGGGTGCTATCTTTTCATGCTAGTAGTGCGAAGTACTATTATATATTCTGTGCTAGTAGGCTTTGCCAGTTCTTTAGTATTAAGGCTCTTTACAGCTGCAAGGTTACAAATGGTGCTTTTAACCAAGATAAATGAAAACTAACAAAACTTTGAAAGGGAACACGCTACATATAATCCACTTCAAAAATATATTTTTTTATAGATAGACTGCTAAATTCATAACTTTTCCTTTTTGGTTTTGCCGTATATGGGTTTCGAGGTTAATTGATAGATTAATTATTTGCACTCCATTACAAAAAGTTGCTGATAGGTTAACAATATTCCCAATCAACCAGCAATGTATCTAACACAGATTACCTGCCGGGCCCACCGCCGCATTCTGATATAACCAATTATCCAAATAAAAATCTTCGTACAATGTTTACTATACATTAATAATGTGCTTTTACTAATGGCAAGTGTTTATTTATTGTGAAGTAGAGTAATCAAATAATCTATCATTTAAATATTATAGTGCTGTATACGGTGGAGGATTGTAATAAAATAAATGAATAGGATACCAAATTTCGTTTTACATGACCGGTCGTTTTTAAATATATAAAATCAAGACGACAAGTCTCACTTTCACCAAACAGCCAGCCACTATAAGTAAACACAAGAATATTTTCAGATCTTAAATCC
Source organism: Teleiodes luculella (assembly GCA_948473455.1). Classification (NCBI taxonomy): domain Eukaryota; kingdom Metazoa; phylum Arthropoda; class Insecta; order Lepidoptera; family Gelechiidae; genus Teleiodes; species Teleiodes luculella. The sequence goes on from OX419605.1 coordinate 6,495,460, forward strand.
GTTTGGCAAGCGTGGGGAAACATTCAACTTTTTTCGACTATCAATGGTATAATAATGTACCATAATGTAATGTAATGCCAGGTAAAGTCACGCGACGCTAGAACATCCTCTACGTCATAAGCGGTAGACAAAAAGCTAAATAATATAGGTATCTATATATAACCACATGTGCAACCAAGCACATGCAGCAAATTTTGATGACGTAGGACGTTGCGAAGTAACATGACTGCCTTAGGAGGTGGAGAAGACATTATTTTGACCAAGAAAGAGGCCGCAACCGTCCTAGAAGTATTTGTTCCTTGTTTCTAATATTCCTTACAAGACGACTTCTATCGTGATCATAGTGGTATTATACAAATCTCTATACGGAATGCGCAAAAAGGCCTGTAATATGCAATCCAATCTATATGGAATTCTGCTTTTGACATTGTTGTATTAAGGTCGTAGTTGGTTTGGCGCTGGACTGATAGTTTATAAACGAAGTGGTTATAGCTTCGCTTTGTGACAAAAGCTGGATGGAGATAAACTTTGTGGCTTAACTGCCTTTTAATTTCACATCCAATATTTAAATGTGGCTATGTGATATTTGTTTTTAGTCATACGTTGTAAATGAAACCTGCTAGTTTTCATTTACAACGCTTTTCCTGAAAATATTTTTTTTCTTTGTAATAAAATAAACATAATGCATTTTTTTCGGCCGATTTAATCATAATCATAATCATAAATCATTTATTGCGTAATTATAGGTAGTTGTAGGTACATACAGTTGTTAATTTACACAATTACATGTATTAGTATCACTATAATTTGCCGGTCTGGCGTACAATATTTTGTTTAAATAAATAAAGGAACATGCATATCTATGTAATTAAAGTAAAATCATTACAACTTAAGTTAAAACAATATTATTACCAATGTCAAATAATATTGATGTCAAAAATTTACTTGAAAAACATGCATAGTTAAATAATATTATGAAACAAAAATAACAGTTCAATAGAAATATCAGTAATAAAATCCAATAACAACAATTTAATATTATTTTATGTTTATAAACATTAATCTATAGATACTCGTAGTTTTATTGAATACTGAATCGTTTTCTTAATCGAGAAAAAGAAGGAAATAAGCAAACAAAAAGGCATTTTTTTTACTTAAAGAATTACTCAAATTCTAATAACTTCAAGAACTGGTTCAAGTTTCAAGTCTAAATTAAACAAAATTAGGCTATTCCACACCGGTGTGCTCCTTATTGGTGTGATTACAACAAACAGAGGCGGAAACTTTTCAAATTACGCGCGAATAACCTACCTGCCCAGCGATTACGAAAAATGCCAATTGAAAAGACTTATTCTAAATTCAAAACGAATTATAATTTTCCAGCCAAAAGGCTTGGCGAGTGAAAGGCTTTATAGCCGATATTAATTAGGTACTTAGATAACATTTTGTTTGGAACTCTGAATGAATAGCCTATCACGATATTCGCGTATTCCACACATGCTACTTCTACGAATCTCTGAAAAGCTTAACACTAGAACATAGAACATAAAGTATAACATAGGATTTGCTATGAAAGAGGAATTATTTTTCGCTGTTTCGTAATTAATTAACAAACAAGATTTGATTTTCCGTTTTATAACAATCAAATAATTTCTCTACTTTCTTAAGAACTTTTTTCGTAGCTTCCTAAAAGAATGGCCCCGATATTGCGAAACCGCTAGCAACACGTGGGAGGGTAGTTTAAAAAGTGAAATTGGAAATTGTTTCCAACTTCCAGACTTTCCAACTCCAGAATTGAATTTGGTTCATCCGACTGAAGTGTTTGTTCATTGATTTAATTTATATTAACCCCCGGTATTAAAGAAGATTGTGGAAATTTAAAATTACTTAATTGGAATTTGATTACTTTTGAACGAGCCCTTCTAATATATTTTTTATATCAAAGCGGAATTTTATGAAAGAAATTAAGTTGTAATGTACCTCCGAGAAAATGGTTATTTTGCCCTAACTTTCTACACCAAATTACGTTTTAAAAACAGGCAAAAGTTTTCATACGAAAATCATCTATCAGCTATTACCTAATACTTAAACCTGTTAAAACTACCTTACTCAAAATCAAACCAAACAATTGCAAACAATCATTCTGGTTATTTTGACCAAAGATAAGATCTGTCTGTCTGTTTGTAAGATCTGTTAATAATTATCTGCAATATATCCTCAATGTAGATATTTAATTGCCATTTAATATCAATTTGCGTTTAGTATAAACTAAGCGAAAATCAAAGAAGAACTAAGTAAGGTAGAGCCATAGATATAGCATGTAGAGCATAAAAAAAATTCTACCTCTATGGGTAGAGTACACACACAGAAAATTTTGGAAAGTTTTCCTACAAGGTGTTTGCAAGCTTGGACAGACAAACTGAATAGGCTTTTATACTACTTACTTACAGTAGTTTCCCCTATTCTTGCAGTTTCAGAGACGCTGAACTACTCTAGAACAGTCAAAAAGCACACATTTTCCAAAAGGAAACTTATATTAAGCAAGATAAAGATTAAACTTAGTAGCTCTTCAAATAGACAACGAACTTGTCGAAAAGATTATATGGCGTAGTGGCCACGTTTTCTAACTTCTGTCGCATAGGCGTTAGTTCGGACCTCATCAACTAAGCTATTTCAGACGCAATCTTGAATATCTTCGTTTCAATCTTTAATTTCTTCATATTTGCCGAAATGTTTTTCTAAATTGTAAATATTACTCCTAATTTAACTATGAAATGTGACGTGGGCGTTCTAGATGAAAATACACATGATGAAAAGACAGATAATAAAGACTTCGGCAACAATATTTTAGCTAAAGAACCATTTTATTAACTCAGCTTCATTAATTAAGCAGCAACATTAACGCTTCGGAGAAATCTGACAATTCAATTTAAAAAACAGCGACGCGATGGAACATCTGCGCCCGTTTTTATAAATTTAGCAACGCTTGTGTAGAAAAATCGACGTATTAAGCTTGCGAGGGAGCTATACCCCAGAATAGTCATATACCAAGGCATCTAGAGGCGGCTGAAGGGAACCTCAGACCATTGATACGAAAAACATCATCAAGAAGTGTATTACACGCCTACTGTCCAAATAATCTCTTTTACGAGAGGGTTTTAATCCTAAAAAGCCTAATCAGACAAACAAACAACAATTTCACAGTCGGCAGCACAGTGCAAATATACCCATTAGTGCTATCGTAGAACAGTTAGCTTTCTGCGCGGCGATCACGCCATCTCCGATTACCATAATGATACAATACAGACAGATGTAGGTATATATATAGTGACCGTGAAATAGCTGTAGCATGATATCTATACTAATATTATAAAGAGGAAAGGTTTGATTGTTTGTTTGTTTTTTTGTTTGTTTGTTTGTTTGCATCGAATAGGCTCCGAAACTACTGAACCGATTTCAAAAATTCTTTCACTGTTGGGAAGCTACATTCACCCTGAGTAACATAGGCTATATTTTATTTTCAAAAAATTAGGGATCCTTACTAAAACTTCAATAATGTAACTCAAGGTGTGAAAAAAATACGTAAAATATTCCTAATAATTGAAAATACTCCGAAAGTACTGAACCGATTTTAGTGAAACTTGGCACAAAGTTTGAATAGACATTAGGAAAGAACATAGGCTACAATTTACCGCAGGAAATTTTCTCATTCCCACGGGAAAAATAGTTAAAGCGGGCGGAGTTGGCACAAAGATAGAATAGACCTTGCGGAAGAACATAGGCTAACTTTTACCGCGGGAAAATTCCTCATTCCCACGGTTATTAACGCGTGCGGAGCCGCGGCGGGAAGCTAGTAGTAAATATAACTGCGTTTAGTATTCTCTTTAGTCCGTGGAACATCTCTTTATTGCAGAAAGATGTCTCTACTTAACCACAAAGACCCAAAAGTTGACAAATTGATCGGATTGCAACATCTGTACGACATCAAATACATTGACGATCTGGCTATCCCGCTTACACGTGCAGTAATTTATATATTTCGTTTGCTGTCGTGACACCAGTCACTGTTATGAAGATTCAGAGAAATAGTATGGCATATGATGATTTAAAACTTGATTTACTGTGGAATTCGTTTTGTGTCTGAAAACGACGAAAACAATCGCGAGAGCTTTAAAAAGTATGAAATTTCTATCCAGGGGATAATGTCGGGTTTTTCTCAGGTTTATGACAATTAAATGTGAGATAATATTATGCCACAGTGTTTTAGGCATCTAGGCTAGCCCCAGCATAAGATTTTACGCGTGACAGACATAGTATACTCTTAAACAAGGTCTTCTATGCATTCGACAAGGATGAACAGCATAATGACGTAGGCTTGTGTCAAGTCACGTGGTCCGAATGCAAGACCTTGTTTTCTTAGACCATGATCCTATGGAAGAATATTTCAAAATGGCGGGTTTCTGGTATCTTTTTGACAAACAAATGTAAGATAATTCCTTGTCGTCTGACGTGAATCTAAATATAATAACTAGTAAGTATTCCATGGGAGAAAATCGGGAACAATTTGCAAATGTCCTTGTTCTGGCTATTAAAAAAGTTTATTGCTAAGCGGATCGGGCGGCTTACGGAGGATTTCCATTATTTGTAATTAGCGGTACCTTGATTAGAGGTCTTGTCAGCTTTATTTAGGAACCACGCAAATTGTTACTTATGTAGTTTTATTATAATGTGAAAGTGGATGAAATTGCTCTAATCAATCATTTTTTTCTATTCTATATCATTAACTAGCGACCCGCCCCGACTCCGCACGGGAAAATGGTTATTGTGGGTTATCCTTAAGTATATTATGAATGTATTATACACATAAACCTTCCTCTTGAATCACTCTATCTATTAAAAAAACCGCATCAAAATCCGTTGCGTAGTTTTAAAGATTTAAGCATACATAGGGACATAGGGACAGAGAAAGCGACTTTGTTTTATACTATGTAGTGATTATCTGAATTATTTGTGCGTGTTTCGAAATAAAATAAAAATAAAGATACGCGATGAGGTCAGTCCAGCATAGATGGATAAGCTGATATTATAAGCTGTAATACTCTTAGTGTGCTCGTAGTAGTGGTAAAGAAGGCAAGTAAATTGTCATCATCTCAGCCGAAAGACGTCCACTGCTGGACAAAGGCCTCCCCCAAGGATCTCCACAATGATCGGTCCTGCGCTGCCCGCATCCAGCGGCTTCCCGCGACCCTCCCCAGATCGTCGGTCCACCTCGTGGGGGGCCTGCCCACACTACATCTACCAGCGCGCGGTCGCCATTCAAGAACCTTTCTGCCCCAACGATTTGGTATTCTGTGCCCAACGGCCGTCGGTTCTACGCGCAATGTGCCCAGCCCATTGTCATTTAAGTTTAGCGATTCTTCGGGCTATGTCGGTGACTCTGGTTCGCCTGCAGATCTCAACATTCCTGATTCGATCTCGCAAGGAAACTCTAAATTAATTAAATAAATTGTACCTGATCTCTAATTTCCTTTACTAAATGTTCAAGGTACAACAATTTCCAGTCTAGATTAATCCGGTACTAACCAGATCCAAATAGCTACAGACTGAAACAACCGTGGAAACTCGGAAACACACCAGACGACCGGATATTCAACTGCATCGACAAATAATCAAGTACAGTAGCCATCACATGCAATTGGAAAATTTAACCTTGAGAGCGCCCGTATTCCTTAGCGGCAGGGGTGAATTTCGTAGTGCAAATGTCCAACCGCATGTGCTGGCTTCTGTACCTTCACAAGCAGGAAGAACTACAAACTTGGAGTACATAGAAGGTAAAGGGATATTAAACTGTCGCAGCCTGTGGGTTGCAGCCCTCTGATTATAATTATTTGTCTAAACAATTGATATCGACGTTGTTATCGACTCATAGCTATAAGCAAGCTGTTAATGGTCTAAATATACTTTATGACGGCACCGCTATTTGACGGTATTGCTATCCTAGAAAACTAAAGGTTTATAAAGGTAAGGAGTTTATAAATAAACTCCGTTTCCTAGTTTCCTATTTCCTTATACCTAATTCACAATGTATGTAGAAAGTAGTATTGTTGCGTATTTTTCTATTTAAATCGTTATTTATGATGCCTATACCATAGAAAGCGGACCTATCCTACAGGTTACATACAAACCTCGCACCTTTGTATTAGGAGCTTGCCTGAGTTTCAGGAAGGAGGGGGGACAAGTAAAATACAAGGGGGGGAGGAGATAAGTCCCAAGGTGCCGCTTCCGTTTTTACGGTTGGACGCCGCCGTAGGATTCGATCATGCAACAAATAAGGTTAGAGTTAGTGAACCATTTATTAAATAGAGAAAACAAAATGCGACGCGTATGAATGAACATTTAAAATCTGATTACAAGTGAGTAGAGAAATTATAAGATAGGTATAAGAAAGGTTAACTTGTAAGTAATTTTCTTAAGAAAACATCGTAAAACAGCTTAGTAAAATAAAATATAATTATGGAAATGTCTATGTATTTATGTATCACATACACAGATACACGTGAAAAACATAAGCCTTCCTGCAGTCGGGTAAAAAAACGTAATGAAAAAAAAAGGATTTTATTGAAGTTTCCTTTTTGTAATAAATCAAAATAGTCAAAAAAGCTGGTTTTCAAAGTGTTTCATAAATAATCGAAGATATAAATTACCGAGAAAATAACAAAATAAAGTACCCATTACATAATCCTCTGATTCATCTCAGGTCTAATGAATGAAATATACTTATAATTCTTTGTCGGCAAACATTGGTAAATATGTGTGGGTGATAAAGATGAGATAACCAACGAGGAACACCTCGCTTTTTGCAACAGCAAAAAAAAACAGTTTGAAAAGTAAAAGCTACCGTTCAATGACTTATGAGCTATTTTGCTGTGTAGGTTTGTCAGTGATGGGACCCTTTTATAAATGTATTAAAACTTAAAACGTGAGGAACGTATATTAGTACACTAGCTTTCCGCCGCGGCTCCACCCGCGTCAACAGTTTTTCCCGTGGGAATGAGGCATTTTCCCGCGGTAAGAGGTAGCCTATGTCACTCAGGGTGAATGTACCTTTCTGATTGTGAAAGAATTTTTAAAAATCGGCACAGTAGTTTTTGAGTTTATTCATTATAAACATACACACTTTTCTCTTCACATTATTAATCTGTATTGTTTGACCTATTAATAAAAAAAAAAAAAAAACAACAAATCAAATTTAAATAAACATACACACACACGCACTCAAATACACTTTATAATACGAGTACGAGTATTAGTATGATAAGGACAAAAAAATGTCATTGCTATTATTTTCATGACCTATTCATTAGTCGGATGTTGCTTAAAAGAGTTGAATACAGTACATTGAAAGCACGGATTGACACATTAAAAAAACACAGAGGCATTATTTCCTGACTATTTTGACCAATCGGCGAATACGACACCTTTTTGCATTGCATTTTGCGACCATATAAAAACCTAATATATATATATATATACAGTCAAAACCGTTTACGACGACACCGTTTAGAACAACATACCGGTTATATTGACTAAAATCATAGGTCCCGGCTGAATGCTATAGGATCGCCTTATAAAAAATACTGCTTTTTACGACATTGCTTATTACGACATACCGCATTAAGCGACTTTATTTAACTAATATTTGAGAATTTATATTTGTTATAACGACCAGTTGTCTTGTTAACAATTTGAATGAGTAACACTATCCACATCTGGTCCTAGTATAATGGGCAATGGCCATTAAGATCGCAAAAAGAAAGATGAGTTTAGGGTCTTTTGTAATTCTCCGAAACAAAATACACGTGCAAGCAGTATGCAATGGCCAAAATCCGCTTCCTCATACTATCTATTCAGTCAGTTGGTAACTTTTCTGTCTGTACACAATTTGGAGCGCCAAAGCATTTTGTTGAGTTAATTGTGAACTTATATACTGAACGTGTGACTTTATTAATACAGAACAATTATAATTATACTATAAGTTTTTGTGATTTAATAAAACTACATATTCTTACTTAACTAATAAAAATTACTTTGTATTGTACCTCAATAATATCACCGGATGTTACGACTATCGGTTTTTACGACCAAATATGAGTAGTCCCTTCGATGTCGTTATAACAGATTTTGACTGTATGTATATATTTTATTTTAATTCATTACACGCTATTCAAAAACAGAGCAAGCACAAATAAGAGATATTAGAACTTGTAAAAATCATGAAAAACAACCCGCTTGAGAAATTTCATAAAAATTCAAAGCTCTATGGTCCCAACACTAGCCTAGTTTACTATCTTATGTTGGTTACACACTGACCCCATGTACAACATTTGGCGCGGCGTGGGCGACGGCATTGAATAAGTATGTTAAGTTAATATGAAGTCATCTCACATTATGCTATGATAAGTGACCAAAAACATTTGCAGCATTGCTTGCTTTCGCAATGTTCGTAGGATTGCGGTCATTTGTATGGAAAATATTTAAATTGAAAGGAAACAGCCGACGGGTTACATGCTACATACACTCACGTATTTAACTGGTATTTATTGTGCTGCGCTAAAGATTGTCTGTTAATTTACATTACTAGCGACCCGCCCCGGCTTCTCACAGGAAAATGGTTATTGTGGGTTATCCCTAAGTATATTATGCATGTATTATACATAATAAACTTTCCTCTTGAATCACTTTATCTATTAAAAGAAACCGCATCAAAATCCGTTGCGTAGTTTTAAAGATTTAAGCATACATAGGGATATAGGGACAGAGAAAGCGACATTGTTTTATACTATGTAGTGATGATAATGGAGCGTATTTTGGGTTCCGTAACTCGAAAAGTAAAACAGAACCCTTATAAGATTAGTCGTTTGTATGTCTGTCGGTCCGTCCGTCTGTCACATCACAGCCAATTTCTTTGCAAACTACTGGACCGCTTGCGTAAAAATTTGGTACACGTATATTTTGTTTAATTAAGTTTTCAGCAATTATCTCGCTTTTGCTATAACACTGTAACAAATTTTGTTTTGTTTTTGATGTGAAATTAAGTATGTATATACTTTACCGATTTGTTAGATAAAAAGCTCTTCTCAGATAGAAAAAAAAACAAAGTGAGGAAATCTGCATACGCCAGCGATCAATTCACAGTCGATTAAAACCAGATTGTCTAGTCATTGCATTTAACAATTAGTATTAGGTATATAATTTATAGAGTAAGCTGCTGACAATGATCCATCAATTTCATGAATAATTACGGGCTATTAATGCATATTGTGTCTATGTTTCACGGTTAGCCCACCAATTACTGATTATTCAATGGAATCACGTAACTGTTACTAATTATAATCATAACATTTTAAAGATCAACGATTTTTTTTATTTCGTGATTCATTTCTTTTCAAAAATAGACATCCTAAAATCTGCTAGAAAATAACAAAAGTAGTAGATTAATAAAAAAATTAAATTAATTAAACTTAAGGAGCAAACCCACAACCTAGGAAACCGCAGGTTGAGGGAGGGCTTGTTACTACAGATCTCGCTGACTTTTTTTAACCCCCGACGATAAAGAGGGGCGTTATAAGTTTGACGCGTTTTTCTGTCAGGCTATTCGCTGCGAATTCCATACTGACCGTGTTCATTTTTATTCGCAGCGACTATTCGCTAAGTGTGACCGAAGCTTAATTAACGGTTTTGTGGCAAGGGTATTTAAATATTTTAATTTAATGTTATTCTCTGAGGTTTTAAGAGGAGTTACCGTTTGCATTTACTTGCTTTGCAGATTGCGGCTGCTTAGGACTTTATTTGATTTAAGTGTCACTTTTATTTAAGGTTATTTTAAGTTTTAATTTGTGTATTTGATGTGGGTAGATTCGACATGGTAGGCTGTCTTCTCTACTCGTTATTTATTTTTATTTTATAACTTGTTGTTTTTTTTTTTATACTGGTATTAGTGTGTAGTCTATTGATCATGAATATGGTATCTTTTTATTATTTTTATTAGTATATGCATTTTATTGTATTTTATTTTATTACATTATATACAGTCATGTTCTGCGAGTTACACATACACCCAAAATGGTACTGACAGAATATCAGCGTTGCAGTACCTCATGTTACTGCAACATAATGCTGAGTCAGCGCCATTTTGGTACACTTCATGCAGGTGGCGTGGTGCACATTATGCAAGCGACCTATTTATTTTATTATATTACTTACTTGTCTTTTGTGTTGTTTATGTACCTATTTCTCTGTTATGTATCTTTTGTTAATTCTGTGTGTTTGCTTGTGTAATTTGTATGTTCTCTCTCACTCTTTTTGATTTATGTTTGTGCTGCCTGTGTTTTGTGTGCCAATAAAGTTTTAATCTATCTATCTATCTATCTCTTTTTCTTTTGTTTTTAGGCCATAAAAACTCGGAAATCGTCCCGTAGTAGTCCGCGCATTCCCGCGTCTGTTGGTTTGGTACACTTTTACGCGTTCAATACCTCTAGTTTGCGACACGTGGGTTGTTGTGACGTCATATACGACGCTACGGCGACGTCCGCGCATTGCGGTACTTGACAGCGGGATGACAGTGCAGCTAGTGACTCGTGTCCACAGATAGACGTCTGTGCTAGGGAGTGCAATCTTGCAGCATAATCATCAATCTCGGTATTTGCAAGATTTTAGAGGTCTAATCTTGCAAGATCTCGGTATTTGCGAGATCTCGCTTTCCTGCGAATAACAGGGGGAAAAAAGAGTATAAAATTAAATAAAAAGGAACAATTTTTTAATATAAAATTATTGTCTTAAATTTATTAATTAATATTAAAAATGAGCCTTATGTAAGTATACAAAGAAATTAGCGCGTCATTTACTATCTGTATACTAGATATTATAAATAAGTATTTTATTCAAAGTAGTAAAACTTGGTAAATTTTTGTTATAGGTGCGCAATCATGTAACAATATTAATATAATAGTACTTTATTTATTTAAAAAATTACGGGTTAGTTTAAAAAACCTCCTTCACTTCGTACACTTTATTAGTGGTACTTAGAGAATAATTTTCTTCGGTAAATTAAACGCCAATAATCTGTTTTACCTCTCGCCAATAGATGTTTCAGCTGCGCTTTCGAACGGTCATGGTGTGTTGCTGCGTAATGCAAGATGAATCAAGAGAATGCGTAATCTTGCAAATCTTGCGAGATCGCGCATAATTTTTAATGCAAGATTGATCTTGCAAAATTTGTGCAAGATCTTGGTATTACGAGATCTCGGTATACCGAGATTGCACTCCCTAGTCTGTGCTCGTGTCAATGATCGAGCTGGTTTATTTACAAACAAACTGCTTTTTTTTGACAAGTTGTTCTTGTTTACATTCTTAGCTCTGCGTACCCGTGTTGCTTATGTATGTATATGTAATAAAGAAAAATAAAAATATGGCGGGTTTTTTATTTTATCTGCTTTTTTCACATAATAACATCCATCTGTCGGTGTGTGTGTAATTTTAAGTAGTAACTCTCCGACATCGCAGCTACGGCGGCGTAGCAAAGGCGTAGCAAATATCTACGAGGAAATAAGGAGAATGGGCAAATAATGGTTCTTTTTAATATATTTTTTAGCCATAAATTACCTACAGAAATAGTTATTACAATAAGTAGATTCTCCTTTATCAATCAATTTTGTTTAAACTTAAGTAACATTTGATTCTTCAGACATTTCTATAGGTACACAAAAACAAAGCATTCAGACTTTTACGTATTTTTTCGATTATTTCATAAATCAACGGAAAATGTGACTCCAAATAAAACGAAAACAAAACCTATATAGATTTGCAGAGCAACCTATTTTTACAGCTGAATATGGCTGGCTTTTTTCAGCAGCTGTCTAACTTAACAGAGAGACGAGGGAAGGTTAGGCTACTTGTAAGCCCACGCTAAACATTAGGTACTTTACTTGTTGAATGTGGATCTGGCTGGATAATAGGGCTCGTGTTCGTCTTTTTACGAACATATTTTATTATTATGGCGTTTCGCTAAAGTTGCCATTTATCGTGCTTGGTAGGGGGAAAATGGAGATTTACGTTTTATATGTATTGAATAGAACTAGGTTAATTATGTTCTTTTTTTTAGTTACTTACAGGATATTAGTTGAGTAAAACAGGTAATGAAAGATGTTACATATTTGATGAATCAGTTTTGCAGCATGAGTGAATTTACATTTCTAATGCCACGCCAATGACGTCTACTTTAAAAAAAAAAAAGAATTCTACGAAACAAAATTTAATGCACGGTGAGATAAAATTGCGGGAACAACGAATAATCTTTTAGAAGAAATTAGAGGGAAATAGGTACTGCAAATAAAAGAGCGGTTCCCCGAACGAACGTGTGGGTGGGTATAAATACAAAGACTTCAGTGAGCTGTAGAAGTAAGAACATTGGCAAACATGGTTCAAAATCAATTAAGTGTTTTTCAATAGGTTATAATAATAATTTGGAGTCGAAGTGGTCGCCATGACCGAAAACGGTCGGAAGGATCATCATCATCATCATACTAATATCATAAAGAGGAAAAATTTGTATTTTTGTGTATGTGTGTGTAATTGTGTATGTTTGTAATGAATAAATGCAAAAAGTATTGAACCGATTTCAAAAATTATTTTACCATTAGAAAGCTACATTTACCCTGAGTAACAGAAGCTAACTATAGCGCGGGAAAATGCTTTATTACCACAGGAAAAACTGTTAACGCGGGCGGAGCCTCGGCGAAAAGCTAGTCAATAATAATAGTATGTATGTCACCGTAAAATTGTGAATACCGTTAGATTACAATTTAACTCGCGTGATTGTAAACTGTCGAAAGATTGTGAACTAAATGTACTGATTACAATTGAACGCATTAATTTTCGGTAGATTGTAATCTATCGAAGTAAAACAGTTAAATCACAATATGTCGCGCGTTAAATTGTCAACTGTCCAAAGGTTGTTCCTGATTGGTCGGTCTTACAGCAGGCCGTTCTATGTCCATACAGTTGGGAATAAAATTAATTTATGAAAAATTAAATTCAAGAATTTTGACATCAAGTATTTATCTATAATTTAGCAGATAATCAGTAATTTTGACATCATATTATGGTATATTTTTGGAGACTAACACTAACTCATTTATCGTACAAACTACTATTCTTCGATTAATTATGGATTCATTTACTTCCACAATAATTTCATAGAACTGATTATAAAGCAGTGAGTTATTTTCAACACGAAATTAATTGTAATTTACTTAAACACAGATTGTTTACATTAGATAATAAACGAAAAAACAAACAAATATGGCGGCGCAGAGCATATGACGATCAACCAATCAGCGCGCGAGATGTGTTCCATCCTATGCCGTTTCACAATTTGATGGTTTAATTTCGATAGATTACAATCTATCGAAAAATGATCAGTTAAATTGTAATCAGTATGTTTGGTTCACAATTTTTCGATAGTTTACAATCTCGCGAGATAGATTGTAATCTAACGGTATTTATAATCTTACGGTGACATGTATATTAGTTTTCTTTTAATAATTTATAAACATGTATTCTGCGATACAATAATTTAATACTAGGTATGTTATTAAAAATGGTGAGAACGCATTCCTACATTAAAACGATTGCCTGATAATAATGAAATGAATATTACATAAAACATACACAAGTTTGTGCAATAATTTTGCATTCAGGAAAGTAATACGACAGTTATAATAACCTAACCATTTATTACTCAAATATCTGCTCCCTCGGGACCTCATTTCACGACATCCACAGACGACATCCCACCCTGAAGGAAATAATCCTGTCATGTTGTCAACCAGGCTAAACATGACGTCAAAAGTACAAATCACGGTTGTAAGATCATGGCACCATCCATACTACGAATTATAAATATCTAAAATTGATACTTTAGCAATAAGGCCGCCTTTTGTACACTTATAAGTTGTGTTTTCTTGTATTGTTTTGTGTGCAATAAAGTATATTCTATCCTATTCTTAACATTTGAATTACAATATCGAATGCTGCAAAAAACAGAGAATAAATGAAATTGTAAAAACAGGTTTATATATTTATAGCTAAGGCTTCTGGTTTCAGATTTGAAGCGAAAATTTAAAAAAATACGCTCACGTGCAACACTTTCTGTAGAAACAGTAATACTTTTTGCATAGGTTTGTAAATTCAGATTCCAAACCACCCTAGCTAGTCGAGACCAGAACGCCGAAATTTGGCAACCACCCATGCAACTTTACAAGGGTAAAGCAGACGTGGGTGCAGATTTACAACGCCGCTATAACTCCCACTTACCATGGACGACGCGACACGACATGATTACGACATGCCGAGACGACATTACTTACTATGTCAAACTCTATTACAATATTATCGGATTTAATGCGACAGATAGACATCGTCGTTCATAAAAAAAATCAACAGGTAGATTTATATTCTGCTGCGATGCGATACAGATTAAAAAAAAATTGAATTTAATTTAGTCAGGGCGGCCAAAATTTTGTCATAGTCTCCATAAATTATGGAAGCTTACTTACAACTTTAAATTTCCGGTTTTAGTACTACACGTTTACTTTCTCCATATTTATTTAATTGTAGTCATATTAATCCTGTCTAATTGACCGTGATAGCTTTACCAACATATGTTTAGGTGTGTGTACACTAAAAAGTCGCCCACCCATCTTTTTTTTTAATGCTTGTTTTGTTAGGCGACGTATAAAGCTTCGCGGACACATCCTTGAATTGTGCATGCTTGTGAGTCATACACATCAAATCAACAAAATTATGTCGAGTCGCTTTGTCTTAGCTTACATCGAAATTAAGTTTCTTTCATCGTGTCGTTCGCTGTAAGTGTAATGTAAGTAACCTTAAATCCAATAGCTTGATATAAATTCCGGCGATAACCCCTTTTATTATAGGGCTCAAAGGTTCAGGTTTAAACTGTTTGAGTTTATAGATGTCAGCCTTACCGTTTACGTCACGGACAGTAGCTTCCAGGCATTTCCATTTGGACTTGACCCCTTAAGACTTTACGAGATTAGTGTAATAATTTAATGTGACTATTTTGGTGTTCAATGCTGGTAGTATTAACAAAATTTGATTACGATTACAGATGCTTGTTCTCGTTAGTAGCAAATGTAGCAATGAACATTTAAATAAATTATAATGTAATACATTAGATGTTTATTTCTATGGTCTGAGGAGCAAGGTAAGTTCTTGCAAGCAAATGTTAAGTTTTCTTGCTAAATCATGTGTTGTGTAGCGTTGCGAACTTCCGTAGCACTGATATATATGAGTACAGACTTGTAAGTTGGCAAGATTGCCAAACATGTTTAGATTACGTTACGTGATAGATACTATTACTGATTCTGAAAACAAACTTTTGTTACCTATGTAACAAGAAAAGCATGTTTAAGGCAGCGGCACCTTAAATTTTTTAGTGTTTTTTGATTCCATGATCCTCGTAATTTGTACAAACGTAGGTATTATGATTTTCAGATATACATCTCTTTAAATTAAACGTGCGTAAATAAAATATCCGTTAACAAATCAGACTGGTCTTTCTAGCGTGCTCTATGAAAAGATTCGTTCAAAAATCACATACGGCCATTCCTAAGTCAAAGAGCGTCAACAAATGGGCTTCAAGTGTAATGCGTTCAACGCGTGCGCACAAAACACGCCGCTAATGGCCGCAATTGGATGATTGGACCAGGGAGCCATGACACGAAACTACAATTCAATTTGATGTTCATGACGTACACAGTTAGTCTCAAACGTGAACCATTCAATTATTGTCATATCAACTACGCAATGTATTGTTGAATCGTAATCGTAATTTGTAAAGTTCGTGTCGCGACCCTGGGGGTCATACTAATTGACAAAACTATAACCACACTTTTATAGCGGTTAGTAGTCATACTGAAGCTGAAGGAACATACTTTTTAATCGACGAAAAACGGAGGTTCTCAA
This sequence comes from Teleiodes luculella, assembly GCA_948473455.1. Taxonomy (NCBI): domain Eukaryota; kingdom Metazoa; phylum Arthropoda; class Insecta; order Lepidoptera; family Gelechiidae; genus Teleiodes; species Teleiodes luculella. The sequence goes on from OX419605.1 coordinate 6,511,507, forward strand.
GTCGACGCGAATATTTTTTTATGTATGATCTATTCCGATTTTGATCATTCTTTTTTTTATTGAAAAGGGTATACCTACTCCAAATTTGGTACAATATACATTTTAAAACCTAACCTAACCTAACACAACCCTAAAGGTAAGAAAACAGGGGTTGACTGGATGTAGATTTTCCCGTGGGAACTATGTATTTTCCCGCTGTAAAAGGTAACCTATATCCTTTCCAAGTTTAATCAAAATAAGTTCAGTGGTTTATGGGTGAAAGCGTAATAAACAGACAGACATAAAGAGATTTCTGCTTTTCAGTCTTTTCGGCGGTTTTACTTTTTGGTCAAAAGTTTTTTGTTTCTATCTATATGTACGTATGTTCCATTCAGTGTAATATAGTCAAAGTCAAAGTCAAATAGTGTTTATTCAAAGTAAGATTTCACAAATCACTTTTTGACGTCAAGGAGAGTTCACGATTTGTAATGTAGAGCGGCGCGCCACATACCTACTCTTACCTCTTACTAAGTCATTTAGAATAGCGAACATTTAGAAGCCGAGGCCTGACACGCGCTATCAGAGTTTTCGCAAGACATTGAATAAATACAAGTTCCAACGAAGTACAGTTGGACCGCGGTCCCCGGGCTCACCACCATGCCCCAAGGAAGATCTTCCCTTTGCCTCCACATAAAGTCTTCTTCACACTTACGAGTCGCGCTCTTGTCGGTGGAGTCTACGCCATTCTGTTCTGTCTTCCGTCCTCTGTTTGATGTCCTGATACGACACATCTATTCCTTCCTTAATATGGTCCATATTATGTTTGCCTAGTCTTTCTTTTCCTTCCTATCTTTCCTTTAATGATGTTTTTAATAAGAGCATCGTGTCGTATCAGGTGACCCTGCATCTATTCCCTTCTATTTGTGATGATCTTAAATAATTATTTCCACATTCATAAGTTCAGTACTTCTCCAAAGTAGTAGTATACATCTAATATTTATCGATTGATCAATGGTTTAACCGTACAATAGATGACACAGTAGTAGCAGTTTAGCAAAGCCTAGAGGATACAATTTTTACCACCACAAAAATTCCACGAAAATTGAATAACAAGACCGGAGGCCATTCTAATTTGTCATTTTTAGCTATAAACGGTGTATAAACAGCAATAATGATAAGTTTGTACTTGTGGTGGGAATCCACGCTTGGCTGGGGATGTTCGTGGAATTTTAATTTGGCTTCCCGAGATAATGTCGATTTATTACGGCGACCTGCAATTATGGGGAACAATGGAGGCTGAAGTTGAAATTGGTATTCATCGAGAAATACACTTTAATAGGCAGTCGTTTAAACAATTGCTTAAGTTTCGTCTTTAGGGGCAACTTCAATACTGAACACAAGCTGTACATTCCATTTGGGCATCATTGAAATTTGAAGTAGAACAATTTTGAATTCAATCATTTCTGGTTGAGTAATATCTTGAAGTATGATTTTTTTAATTTTTTTAACTAACTATAAATTTAGTTTTTTGAAACTATTTACAGTAGCCAGCAAATGCGGCTGGAGATTTGACCGAGCGCCCGTATTCCGTAGCGGTACAGGTGAATTTCGTAGTGCAAAATGTCCAACCGCATGTGCTGGCTTTTGTATATAGTTTATTCGAGGATCTTTCTTTACGAATGAAGTTAGACCCTCTGAAACAGCGGAATTTTCATCACATTAATTTAGGAAAGTAGGCTTGAATCGGTAGCTAACTGTTGCATTGTTGTGTAGTGTCGAAGTTGTAAAATAAATGTTTTTTCTTTCTTTAACTGAACTGATACGAAACGCACAAATACGTGTAGCTTCAGTCAAGTGAAAGATTTTGATGACAACGTAAAATAAATTGGCTGTCAGAGATATTTATGCAGGAAACTGATGATACGCAGTTTCTCTTCAAGTAAACTTAATTATGTTTTTATTTTCTGAAGTTTTTTTGACGGCCTCGTAGCTTAGTTGGTAGAACGCCTGCCTTCTAAGCACAGGGTCGCGGGTTCGAATTCGATTAGTGTGATGAACACCTTGTAACTATTTGTCTTGTGTCTGGATGTTGTCTATTTATATAAGTACAAGTTTTCCGCCGCGGCTTAACAGTTTTTTTCCGTAGGAATGAGGCATTTTCCTGCAGTAAAAGGTAGCCTATGTTACTCAAAATGAATGTAGCTTTCTAATGGTGAAAGAATTTTTGAAATCAGTTCAGTAGTTTTTGAGTTTATTCATTACAAACATACAGACACACAAAAATACAAATCTTTCCTCTTTACAATATTAGTATGATGTATTTATCTATAAGTATGTATATCAGCCATAGTACAAGCTGTGTCTAATTTGGGGTGAAATGGCCCTGTGTGAGATGTCCCCACATGTTATTATTATTATTATTTACTATAGGTACACCAATCTCCGAAAAAACAAAAATGTAGCAACCATCGTCAGCCTATATTGTGAATATTGCATTCACATTATCCTTCTTTCTCTTTCTTTTTTCTTATCATACTTTTTCCCCCTTTAAAGTAGGTTATTATGTCCTTCAAACTAACGATGCGTTCGTGCTTTAGCGCCAGTCCAAGAAAAGCTTTTAAATTCAAAACACATGAAATTGCTATAAAATAACTTTTTCAATGGGTGTCAGGATTACAAAAAAACAGGCAGTTTTATGTGTAACTGGCTAGTTATATTACATTTATTTTTCTTTTCATGTGGGTAGGTTTACCGAACGGCCTTATTTTTTCTTTACTCGGCCTTTTTATTTAGCCTGGTGCCAGAAACATTAAACCGCCTAAGGCGAAATTCTAACTAATATTAGATGGGAAAGGGAATGGGAAAAGTATCCCCAAATGGCTTGTTACTATGCGTGCCAAATAAGAATAGGACTGGCGCCATCTTGAATTGACAGTCCGTCCTTTTCTTTCTATTTGGCAAATAAGAAAAGGACGGACTGTCAATTCAAGATGGCGCCAGTCCTATTCTTATTTGGCACGCATAGTACATACAAATAACGTACAGAAGAAAAGAGAACGCGAAAGTAAGCACTGGCATCTACATTTTAACACTAAAACGGCAAACACAAGTGCTCATCACACGAATGTTTGCTATGGGCGGGATTCGAACCCGCGACCCTGTGCTTCGTAGACAAACGTGCTACTAACTATAGTTGATCGTCAAATAACTAGTTACCATCCCTCTAATCCTCGTCTGTCATCACATTACCCGCCGGCCACAGGTATCCAGTAGGGACGAATAAAAGCTTACAGGAATTTCTCTTGTGAATTCCACCGCTCCAAAGGTTACATAACAACAGCCTTCAGCCAGTTATTATAACAAGGCGGGGCCGAGCTCTAAGCGACGTTCTAGTTATAACATGCTACTGAAATTCGTATTCGTATATGAGAATTTGGCTAATCAAATTAAATTATTTAAATTAATTGTATGAAACGTGAAAACAATATTTTATAATGGAAATAAAACAGTAGGAACACGTGACTGTTTCAATATTATTTTGTTTAGATTTTCTGAAAAATTAGAAATTTTACAAACTAGCCACAGGCTGAGCTGTATACAAATGATTTCAGAAAGTTTATTTCCTAAATAAAGTGAAATAATATAATTTAATTCAATTATTTAGATTGATAGTCGAGGACCTACGAAATAAACTATTTGAACTTTTTCTTAAAATTGCTGATTTCAATAACTTTTTCATTTTTTAAATGAAATACCTAGCTAAAATACTAAAAATGCCTCAAACTAGTTATAACAAGTTTCCGGTAGACGACCATTAAAAAACACTAAGCAGGGAACAAATCAATATACAGCCGACCGAATTTTTTTGGTTCATCGGGCGGAAAACTTAATTAATTTCAAAGTAGGAGATAATAGTTGTGATTTATTTTTTTATGATTTATTTTATCAGAAAATTGGCATTGGATTTTTTTCATTGGTTTTCTTAATCCATTGCCTTTTTACATTTCTAGTGTACTTACTATAAACGGTAAATAAATATGGAGTAATGTTTGCGAATAGGCACTTGCTCTAATGCGATTTGGTTTAGATCGCCCTTGAATTTCTTCACAGTTAAGTACACGAAGATTTTTTTTGATGTTCTCCTCCGCCGAGAACAAATATAAATTATTAAACACATCGATACGTTCTATATTTTTTTACGTAACATCGGTCCATCGGTACGAGTCAATGGCAGGGATTCAATTGCCGCTACTTAGATTGGAAGCAATGACTCTGACATTAACACTACCGACGACAACACTATTACCAAATTGAATTAATATTTCGGCAAAAAGTAGTATGAAAGCGACTATCTTTGACTTGATCTAGCTATTGCCCGTAATCCGACCACACACGTCCGTCCATGCAATAAATTTGGAAACTAAAGCAGACCCCATTAGTAGATTGAGTTTTCTAATTCTATCAACTTTGTGTAGAATCAAACAGAAAATGGTATGCTTTTGATGAGCACTTTGCTAAAAGCACTTTATTGAGTTAGTCTGTTTTTGACATAGGCATTTTCAACTGTTACTTTTTAAACTCCCATTTTTGAGAAACAGAAACGCAGTTATTTCCTAGAAATACAAGTCCGGTGAAGCTTGATTGGTCGTACCTTTTCGACACAAGCATAGGTCAATTAAAAAAAAAAAAAAAAAAGAAATCCTAGAAATCAGCTACTCGTTTTAAATTGATTCGATTAGAACCACACTCTACATAATAAAACTGTTGAGGTCGATAATCTGTCCATAGCAAAAAAATGCCAGAAACCGAGTCAGGGGGATGTAAGAAGTGATATAAAACATAATATCCAGATTTTATTTTACTTTTTGTTTATCTGTTTGTACTAATCTCCGAAACTGTTTGACCGAATTAAATGAAAATTTTCATGGTGATACCTTATATTCCTGGTCAACATCTTAGATAGTTTTTACCGCGGGAAAATAACTCATTCCTACGGGTACTGCACTGAAAAGTTATAAAACAACGCGGGCGTAGCCGCGGGCGGATAGCCAGTGATCAATTAAAAACGCTTAGTATTAAAGAAGATTTTCTAAGCCTTCATAAATAATACCACTTAGTTGTCATACAATGATGGACGCATTGTACCTACTTCTTTTCGTCTAATTAACGTTTTTTGAAGGTTCACTTGTGTTACTAAGAACAACTGCGATCCCTAAGGGTGCTCCCTCACCGGGAGCATTCGCGTGTAATGTAACGTTACAGATTTGAGCATTACATCAGTGAAGGAGGAGAACCGAGCATTACAATGCGCACCTTGTAATGTTACAATGTGTAATATCTTGATACAACTTGTAACATCAATTGCGCTTCACTTCCCCTAGCCCCCCGCCGCTATGAAATGCTCAAAGTCGAATCAATATTACATTACACGCGAATGCTCGTCAGTCAGGGAGGTATTATTGTAATGTAATGCTCAAAGACGAATCTATAATGTTACATTACACGCGAATGCTCGTCAGTCAGGGAGGTATTATTGTAATGTAATGCTCAAAGACGAATCTATAATGTTACATTACACGCGAATGCTCCCGGTGAGGGAGCACCTTAACCTGCTAGACAAGCGTGGTGTTCAAAACACCTATCGACGAAAGCTAACTGTAGTTGTATAAGCTAACAATACTACAACAAAGCAAATACCAACTTTTTAAACAATTTTGCTGACCATATTATGCAAGAAATAGAGATGTTTAATATAGCGTCCATTTCTTGTATAGAAAACGATTTTACGTCCCTATTAGGCTCTGCCTCGCCCTCATTTTGCGGCTAGACTAGACTAGAGCTAGATTTTAATTTCTTTCATACTTAGTAGAGCAACTAAGCACTTGGCTTTGATCTAGTTTCCTCTGAGCTGGAAAGCGCTTTAAATTAGAATTTACATTTCTAGGTAGATGATGTAACATGCTTTGCATTTTCCGAGGAAACACTAGTTAGTTGTAGATTCAACTTTGATGGCAGGAACAAAATATGGAAACGGAGTTGGAAATGTAATGAAGTTAGCAGAAAGTGAAAAAGGTCAAAACATTTGCTAATAAACAGTTTCAGGTACACTACTCTTCAAACGAAAGGTAAAATGATTTATACGTTTATTTTATAGTAAAATCCTGAATCCCCTTTATGCGAAATAAACTGAATCCAATACATTTATTGACTGTCCCGTAGCCTAATTAGTAGTTCGTCTGCCTTCGAAGCACAGGGTCGCGGGTTCGAAACTCGCCTACGGCAAACATTCGTGTGATGAGCATTTGTTTTTGCCTAGTGTCTGGATTGTATATGTTACAGGAAATGTATGAAATCCAGGAATTGTATACAATTCCTAGGAAATGTATACAATTCCGGCGCTCGTTAGGAAATGTATGAAATAATGTTTCAAAGATTATTTAATTCACACATTTCCTAGGAAATGTATGAATTTCCTAGGAATTGTATAAAATTCCGAACTTGTGCTAGGCAATGTATAAAACTAATGCTTTCTGTGAATAAAATGAACAAAGCTCCCTGTTAAACTGAGAATCATTGTTAAACTGACAATTACAATGTTTTCTCAACTTGAATTTGATAAGTAAACAGTCTATCATTAAAGTAAATAATACGCCGCAGTGTAAAAGCAAAAGCTTTTTTTTAACTATGTACTTAAATAAACTTTTGAAACTTTCACGGTTGTTTTCATAACTATTAAGATTTAAAACGGGATGTATCACGGTAAATATCCCGTTTTAAATCTTAATAGTTATGTAAATAAAGCCACCCAGGTAACATATAAAATAATATAAATATAAAATATTTATTAGGGCTTGCTAAAATTTAACTATTTATTCTTATTTATGGCTGGTATATAAGCCCTGAATGTTTGCGCAAGCGTTCGCCTGATCGGTTGACTCAATACTACAGGTGGGACACTCCAAAGAACGTAAATAAAAATCAAAGAAAAATAGTCTTTAAGCTTCATCGAATACCCCGCAACACCATCCGGCGGAGTTTGGCGGCGCCTACGGGAAGCAGTGAGTGGAGGAATATCGGGCGGGGAACTTGTTTTGGTGCGGGGAGGTAAATATCCCTTCTGTACAAGTAGTACTATTATATACTTCTGTTGTAATAGCCTCCCCTCGCTCCGCTTTCTTCGCTTACCCATTAACATCTTGAATGTATTACATTTGCGATTGCCATTTAGGAATTGTATACATTTCCTAGGAAATGTGTCTAATATCATTTATTTCATACATTTCCGGGTGAATTTAGGCATTGTATACATTTCCTAGGAATTGTATACAATGACGGATTTCATACATTTCCGTTAACATATATATTATATTATGTATCTATATCAGCTGTATTACAGTTTTTCCTAGTTTAGGGTTAGATGGCCATGTGTGAGATGTCCCCACATGTTTATTTATTATTTAACAAGACATCCCAAAAGCGTTAAAAAAACCTTTCGTGCTATTTACAATGATAGCCTCAAAATGATTCCTAGTTACGGTTTTTATGCAACGAAGGAAAAGAACTTCTAAGCGGACGCCTCATCATCGCCTCCTAAAGACCAACCCAGCCATTAGGATATATAGTATAAAAACAAATCCACACAATATTCTATCATTATATAATAATTATTCTTAACAACAGATAAAGAAAGAAGACGTATTAATTCCTTACTCTGTTATATAAGTTACCTAAGCTGCGGACTGCGTTCTTCTCTATTTTAATGTCAGCATATTATGCACGAATAACAGAACCACTGTTTTTACAACAAAAATGCACTTTCCTATTTTTGCTAGCTTTTCTACTGACCCAGTAAATAATGCAGCCAGTGCTAATTAAAACACAGCACTAACAGGAAGACATAATTGGGAGGTAGCCCAGACCGGACGATATCGTTACGGTGGCGTTAACCGCTCGTTTGCGGTTATCTCTCTGGGAATGATGCTGGAGCGAGGAATCATCGGTTATACACCGGTAAAATTAACTGATCTGACCGCTGGAATAAGTACTGTTTCTAAAAATAAATACTCTATTCGGTAAATAAGTTATCTAAAATGATCGGAAATAATCTATTCTTTCACAATTTTACCGTAAGTAACTACATTTAATGTTAACTAAAGAAAAAAGTAGAATATTGATTCGATGGTAGGATGATGGTAGGTATGTTTACTGGGCCAAGTGGTGTCTGTTCACATTAAATCTCTCTCTCTCTCTCCAGGGCAATTATTATTCCCATCTGATGGTGGGGTCTGCCTTCCTCGTTTCTCCCATCCACTTCGCTCTTAGACGTGTCGTCTTCGGTCACATTGCATGAGCTAAGATCTTTCTTGACCAATCTGTCCATTTCAGTTTGGGCCGCCCTCTGGGTCTGGGCCCCGGTAAGTTCAGATTGGTCACCACATTTCCTATATATTCTGGAGGTCTTCTTTTCACATGTCCAAACCAACGCAGCCTTTCTGTTTACATTAAATCATCATAAAAAAAAAACTCTACCACAGACTCTAGTGACCTAAGCGCATGTAGAAAGAAATTATATTAATTCTAAAAGTAAAAACATGAGCTAGCAAAAAGCAAACATAGAACATACTAGCGCGATAATATTTTTAGTCATGTATTTTTTCAGGCTTTAATTTTAGGTTAAGGCAAAAAGTGTGTTCCATTTTCATCCCTGGGGCAGGCAGGCTGTGCAAAAAATTTCCTCTTCCAAAATTTTATTCGTAAAAGGATCACAAAGGTTCGTAGACATGATTACGTAAAAGAAACATCCACTGAAGCTGTGCGGTATCTCGTAGTTTTAGATAATCTTATCGTTTTCACTGTGTATTTGGGTGTGCGTATTTATCAGCCAATAACTTTATTCAAGTACCGATAAGTGTTGAGATCAAATAAGATTGAGGCCTTCGATATGATACTTTGAATGGTTTTTCGTGAACTCATTTATACTATTTATGTAAAAAGGGAATAATACTCGGTAGCACAGTTGGTAGTGCCTGTATGGCCGAGATAGCCAAAGAGATGCGGGTTCGAGTCCCTGCCCGAGTGCAATGTTTTTCTTTTTCGCTTCTATTTAAAAAAGGGAATAAGAAGCTAGAATTGCTGGTTGCTGCACCATACAATACTTTTATCATTATCATCATCATTTCAGCCGAAAAAGCGATGCTGCTCTGAGCGATGTTGGTGTGCGGCCGAGGGCGGGGTTGGTTAAATCACGTTAAACACTTTACACTTTGCACCATTATTTTTGTGCATTGAACATTTAATAAGTAATGAAAGGAACTGAATCGCACAGCACGTGTTTGACTTGCCCTGCATTTGGCCACATACATTTTTAATTACGCATGTCATCTTTTGTCTATTGTAAGTATTGTGTGTGTTGCAAATAAATTATTTTTATTTCATTTCAAAAACGTCCACTGCTGGACAAAGGCCTCCCCCAAGGATCTCCGCAATGATCGGTCCTGCGCTGCTCGCATCCAGCGGGCACAATACTATATTGCACGCAAATTAAATAAGTACATTGACAACTTAGTACAGCGTTAGGCAAAAGGCAACCTTATTGCTTAAAGCAATTTCTTCTCAGGTAACCCAGCATGTTGGATACATTAAACAATAGACAGATTATTGCACAGAATAAAAGAATAAATAATTTTCTTCACCTTAGCTAAAGACGTCCACTGCTGTACAAAGACATCTGTAGGTACACAACAATCAGTATACTGCCTGCACTCTTGCGACTCTCAAAATATTCGGTCCCCATCGTGGGGACGCCCACGCCAACAGAAAAGACATTAAAGACTGAAAATAGCAAACATTATTTTCACAAAACCCAATTTTTTTCTCAGTCCTAGTCGGAGCTCCCAATAAAACTTTTTAATACTCTAGAAATGAAAAGCATACCGTTTTCAACGAAAGGAATAAGTACTAAAGCAATATAACATTTATGATACGTTGTATGAATAGTCAAGCCCGCACGTGCACCTTATAAATAAGATCCCTCCACAAGGAATTTCTTTATAATGTATTCTCATAAGACATTCTTATGAATCCTCCCCTTCAACCCATGACTATGACGCAAGGAGGGATTTCATCGAATATATAGCTACATGTACAAATACCAATGCATTGAAGTTTTTTCATAACGCTGCATTACGATACTTCGTGATTGGACGTCAATGTAACGCGTCTATTAAATTAGCCCGAGTACGTGATAAAAGAATTCCACGAACCTCTTTGACGTATATTTACAAACGGTTCACAGTCGATTTAACTTGACGATCAAAGGCGATAATGCTTGAAAAACTCATCTTGATATAGAAGGGTTGGGTTCTCACAATAACAATTTGTCCCATTATGAAGCTGTTAGAGACGCCAAAGATGTCTTTGATGAAGTTTGATGGCGAACATAATGATAATTAACCCGTAATTGAAGAAGACTTAAATTGCTATGACAACACGTTACAATTTCCCATAGCAGATGGAAATATAGTGGTATTCAAAGAAATTATACATTTTTAACAGAAGTGTTAAAAAAAAATATTTATGCCGTCGTATCAATAGCAAAAATATATCTAGCACTTGAAAATAAATAAATATCTGTTATGAACACTACTAAGCTCAAACGATCAAGAGAAAGATATCGTATGACATCGAAGGAAAATATCCATGGAAAATATTTTAAACCTGCTTATTTATGGGTAAAGGAAAGAGGTCTGTGAAAAATCGACGCTCTTTCTGGACGATATCTTTTATGCATAAGCATTCTGCCGCAATTCTTTTAGATTCAGATGCTTTGAATTAAATTTAAGTTTCATGTGCAAGATACGTGACATGTTTCAGAAATGGCATCTCGTTATTGAAATATGTGACTAAACAAAAGTATAAATATCATACTTTCTGAGAAATACAGTATCAAAACAGCAATGGAAAATGGATACAGAAATAAAACAGGCAGAATCTACAAAATATTTCGTTCATATAGAAAGACAATTTCCTTTTACGTTTATTTTGCAAACGTAAAGAGGACAGTTTCAAACACACTTCCAATTAAATAATGGAGTTTATTACGTCGGAGAACAGAGGCAAGCATTTCATAATACACAAGCAGGAAAACAACTTTCCAACATAACATACAAGCAACCGAATTATTAAATAAACGTACAATGTTCAAAACAAGTCATGAAATCATGGGGCTTTGTGTAGTAAAATTATACCAGGGACCGCGTGTGATTTAGGGCGCGTTTAGACGACGCGCGAGGCCGACGCGCGTCGTCTAAACGCGCCCTTAAAGGGGACAAAACGAAGCTGATGAAGAATGGCGAAGGCAAATCTGTTAAAGTGCGATTTATTTGTAAAAGTCTAGATTAAATCCAAATTGTACACAATGACGTCATGAATGATCTAGGAGGAACATAACATTCAACATAACATTTTTTTAATATTGGCAACACAAGGATTATTTTAAGGTTGGGTAGTTTTTGTTTACTAACAGAGCGGCCATACTGGTTGGGTCGATGATGATTGGCTACAGCAGAAGCCATATTGGAATTGTGATTCGCTTCTGATTGGTTGATGTCTTTGAGTGGTAGGGGTTGTTTGTTTCCCGCCAAAAAGGTCGTGTTAGGTCAAATGTGGTTCGCTGTCGTTCAGTCTTGTGTCAGTGGCCGGAGAAGCAAGAAGTGTAAGAGGAATCTATGTCGCGTGGCGGCAGACTCTGGAGCAGCGGTGGAACTCTGGGAATATAAAGCTAAGTAGTCTTGATGTGTTTCGAGCTCTTAGAGATGTCCATGTACATATAATATATTTGTCATGTTTAACTGTGCCACGTGTTTGTGCTACCTAAGACATTGACCTGACTATGTATGACTTCCCCACAGACTGTTTACTTGGACTGACTTGCTATCTGAACTGTTTAACTTATGATATGTGGCCTCCCAATTGGTATCGTGTATGATAAATGTATCATACTGTGAAATGTGATGTAGAGAGGTTGTGATATGTGATGTAGAGAGGTGGTTATATGTTGTATCGGTGGTCGCGCCACCTGGAGGCCACTTGTGGGGGAGTCCGAGTGTGCAATTCTCCCGACTGAGGTCTGGGACATAGGAGCTGGCGCCGGCAACGCCTGGCGGTCTAACGTCTTCGGATGTTAGCGGGGCGTAATAGAGGAATGTGGTGTTCTAATTGCGGAAGGACATTCCTACTCAAAATTACTCTCATCATTTATCTGGACTTGTGACGAAATTGCTATCATCATTTATCTGGCCTTACAGTTGACCTAGGTGGCCCTTGTGGAACTGGTCCGGGATGGGGAACGATAAGTCAGTTGGTAAGCCATGTATGACTACTACTAATACTGTCGCGACGACTACTTGACAATACTGTTGACTATTGACACACTGTTGAGTGTGTGACTGACCATGACTATACAACCTTTATGATATCTACCTATATGTACGTCTATTTATTCTCTAGCTATCACTTGTGAGTATGCATGGAAATCAGCTTATCATAATCCCACAGGTTGTGCAGTGATTCCTTGGTCTTGTGTCCTGCGTCTCGTCTGGTTATCACAACGTCAGCGGAGAGCGACAGTTGCAGTGCGGTCGGAGCTAGAGTTCTATCAGCGAAGCGAAAGGGAAGTCCGGCGGTCAAGGTAGGAAATTTGTTATTCCTTTTTGTTTTTTCGGCGAGCGGCTACTTCCCTGGATGACGTTTCGATTACGTCATATAGTACATATATTCAAGGAGACTATAGATACATGTACATACATAATATGTTTTATATTGCCCCAATGCGCGCTCGCCGACATGGTACAATGGGACATAACATTCTGGGAAGGTTGTTCTGACGCAAGAAAAACTAATACTTTCCTCACAAATGAACTTAGGTTTTTCTTAGTTTAAGCACGTTTAAGGAATACAAGTAAACAAACATATTTTATTTCAATCATAAGAGCAAGCTTAGAAACTTGAGAGTAGGTAAACAAAATCATTATAGGTTGCGAAACGCAAGGATATGTATTGAAATATTCTACAAATGTTATGCGCTGTGTGGGAGTAGGTACCTTTAAAAACTACGAGTAGTTGTAGTAGGTAAAGTTTCGATCGAATTTAGTAGTTTCTATTGATTTTGTTGAAATTTAATAAAGACGCCTTTGGTTGTTAGAAAGCTATTGATTATGATGATGATTATTATAATATATTATATATTAACTGCGAATACTCACAAATTAAATCAATATTATGCACGTTTGCGATTGAAATCAAGTATATCGAGATTTAATGACTATATATTTGAAAGATTTTTTCTCTTCTAGCGTTTACCCAGGAAGGGACACATAAATAAAGAATCATTTATGAAAATAGGTACTAGATTCAAGCAAAATCTGGTTAGTCAAAATTCAACACGTTTACAATCGGCAGTCATATAGTAAATAGTCTGTTAAATAACAATTCCAACAAAATGTAAACGAATGTAAAGTCAAATACGAACCCACAGAACCCAAAATCGACCCTCTCGTTAGTAATACCGAAGTAGACAAGGGTGGACATCAAATTGCGATAGGAAAAGATACTCTATACACTACAAACCACACAAAGCAAATTTCAGCATACAATTCTGGTGTAGAACACTATTTTGAAGGAAGAGAAGGAATTTAGGCAGCGTTGTATGCTGAAAATAAAATATACATTTTGGTGTCGCTGTGTGTTAGAGTATAGATGTTGAAGCTGACCACGGCAGCGAAATTCAATGAAATACACCTGATGCCAATACGTCGTAAAGACTCGAGGGATAGGTCTGTGTCCATCCCTCTTGGCGTACGAAATGTTATTCAGTCAGAATTTGGTTGGGATTCTCTGTAAATGTTCGAGAATTTCAATAACATTTTAAGGGAAATTTTATTAAGTCACGTTCTGGTGTTAGTCAAGTATTTTAAAGGATTGCTTGCTATATTGACGATGACGTTGAATCTTATTTTGATAGTGTAGCTTGAATTAAAGACTTATCTAAGAAAAAACCACTGTATTTTTACCAGATTTCTCACAAGAAATCCTAACATAACTTCATGAGCTTGTATAAATGGAAAATACTCTACATTTTTTGCTAGGTAACACAAGCCAATATGAATGAAATAACAACAAGTAGTTCACACTCGCGTGAATAAACATTCAGGTCTGACATAAATTTTATAGTCCCTAAAGGTTTTACCGCGGCGCTTGACGATAGGCCCAGGTTAAATGTGGTAAGGGAGTGTACCTATATATATATAAGACTGTATAAATTCAACAAAGGAATAAACATTGGACGTTTGAAATTATTTATAAAATGGAACCTAAACTTAGGATCTTAAACGGCATTAATATTATAAAGAATATGTCGGATATTCAAGTGGCAAAAATATGGTAATAACGTTCGATCCAAAACAACATTTTTAACCTAAGTAAAAAAAAAATTCTCGCGTTTCTTTTATGTTTCAAAAAGTTTTTTTTTACTACTAACTAAAGAAAATATTAATGATGAAAAATAACCTCTAACACCATAAATGGCGCCCGACGTGGGACCAAATTTATACGAGCTAATGCTAAAACATTTCGTCATACATATCTTACAATAATTTTGAATCATTAGCAACAATTTGATACTCATAGTATTTTTTTTATTAATAAAACAAAAAAGAAACACTAAAAATATTTTATTACAGACTTCATAAAATGGCGCTCTAAGTTTAATTAAGAAATGCGCAGTTACGTTAATAAAGTATTTAAAATGTTAAACTACATTTATACACCTAAATTACACGAAACAAAAGAAAAATATTTACCTACTACCAGCACGAATAAAATTGCTAGTTTTACTAACAAACTGCACCTGCTCGCTCGCAAATCATAATAAATGCACAAATGTACAGTCGACGACATCTAAACGACCACGTACAGTGCTCTACACGTGTTCCGCCTCTACACGAGGCATCATGACATTTATGACATTTTTATAGTGAAAAAAGGAAAACGTATATCGTATAAGACAAGGGTTGTGCATCTGTTACAAAATCATAATAGCGCTGGGGTCTGACAAGGACCTCAAAGGTCACGCAAGGGACGTCTATGGGGGGCGTTTTATTCAGTATATACCTGTTACTTAGAAATCCTTAACACTTTTTTTCCTTGGTTGGCATTTTCACTTTTTTGGTCCAACATTGTATGAAACGTGAATGATGTCCTTTCCAAAATACAAAATTCTAAAATTTAAAATGTTTTATTGGAAATAAGATTACACAAATCACTTTCCGACGTCAATTTTTAATGAAGTCCTCTCTCGTCTCTCTCTAACCTTAATGTAATGACGTAATAATAGAAAAAAAAAAGTTCAACAAAATACCTATGTCTCAAAATAAATTATACATATAGGTACTACAGGGGTAGGTAGAAAACTATGCCCACTATAGAGCCAGACGAAGGGAGAACATGAAACTGTTAGATGCTTGAAAACACGTATGTAACGCGTCATCGTCATCCATTGCCCGTCTAGCAAGGGTAAACCTTTTGAAATCCCAACAATAGCACGCAACGAGTAAGTACTTTCGAGAGTTTGTCTGTTGTGTAGGTAAGACATTCCTGACATGTACTGAACCATTGTTTAGGTAGAACAAACATCGTAAACAGTATTTACTGCTGGGTTGATAAGAACGAATTGGTGGAAACAAAGCTCGCGTGGTGGCACTTCGTGTAATAAAATAAATAAGGGTGTTGGACTTAGTTTTATTTGATTAAGAACTTCAATATGTCCTGTAGGGCTGTAGGTGTAACAATAGTCAGCAGAAATATTTGAATCGTAAAAATACGCAAATCATTTTAAAACCGAATTTATAACCAAAATCTGTATCATAAATCTGGCTAAACTGCCGTCGTATTTAAGTCGCCTTTGAATATCAAAAATGTGCTTCATGGTACTCCAAGGACCCTTCGAATCGGGAACACAGTTATCCCCTTCTATATGCTCAGGGCGATTTGTCAAACACCCCGGACCTACCTCTACTCCCTTGGCAAACCCTTCGAATGGTTACGATGACACACACGTCGACTGGAAACCAATTCCGCTCTTGCATTATTCAGTAACCATCTCCAGTTAGATATTCACTGCTTGCAGGGTACGATACGCTTTACATATCGAGGTATGTATACTTGTAATGGATAACAGATTCTAATCGATAGCGGGCGAACTTGCAACACAATGGCAGACCAATATTGTCTAAACAGGTGCAGTTGCAATTCGATAAATGGATATTGGTGATTTGGTTCGACATGGAAAGATTACGATATTACCGGTTTTAGCAGAATGAAGTTTTGTAGCCGTAAAATACTACGATAGACCACAATTATTAGTTTGTCTTAGTAATCGTATTTTGCTATAGATTTTGGGAATCAAGTACATTATTATTAGTCTTTTTGTCTTATATTAGTAAGTAATAATCATTCATACCTATTATGTCAAAATACACATACAATTTTGAATGTCTCTTATCGAGAATTTCTTCTGAGATAATCCACTAACTAATATCCTTACCTTATAACCCCGGACAACATCTTAGATACGTTTTACCACAAGAAATAAAAAAAAACGCATCCGTATCCGCGCCGTGGACAGACAGCTAGTTGTAAAATATTAATAAAAAGAAACCAGAAAAGAGCAGTAATCAAAATCTGCTAGCACGTTTAAAAGCTAGAAACTTCTCGATCCCTATCAACCTCTGTTCAAACAATCGTAAACGAAGTCGTATTAATTTAATGACCACACTATAAGCTATTAAAGCTTTTTATTACCATTAGAATTATTGTATTATTTATGTGCAGAGATTGGTTTCAACAAAGTTGCTCTAACTACGACTCCATTACTTCCCCGCACAATAGCTCCATTCAACGTAACAAACATTGTATCGGTATGTTGCAGGTACAAGGAAAAATCATCTATATCTCGAAACAGCTATAAGTAAATAACCTAAATTATTTAAAACTAGCGTTAATAGTTTTTCCTGTGGGAATGACGAATATTTCGCGGTTAGTTAGCCTAGCCTATGTTCTTCCGCAAGGTCTATACTAGTTATCTATGCGCCAACTCCGCCCGCTTTTTCGTAGCAAATTTAAACTACAGATTTATAGAAGAAAATCAAATACAACTAAGCACAATCTCTAGCTATAAATAGCGATGCATATTTGCAGATGCATTCATACGTCCATCGCATACGTCAGATTTTAAATTCAGGCTTTGACAGGTTTCTGGCGTTTACTAGCGATTTTGATATCAACAGAATATTAAGCACCAGTCGTCCGATCAACGAGGCAACATTCCCTAGACATATTGCAATACACTGATTTTGGACTGCAACGTTGCCGTCTGCACTAGTATCGCTAACTATACAAGTGATTGTGTTCCCAGTTCCTCCAGACTGCAGGGCGTGACTAAACACCTATTGTTTATATGGAGTTGCATTGCGCACACGTTATGACGACGGGACTTTCACACTTGACGGAGAATTCACCTTGCTTGCGACACACAAGTATAAAATAGTAAAGCCTGACCATAGAAATAAAAAACCTTCTGCGCCACGTGTATATTTTTACGACTATGGCAACAATTTCTCTTATAAAATTAGTTCCATGGAAATTCCGCAATTTTGTTGAACCTAGGTCTATGGTTTTAACAAAGTTTGATAAGTCTTGTAAGGACCAAGGGCCCTTGTAAGGGTCTTGGGTCCTTGTTGGGTCTTGGTTGTCTTGTCTTGGTCTTGTAAGTCTTGGAAGGAGGAGGAGGTCTTGTCTTGTGAGGACTTGGTCTTGTACCTGAAATAGTGAGTCCATATTTTGTTTTAGTTTTGGTGGTGACATTAAAACTATTCACCCTGGTTTCAGGGTAGGCTCGAGCCCCTCGGTGGGGACATGTATGAGCTGTTAATGAATTAAAACTACGTACAAGAACTAATTTATAAAAATGCTAGAGTACCTAGATTGGAATCAAACGTAAAATAACCCATTGCTAATCGAAATTGATTTATACTTTCCTTTAATTTATCTCTCTTCCACGATTTTTTTTAACAAGTCGGTCAAGCTTGATGTCGTCTTTTTCAAAATGAAACATTGAGCAACAAAAACTATAAATGACTACGCAAAAATATCTAGGTATACAAAGTACAATTATTTTGAATTAGGAAGATAAGTCATTTGTTTGATAATTCAATGAATTTATACTCGTAGTGTGAAGTTACTTGAAAATTAATCAAAGTTGCTTTAAGTTTACCGTTACTTATCCCAGTTAGAGAATGTGAGCAAACTAACGTGATATTGCTGCGGGGTAAACAAACAAACAATCAAATTTAATTACTAATTAATTAAAACTATTTACTCTCGCGGAAATTAATTAAAATCATAAGTATCTTCTAAATGAATTTAAGATATATTTTGTGACTGACTATCTAATATACATACATGATTTCCAGCAATTCTTCTTCAGCAGCAAGCAAAGTATAATTTCTAACATGAATGTATATTCAATAATGTACATACATTCATGTTATAAATTTATACTTTGCACTATACACTATACATAAGTCATAAGCAAGTTTCTGGTTTGAATCTCACCCAGGGCAAACATTCGTGTAACGATCTTAATGTTTGCCTTATGTCTGGTCTGGACGTTGTTTATTTAGGTATATAAATATAATATGTATTTATAGTAAATATAGCAGCAACTATCTTATTCTTATTGTAAATGCTAAGACCCCGCTAAGGCTAGTTTGTGTTTTATAAACGTGTGCAAAAATATTATTTTGATAAATATTACTCAAAATGATTTTCTGTAATTGTCCCACAGTTGGCCGAGGGTCTCCCCCTTCTTTCTTCATTTACCGTCTTGCGCCCGTAGCAGAATTTAAAAATCTCTTGACAGAAGCCATTTCCTAATTATATTTCCAAGAATCTTCCTTAAAAGTATTTACAATCACACAACAGAATAAAAAGTATGCACCTCGGGCGTGACTCAACGTCAATTTCACAAGACCCACATTACATTGACTGTTTATAAAACAAAAAAATACATTACACTGGTAAAAAAACATCAATGTATTTCGCATAGGCCTTGCAGGGTTGTCCCTCACTCATGAGTCATCGACTGTTATGGAGGGTAAGAGGGCTCGTCCCTTTCGGGTAGGTAATATACTTCCAAACGGTAATGGTTGTAGGTTTAATATCGCGTCGAGGTTATTTATCGCTTCTGTATTCGTGTGGATTTTATCGGTTAGTGTTTGCAGGTGTGAACTGTAATGAGTGAAAATAATGGCGATATTTTATGTGATACTCGTATTTTGTGGTGTTTATGAGAACTGTGCAGAATATTAGTTAATCGGAAAAACACACACAAACATAATTCTACCATTATTTAACAAAGTACTTGGTCTCTGGACACTTTTGCGAATTGTATTTAGCACGTTAACTAAATTTAAGACAATAATAACTAAATTAAATCTTAGCTGCTAGATCTTTCACTATAATATTTACGTATGTATCTCAAAACTAATAGATAATTTAACAATTTTATCTCTTCAAAGTAACTCATGTTCGCTTCTAAGGAAACAATTAGATTGAAATCTCAAGTCATGCTTCGTTTCCCAAACATGTATTTATCTGATTATTAGTTGCAGTAAGATAACACAATTAAGTACTTCTAAAATTACTCTATAACTCCCATGTGGCTTGCAACAAATATGTATAATGAATATTGAATTATTATTATACAATTCCTGTTTTCTGTCTTTGTTTCCAAGGAGATCAGTTTGAAAACATATTTACTTCTTATTGTGTCTTATTTTACTTTGTAATTGTTTCTTGTAAGTATATGTCTCGTGTACGTACATCAATGAAAAAATAAATTATACAGGCCATAATTAGAGAAACTAACAACCCTTTACCCATATTCACAGTTCATAACGTTATTATCTCACAATAAACTAAAATATTTAAAAAAGACTCAGCACTATTATTTATAAGTGTCTTTTTTATTTGGCATTTAAACGACAGAGCTATGCACCAATAAATCGTGGCTGTGCAGCGTGCTAAATGTAAGTGCTACATTAGGATCTAGCTAGACTTAATGATGTGGTTTAGACACTAGGCGAGGTTTGGCGGCTAAAAGCTAATGCAACTGGTACTAGCGGATATACTAAAAGTACTTATTTATTGTAGCATAAACACATAAACACTACTCTATGTAGACTTATTTACGATTGTAAACAGCTTAATACAGTACATACAAATTTTCTTATAATTCCTTTTTTTTTCTAAATGGAAAAAGCCTGAAAGCATAGTGAGGCTGCCGGTAATAATGAACCAAAATTTAAACTTTTACGAAATTACAGTTTTCGGGATTCTATTGCAACACGACGTTATAGGTCAAGTTCTTTAGAACAAAGTATAACTAAAACTAGCGGTAGAGTATGTTCATACAGCGTGACAAATACGTCATTTTAATTCATTTCAAGAATGAAGTGAGTTCTCACCAGTATAACTATGGATTTATAGCTTTTTGAGTGCAACTTTTTTGTAACAGTGGTGTGTTTTTAGGTTAGAAGTAGGGTATGGTGTTTATGTTTCATAACCTAAAGTCATATTATTATTTATATTATGTAAGTATGCAAAATTTTTATAAATATGTGAGCATTACATTTATTGGGACAAACAATGTTTTCAAATTGCTTTGGAATATTAAGTAAATATTTTATTTGATAACATGCGTATTAGGTACAATGCGTTTATTGGCTAAATGCTGCGAAACGTTTAAAAACCCTTTTGCAGCCAGGTACCAGCCAAAAAGTATCTGCTTCAAGTTTTTATAGCTTTACACGAATAATATGAGTAAGAAAGTGGAATAGAATCACTAACATTTATTCTATCTTAATGTCCGCAACTCAGACAAATTGGTATTGAATTGACCGACAATAGTAACCACGCCCTAAACAGTAGCCGAGCACTAACCACGGAGCCACAGGAACGCAGTAATCACAAACCCCCTTATTAACTACTTAAACCACCATTTATCTTCATTCAGTTATCTGAGATAAACAGTCTTATTTCAAAAAAGTTAAACTCAGGTTGAACGCATATTTAGGTATATTTTTCTGAGAGGTTTTTCATGCATGTTTTTTAAACAGGCGGTAAACGTGTGTTTAACTTGTATGTGGTAAGGAAAAATGAAATATTAACAAGCTTACTTACTAGGTACTAGACTAGACTATAGGTTTAAACTGAACTACGAGTATTCGTTTGATAGCGTCGGTAGCGTAGTGGCTAAATCTTCGGGGAGACGCAGGTGGTTCAATAATTCTGGTCATGTACCGAATTATTTTCGAACTACATACGTTTATTCGACGCTGTTACGATGATAGAAATAAAAAATCTCGTACTTACACGAGCAAAAATAATAAGAATAGCTCTTATATTTTCGGAAAAGTGGCTGTGACATACTGACGGACAGACAGACAGCCATGAAGAATCTATAAGGGTTCCGTTTTTTGCCATTTGGCTACAGAACCCTAAAAAAATGTATGAGTGTGTGGGTGTATTATGAGTGATAGTGCGGGTAGGTTATACTACTATCCAATTAGGTATACAAAGCCCATAGAAATGTATGAGTGTGTGGGTGTATTATGAGTGATAGTGCGGGTAGGTTATACTACTATCCAATTAGGTATACAAAGCCCATAGAAATGTATGAGTGTGTGGGTGTATTATGAGTGATAGTGCGGGTAGGTTATACTACTATCCAATTAGGTATACAAAGCCCATAGAAATGTATGAGTGTGTGGGTGTATTATGAGTGATAGTGCGGGTAGGTTATACTACTATCCAATTAGGTATACAAAGCCCATAGAAATGTATGAGTGTGTGGGTGTATTATGAGTGATAGTGCGGGTAGGTTATACTACTATCCAATTAGGTATACAAAGCCCATAGAAATGTATGAGTGTGTGGGTGTATTATGAGTGATAGTGCGGGTAGGTTATACTACTATCCAATTAGGTATACAAAGCCCATAGAAATGTATGAGTGTGTGGGTGTATTATGAGTGATAGTGCGGGTAGGTTATACTACTATCCAATTAGGTATACAAAGCCCATAGAAATGTATGAGTGTGTGGGTGTATTATGAGTGATAGTGCGGGTAGGTTATACTACTATCCAATTAGGTATACAAAGCCCATAGAAATGTATGAGTGTGTGGGTGTATTATGAGTGATAGTGCGGGTAGGTTATACTACTATCCAATTAGGTATACAAAGCCCATAGAAATGTATGAGTGTGTGGGTGTATTATGAGTGATAGTGCGGGTAGGTTATACTACTATCCAATTAGGTATACAAAGCCCATAGAAATAAAAAACCTACTCTGGGGGCGCCACGTGTATATTTTTACGACTTTGGCAATAATTTCCCTTATAAAATTAGTTCCACTGAAATTCTGCAATATGGCGAGGTTTTTTATTTCTCTGGTCAGGCTTTATATATAATACTAGCTTTCCCCCGCGGCTCCGCCCGCGTTAACAGTATTTCCCGTGGGAATGAGGCATTTTCCCACGGTAAAAGGTAGCCTATGTTACTCAGGGTGAATGTAGCTTTCCAAAGGCGAAAGAATTTTTGAAATCGGTTCAGTAGTTTTTGAGTTTACACACACACACAAAAATACAAATCTTTCCTCTTTATAATATTAGTATGATGTTTTAGCGGACGCTCTTACCCGCCGAATCTGTGATTATTACTTAACAAAACTCTTTCTTGCAAATACGCATTCATTGATGTTTTATCGTGGAATCCTTTTTGTGTAGGAAGAAGTTGCGGTTCAATGAATCGGAAAATAGTGAAAGAAGTGCTTGTAATTTGTCCTGGGAATTTATTCAGATACCAAGTCCAATACAAAAGACTGCGCGAGAGGTTTCAAGTCCGGTGAAGCTTGATTGGTCGTACCTTTTCGACACAAGCATAGGTCAATTAAAAAAAAAAAGCGCGAGAGGTTAGTTACAAATAATGGCTGCCTACTAATTAATTGTGTTCTTAGTAGTGTTAAGTTTAAATAATAATATGTTAAAGAGGAAAGACTTGATTGTTTGTTTGTTTGCATTGAATGGGTTCCGAAACTACTGAACCGATTTTAAAAATTCTTTCACTATTGGGAAGCTACACTATCTCTCGGTAACAAAGCATAGACTAAATTATATTTAAAAAAAAATAGAGATACTTAATAAATCTAAAATATTGTAACTTTGTAACCCAAGGTGTAAAAAAAAACATTAAATATTCTCAATAAATAAATCCGAAACTACTCCGAAACTACTGAGGTTTTGATAAAACTTGGTACAGAGATAAAATAGACCTTCAGAAAGAACAAGAATACACTTTACCGCGGGAAAATTCCTCTTTTCCAAAACTGGTAATGCGGGCGGAGCCGCGGCAGAAAGCTAGTAGTGTATAAACAAACAACGAACATTGCAGTCAGTGAGCAGAATGCGGGGCGAAATGCGAAACGGCCAACAAGACCTCTGGCCACGCAAATTAATGTTAACTTATTCCCTTTTAAATAAACAATGAGTATGAAAACGCGATGCCTCACGAAAATGCTCATCCATTTGGAAAATTTCGTTCCGTTAGGGTTGCCACTACAATGACGATTCAAAATATTTTCAATAATCTGACTGTTATATCAGTGTTTCACTGTTTCGTGTTGCTTTCGTATTTAGAGCATAGCAAATGAGTTACTTATACTTTTGAAGAAAGTTGTCGATATTTTTGTTTGAGACGTAAGCTGGGCGGTTTGTTAGTTAATTATCAGAAATGTTATACTTTAGCAATCATACTGATCTATTTTTTTGGAAAATTAAAAACTAGAATTATTGTACGAGTTTATAATATTATATATAATATAGGTAATAAATAATAACTTTAGTTTGCTCCATGTCAACTTAGGTTTGATGTCTGTGTATGTATTTTATTTTCTAGTAAGATACAACCCTGCGTAGACGCGAATCTCTATAATGAATTATTACTGAAGCAGGCATGTTGAATTAACTTATCTTCGCTAGCAATAATAACACATACTCGTAAAGAGCTGCTGAAGTTAAATCATCTGCAACAACAGTTGAGAGAATGTAGCATTGTTATTTCTGCATTTGAACGAGTTTTCTATGTTATTTAAATTGGATGGAAACTCGTCTAATTAGAACAAGTTGAAATAGATTAATGGCTGTTTGGAAGACCAATAAGGACAATTTTAGGATATTAGCATTAAGAGCTTATTCTACCTAGTTAGTACCTATTTTATTAGTGTGATTGTAATTTAATTACTATGTGTGAAATTAAACTACATTATGAATTATAATCAACAATTAAGCGTTTACAATTAAGCTTTAAGAACCGTAGATTCCCGACAGATAAATTGTACCAACTAACTGATTTGCTTACTATCAGAAAATTATATATTGCACAAACCATCATCAGAAAATACAAAACCACTCCGTATGACAGTAGCATTCTAAATAAAAGAAGGAAAGATATCGTGATAATGACACCAAAAACGAATACAGTCTTTGCTAGCAGACAATATGATAAGCGCTCAGCAAAATTATTTAATATAATAAATAGAGAACTAGACATCTATACTAAAACACAATATGATTGTAAAAAAGTAATATGTAAATGGCTCGGAACAAAAACTTATGAACAAATTGAGAACTTACTATGTGACTGACTACTATGGTACATAATTAACTATAATACTAGATCTTTTACTTATGTTTTCGTTTGTCATTCAGGCCATCCTTCATTCAACTACTTACATACTTACATCTACTTACCGAAACCGAAGCTGATGGGACTAAATGACTGACACAGGGCACTAAATTTTAAATTTTGAATTTTAATATTAAATTTTAATAATCTAACATACATACACATCCATACATTCATAAGATTTTTCAAATAAAACCTCGTACACGCACACAAATACACTAACGTGCACATATTTACACACATGCATCACACATACACCCACACATACACACACACATACATACACACATACACACACACACATACACAAACATACTTAAGGACTCATACATAACCTACCACCTCTCTTTGAAGTCTTCACTCCCCAGTCCTCCACCCCTAGATTGTAATTACTATTATTTTTTATTTTATTTTATTTTTCATTGTCAACATTTTATTCTTGTCACATTGTACATAGTTCATGTCTCCTTTGTAATGTAATGGAAGAGCGGTGTCTCCTAACACAAGCGACAAGCTTACTAGGAGACACCTGCCCCTAGTTGTAACCACCATGTAAAAAAGAAATAAAGACATTTATTATTTATTATATTATTATTTAATTAAGCGTGTTATCAGTAAGTGTTTAGGTTAAGACCAGGTACAGTCGTAGATTAGCTTAGTCACTGTTATTTTGTGAATGAAACTGATAAAAACTACAAGTTTATCTAATTTAGTAAATCATTTAATTCATTTTATCTTTATTTAGCACGTAATATTTTACAGGATGAGCAATTTGCTAAAACAACTTTACTGCATAAAGAAAAATAAAATACATACATACAGCTACTTTAACATTCATCATAGGGTATTCTAGTGCGAGAATCACTAAGAATTGTTATAAACATACCCAATGTTTCTTGAATAAAATTAAATGCTTTTTACTTTTTAACATATAAAAAGACAGTAAATTCTTCACAATTTTTCAAAGTTTATACTTAGGATAATATACTTTATTATACACCAGGTATCAATTACAAGAAATACAGTTCACCAACAACCATAAACGTGTAAAATTGGGCAGCCTTAATGCTAAGGTAACAATTTCTACCGGGCAACCCACACAGTTTGTATTAATTATTTATTCTTTACATGCAAAAGAGAAAGTACTTAGTTAAAACTTGCGTTTCATAAAAATGGACATAGGGAGACAAAATTGGGTACCCAGAGTACCCACCGACATTTTTAGGCGGTCAAAAGACAGTCTTTGTTCTACGTTTTACAAGGGATTGTCAACAAAGATTATAAACAAACTTCATAAAACACCAAACGCGTGTTTAAAACTTCATTATTTATAATACAACCTTGTCTTGTCCTGAAGCAATTAATCGAAGTATACGTTTTCAAAGACTTTATTCTAAAGATTGAAGGGCGCACGCGGTGCTAATTAAAATATCTTCTTCTATGTAACAGGAGAAAACCAGTTAGGTATCAGAGTTTGTGCAGACCAAAATATAGGAACCTAACTAACTATATGTTTCCCCACCGACTTAACTTCTTTCCCATAGCAAACTGCTTCTTAGTCAAAATAAGGTTCTAGCTTTCAACCCCGGGTTAACTGTTTTTCCCGTGAGAATGAGGTATTTTTATTGGGCCCTATCTACAGATGTAGTCGTTATAGGAGCCATGTTGGAAGCCTAAAGCGGTTCTATAATTCCGACACCAGGGTTTGAGGTAGGTTAATTTCGAAACCCACTCGATAAGTAAGCATAGTAAATCTTTTCAAAAAATTAAAAAAGAATTGGTTACATTTTATGCGAAGAACCATTGAACCATTCGCAGCCACTAACTATGTCTGTACACGGCCCCGCAATAAGAAGATGACAGACTATTAGAAAACTTATTTCTTCCAACATTTACATTAAAACTTTAATTTTACTTTGAACTAAAACAAAAGCGCGCGGATTAAATTTGATCTTTACAAGAAGATTATTCAAAGAATATCAAATTTTATCGTAACGTAAAGTTGTTTTTAATTTCAAGTAAAAATACAAACACACTGTGTTATTATTACTACATCAACTAGCAACAATTATAATGAGATAAATACGGAAAATACCAAATAATTCGCAACATAAGGAAAATAAATAACGCCAAAATTATGATGATTGTGATTACAAATAATCCGACTCACCTGTTTTGATGACGAAATAGCACAAGCATCGTCTGAAACGAGAAAAATACCAAATTAGAAACAGAACAAAACATAACCGGATCATACAGTTCCATACAAACACAGCAGCCCCTTAGTGCTCAAACAATCCAGATGAAATTAAATCAAACAATGGAGCTACCTCCTGATCTTTGTATTATGGAGTTCAAAGTGAAAACAGGTTTGTACCATGCCCTTTGATGGAACTAAAGTTAAACTTAACTTACTTATTTGAAGTACCTATATTGAGTAACATTTTTATATTCATTTCGGATCTAAATGCTTATAAATACTAAGAACTAGAGCTGTCCGCGATTGTTTGTTTAAATTTATTTTTACATTACAATTTATTTTACAATAATTTATAATAAATATAAGTGAAAACTCTATGCAAAAACATGAGTGAAGATATTTTTAATCGCTTTGAAAAGATTAAACTTACTACAAACCGCGAAAGTCTTCTTCAATATCATCGTTCAGGGAACAACATCGCGTAACTTACACGCCAAAATGTTTTTTTCTCACGGGCAAAGTCTAAAAAAGAAGCGATAGAAGCCGCGGGCGATCGGGCAGGTAAACAAGTCATTTTATATACGAGCAATCAGATTAACATCATAATTGGACAAACAAAGTAAGAGAAAAAAAAAAGTATAAATAAATATCATCTATCTCCCTTTAAAGATTTCCCAAACTAGTAAAACCACCCAAATCTCAACCGTAAATATATCTAGACACATTATGTGCTACAAAAATTCCCGTCACGTGCAAACATTAAGAGAAACACAAGAAGCATTATGAACATGATGTGTCGTTTCAACATGGTGCATTTATCCTGCACGTACCCACTACGAAGAACTAGAATGACTAACAACAGAGTAATAATTAATGATAGAAGGGTCGAAGGGCGAAGCCTTTGAAAATCGAACAATTATACTTGAGACAGTGTATATTATTATTTTAGACGACTTTATGTAAAACAACAAAGCTAAAAATCACTTGAAATTTGAGAATGCTATTATATCACACAAAGTTTTAGTATTTTTTTTTATATATCTGTTGTGTGGAAACACCGATTTAAAGCGGTGGTGGCGGGATAACGCGTAAAAAAAATCTTTTTTGAAATCTGATATGGATGACACGTAATGACTTTCACGTATCAGCCTTCAGCTTTCCTGAACATCCGCTTATGGTTGTAAATACGTCGATTTTACTAAATTAATTAGGTAAAAAACAGAAGCTTCAAAGAAACACTGGAGGCAGTAGTGTTTGTAATATAACAAAATAGTTGCCAATTTTACGATGACTTATTAATCTAACTTTTCTGCTATCTGTTGTAGCTGGGAACACGTCTCGGCATTTCGCAGGTGATTTGTCTGACACTTGCAAGGAAATTCTAGTAGAAAACGTAAAATCTTGCACACGTTTTACCGACTGCAAATGTACCTTTTACATTCACGACCTGATGCGGGACCGCAGCTGGCTTGGACCGCTTTTCAAATATCAAGTTGCATTCAGTGCACATTTACCTTTATATATTTTTGTATGGCATATATTTTTGAAACCGTGACAATCAATACTGTTTGACTTTTGTATGAATCCAGTCTATTCCACAGCCCAAAATGAAAGGAGTATGTAACTGAAGCTTTCTCGGTGACCTTTTCCAGGCCACCTAAGATACTAACGGAAACTGAGTGAGAGGTAAGCTTTTAAAGCAATTTGAATGCCTTTTGTCTGTCTGGAACAGTCTGTCTACGTAAAGGATTAAACAATGTATCGCGAACAATTAAACAGTCTGGCATGTAGAGATAGACGGGGGTGACAGACAATGCGACCGCTAGATTAGGAAGATGGAGGACCATTTGGACGATAATGAACATGACATTTTGAACACTAGAGAGATTTCGGAATTACAGTTAAATGGTGAATTGACATATCTTATTTTTGATTTGGAGATTGTAGATTTTACGAATCAGGGTAATGATGAAACAACTATGAACTTACCTAGGACATTATGGGGACTTAGACTATTTTCCATTACGGGAAAATACTACAGAAAAAATACTCGGGCAAAGGCGTGGAAGGAAAGGTCACTAAATTGAAATTGTAACAATGTAATCGATGTTAGTCTACTTCATGCCAATATTTACAGGACACTTTAAACATTACTAAGTACACAGACTAAAACAAACAAATCAATAAGTTTCCCGACGCCCACTTCAAATTAACAAGCACTCGAAACTCATCCATTCTTTACTTGCTCTAACAAAAAAAACCAGATCACGCAATAATGCTTGTAACACGTGGGGTCAACCCCTTGCTCACCCCCTCAAAACAAACAACAACGAAATTCATACTTTAACTTAATTCGAATAGAGTATATTCTATTTCCATACAGTTTGCAGTCAATGTCAGCGGAGTCAAAGGCCTCTGCCGGATCCAAATTAAACTTTATTATGTAGAAGTAAGAATGTTACAGGCTGCATTAGAAATAAAACATGGAGTATAAACGAGCGCCCCTTAGTAATAAATTACTGGATTGCAAGTCGGGTGCACATTGCAGTTGCACGGATCAATACAACAGAAATATATCAATGCATTTTGTAATTGGCAATATTTGTTTCGGCCGAGTGCGGTTTTGCGTAGGACGAGCGGATTCAAT
This sequence comes from Teleiodes luculella, assembly GCA_948473455.1. NCBI lineage: Eukaryota > Metazoa > Arthropoda > Insecta > Lepidoptera > Gelechiidae > Teleiodes > Teleiodes luculella. The sequence continues at coordinate 6,541,192 of OX419605.1, forward strand.
TTGTGAAAATCATGATTGTGGAAAATCGCCCGAGAATATGTTCCGTTGGTTAATATCTGCGGTTAATATTCACGAGAGGCCTTTAATTACGCAGCTTGCTTGTTTAACAAATATGTAGGTATATGAAATTAATTTCAAATTTGCTCATGTAAACGTTCTTGTTAAATTAAAGGTCAATCGGAGAGAGAATACAGAATTGATAAGCTTAACGAGAGAGAAGGAAAGATAAGGTTCCAAATAAATCTCATAATTAGAGTCAAACGTCCACTGTAGGATATTGTCAGCGTACATTAGGCAAAAGTTGTTTTTTCTCAACCCCACCGATATGCAAGCTGTTCCACACACGATTTTGTACGGATGAAAACAGTTCCGTAAAGTTTTTCTGACATTACTGGTTCAAGTACGGTATTTTGGAATCGTTTCTAAATTAGAAACGATCCCAAATTTTAATAGAATTTGCATAATGATCATACCGTATTGCATGGGTGTTTCACTTCAAGTTATTTTAATCTTCATTGTGAGTGATCTAATGTTTCTTTTAACAATGGGAAAAGCGATAAATATTTTTTATAGGCACCATAATTGGAATTTAATGCCAAAAATGTAGCGATAAATGTTTTCAGTGCCTAATGGAAAATACAGTAAGAACGATTAAAAATTTAAAGCTATAACGCTGCAAGTCACATGCGAACCCAGTATCGATTCCCGTTCGGTTCGCCCGAGGGCAACGGCCAAGGTTCCCAATGTAACAAAGCAGACTATAGCAGGCACGGTCGGATATTTGGGAAAACGTCGAAAACACTCTAGGTTATGGAATAATGAAGTAGTTTCCACAACTTGTTCTGAGAATGTGTTTTTGGGGAACCGAATTAATGTATTTTTCATGTTTATTATAGTAATTCTTTTCTTACTTATTACTATATATAAGTGTTTGTTTTTGACGTCTGACTGAAGTTTGATTAATGGGGGATTGGGGGTGATAAACCGGCGGCGGCGAAGCCTATGCTCGTGCGGCAAAGTCAACGAGAAGCTTTACGACGAGTGCCAACATATAATTTTGACGTACGGTCATCCTATTGGAATCAATTTCTCACAGAACTTTTGACACTTAAATTTGAGATCAACTTTTTTCACAGTGCTTTATGCTACGGAGCATACTTGTCAGAAAGGACATGGCTCTAACATGTCACCGGCCGAAGGTCTTTTACTATAAAAAAAGATAACTAAACAATTAAAGTAAATGACAGAAAATCAAACACATCGTCCATTCAAACCAAACGGCCCATTGAAGCGTTCGTCCACTAGACCACTGCAGACGTATTTGCATGTAACTAATGCCTGGACGTCCATCAAGCGGGGTAATTGTAATATCGTTTGAAGGTTGCTTTACGTACGACTGCTTTACGACTCTGACAGTATTTACTGAGGCGGGCTTTACGACTAAACTTCGAGTTCTGAAGCTCGACGTCACTGACATGTGATTGAGGTGACGGAATACGAATTTGAAGTTAGGATATGAGAACTAAGACAGATATTTCTAATACTTATTACTTATTTGGCTCTAAAAAAAATACTGTACAAAAAGGACGAAAAAATATACTCGATAGTCTTTGCCACAACCTAGAGACAACTTAATTAAAAACTTAAGTAATTGTAACCTACTTAAAAAGAAATGAACAATTATTTAACTTCCGAAGCTAACCACTCGCAAGTATAAAAAATCATCCTACGAACAAGCCAGTTCGTTTTACTTTACCGCCTGAAATAATTTCAGTCATTGGTATTCCAAAAGTGTAACTGTGGATAAGCTTCCTTTCACCCACTTCAGATCTTGAGGATAATGCCACCTAGCGACGAGAATTGACTCACAAAAATGTAAGGAAAATACTTTTACTTACTTAGGTTAAAAAGAATAAAAAGGTTCAAAAGAGAGTGACAAGAAAGTAATTAAGGTGTTTCCTCCCACATAGCATAAGAAATTGTGTGGAGTGGTACATTAAAGTCAGAGAGAAATAAAGAAAACTGACACCGCTCCTTTATGTAACAAAGTCCATACGGAATTTGCTTACTCGTCGTGAACTGCACGAGAACAGTCACTGCAAGTTAAGTAGTTAAGAAAGTAATGACGTCATCCTAACAGAAACTGGAATTATTTAAACATTGATCCTTCACGCTCGCCAAGTGCAATTGGTCGGAACAGAGAAACAAAACCAAAAGGCCGCAAGAGACTCCGAACTGAAAGTGAAAACGGACCACTTAAGCTAATTCCAGAAGAGATTTGTTCCGCACAAGTTTTGCGAGTTTTATTCTGAGAGGCTATTTAAAAGACTCTTTGATGATTTGATGCGGAGATACATAAGAAAATTGTTTTTAGAAACTGCAACGGATGGAGAGGATACATTTGGAGTGAATGCTGCTCCTTGGGAGAGATTTGTTTTACAATAATCTCCAATTATAGTATCTTTGAGTAAAATAGGAGCGCGTAGAAGAATATTGTCACAAAGTAATATTTTGCATCTTGTAAAAACAAATTACGTTTAATATACTCAAACATCGTTTCAACTTTGTTTTAATTTATTTTATCAAGAATATGTAAGACCGTTCTGGCGCTTTGATTAATTAAACTAGTATTTTTAATTAGAGGCCAAAGATGTAAACAAAGAAATGTCACTGTCGAAGTGACATTCCAGCTATCAAAAACATTTTCTTTTTTATCCGAACTATAAAAATGAGTTTTGCAAATCTAGCCAAAATATTTTTAAATTTTAATTAGGTAGGATTAGGTTCCATAGTGCTCTTTTACACACTTGAGCAGTGTAAAAAACGAATCAACAACAAACTTAACAGAAAACAATTTAACGCTAACACAGAACAGGGATCGCATTCGGGACGCGTCAGACAGAAGCCGAGAAACCGAATGACAGCCGAAACAAAATGGCGTCCTTGCGTGTGACTTATTTTAGCTTTGGCGAAAAGACAAAAGAAAAAAACATCCAAAGGTTACGAACATCTTCAGTGTTGCAATGAGCATATTTTTTTTACAGAGGAAATAATTGTTTTCCTATAAATAAAAATCATATTGCAGCTATTCAAATTTTTTTCTGACTTAGTATGTATAGTTGTTACAGAAGTGTTACAAACCAGTTTCAATGAAATTTTATCTATTTTTTTTACTTAAAATCATAAATAATCGTAATTGTCGATTTAGATATTTTTTTATTAAAATGGTAACATCTTTGTTTACATTTTTGGTCTCTAATTAGGAATACTAGTTTAGTCTCTTCTTCTTCTCGTTCTAATAATTTATGTTCTTGCCTTATACTCATTAATCATTGTTTCTTTACAATTAAGTACCTATCCATTTAATTGCACCATCTCATGGCATTCCAATATCACAAGCACATGCAGTTATAATAAAATTAATAACAGCCACAAAACATACACGCGTGAACACCACACTAAAACTTCCAACAATCCCTTTGAAACTAGTGTTTCAGTCGAGACATCCAAAATTAATTAACAAGAACGGGGGATCAAATTTCAAGCAATAACCGGCCCCATAACTCATCTCGACACTTTACCAATGTTATAACGAGGGACCACAAGCAGATGTGGAATTCAAGACGACTATATTTCAAAAGTGTTATGCATCTTATTTTGGAACTTCTAATACATATCTATTGTCTTTTTTCCAACTGCATTTTAAGTTAGATATTTGGGAATTAGCGTGTTGAGACGACCCATACCAGTTGAAAGTGTGTAGACAAGGATTTAGGGTTTGTAAGACGAGGCAGATGTTCTAATGATTAATTGATGTTCCATTTTGGGCATGTTCTGAGGTCTGTCTGGGTGTGTTCGCCTTAGTAACATTATCTATTTATGAGTTTTTTAAAGCCGTTTAGTTAAGATTTTCTTCGCTGGTTGGTTAAAGAGTAGAGATACCTGACATGTAAAATAAAATTACTTTTTTTCTATTAGAAGCGCACATTGCAAGACACTCAATGGTAATCGGGCCTTCAATGCAATATCAACTAGCTCTTTACCCTTTAAAGGCTATGGCTAACAGTATTTGACAAAGTCCAAAGCGAGAACGGCACTATTCGTGAACAAGTTTCAAACGCAGTAACTTGAGCAACTCAATACTAACTCCGTGCAAGGAACTATCGACGACAGACTTCAGAATGCGCTTGCGACACTATTTGCGGCTTTGTCGATAACTTCAACAGTAATTTTCAGTAAGTATTTTATATTTAGTTGCCGTTTCCCGGTTTTCAGTTTAGTATAAATTAAAAAAAAAACTGTCAAAAGCACCATTAAAATGTACTTTAGGCATTGTTTCTGTGCTATTATGACGTCATTCATAGCTATCTCACCTCGTCACGAAATTTGTATATTTATGTCATCATCATTTTACTTTGCTGCTCCAAAAAGCGCATATAATACAAAAATACCCTATTATACATCTCTGGAGAGTTAAATATTGTATGCAATGTAATTATACTTGGCTTGTAGGGTACTCTGTGGAAGTTAAAGTAAAATGTGGAAATGTATGCAAATTCAAGTCGTGTGAAGAGGTTTAGTCCCGGGTCCCGGCGCCTTTGAAACCCGAGGGTCCATTTTCAGCCTAGGCTCTTGAGGTTCAGTTTCCATCTGATACTGGTTTTGAATAATGTAACTCATGCGGAGTGTTTCAGACATTTTTTTCAACTTTACCACCGGATAAATAATTGACTTTTCTAAAATCTTATCCATACCTCTATACCTGCTTATGAATATAATTTCGGAACGGTTCTCGTAAGCAATTTTACTAAATCTTTGAATGCGTTATAATGTCATAAAAGCTTTTTGTTTTAGAACAGACTTGCACTGTTTCTTTTCTTATGAATAATGCAAACTTGTCGTCTTCACATTTTTTGTAACGTATAAGTAAAAACAAACATATTAATTTATACATTTTAGTCGAAATTCCGCATACTTTCATAACTTTTCCTATACAATAACATTTCTGCTCTCTTAAAGAGATGAATAGTTCACCTAATTATTTTAGTATTTTAGTTCAATTTTGAAAGTTATCTATGTACAGCTCTATTTCTTTTTTGCCATAAAGCTATAACAATAAGTCGAAAAACATTGGAGTCAGCATCGATCAGACAAATTACGGATTATTCCGACGATCTATTGTCCGAATCTCTATAAGATAAGAACAGCTAAGGAATTCGGTCCATCAGAAGCTGGATTATACACCGCCACTTTACAAAGAACCCGGACAGGTGAAGACGTGATTGTGACGAGGACGATGAAAAGATATGACAAGGGTCTTCTTAAACTGGACGCCAGACGCTTTCTTCTAATACTTGCACTATGTGGTATCTATACAATTGTACGTGTTGAATAGTAATGTTGAGATGTCTATGAATAATATTACGTTGGATTTCCGTAGAAGGAAACAAAAGAATTAAAAAAAATAACAGTTGTTACGAATACTAGCTACTTCCTCACCTATGATACTTTTTGATGCGATATGCATCATCACAACTATGTAACATTATAGACTATAGCTAGAAGTCGCCTGAATCAATTTAACAATATAAACAAAAAGAAGCACAGGAAAAAAAGTACCTATGCGTTCAGAGATATTGTTTTCGTTTCATCATTCAACAATTATTTTTAAATCTTTTAAGAGCAACTTTGTGGACGATCTGTTTTTAAAGGTCAGTTGTAAATTAAAATGACATTCACACATATTAGAGTTTATTGCTGCACCTCAGACTATGACGTCACAGGCTTTTAAGGCAGCCCTTGAACTGCCTTCTTTGTAGTCTGGAGCCATTCAACCTAGCCTATTAAATGTTAAAGGCGTTAGTTTGACATATTATCAAGTCGCGTCCTATTGGCTAAAACAATACCACAGATAATATAATACTAGTTACACTAGTAACAATACTCTATGGCTAAAACCACAGAGATAGCTAAAACTAAAAGACTTGTGCACTTGTATGTTTTCATACAAAAGGAGCTAACTTTTTGCTCCCTGTAACATGGTACAATTTTCATATCTTTTAAAAGTGTTGTGGAGTAAAAAGAACTGAGTTTTTTATATATTTATAGTTGCGATTGTTGACGCTTGGAGAAACTTTGAATATTGGATTATGTGTAAGTGGGTGTGTGTGTGTTGTGTGTGTGTGGTTGTGTGTGTGTGTGTGTGTGTGAATAATCAGGTTAGACCCCTAATGATGCTCATGAGTGAAAGCGGTCGGGTTTTCCCCACAAGAATAAACTGTGAAACAAGTACAGGTGTTTTAATTAACCCCCGACGAAAAAGAGGGGTGTTATAAGTTTGACGTGTGTGTCTGTCTGTCTGTCTGTCTGTCTGTCTGTCTGTCTGTGGCATCATAGCTCCTAAACGGATGCGCCGATTTTGATTTAGTTTTTTTTGTTTGCAAGGTGTCATAATCGAGAGTGTTCTTAGCTATGATCCAAGAAAATATCTTCAGCCATTTGAAGATTATCAGCTCTTTTCTAGTTGTTGAAAGGATCAAGTAACGGTTTTGTGTCGGGGGTTATTAAATTTTTTAATTTAGTGTTATAACTATGAAGAGTTCGTTTATTTTCATTATCATCATCATCATCATCATTTCTGCCGAAAGACGTCCACTGCTGGACAAAGGCCTCCCCCAAAGATTTCCACGACGGTCGGTCCTGCGCTGCCCGCATCCAGCAGCGGCTTCCCGCGACCCTCACCAGATCGTCAGTCCACCTTGTGGGCCTTATTAATATTTCGCTATTTTCATTATAGCGAAATATTAATAAGTGCATTAAAAATAATCGATAATTGCTATCTTAATGCCATGCCATACTCTTTAATCCTTTGAAACTTATATATAATCGCCATTTCTTTTAAATTTAAACGCACTTATCTAGTTTACAAACAATTACAAAAGATATGAAAGGACCATGTTCACGGGGAATTAAACGTTTCCTCCTTATGTATGATAAAGTAAGGTTCACAATCCTCCAACGATGCGTCATTAATGTCATTATTGATCGGTGGGAGTTTAGCCAGGTATTATGATAACAATGACACGTCACGACCAGCGCTTTCGAGTTAATTTATTACTTTGATTAGAGTATGATCAATTATTTTTTCTGTGATATTAAAATTTAAACACAAAATGACAAAAGAAAATCTTTTGTTGTAACTTTCTTACCATAACAAGCTTTTTTTTTAAATACTCTGTTCATATCATAGCAAGGATAATATTGCTATAAGAGTTGAGATGGCAATGTAGGTGAAAGCTGACCAAAAAAATAATAAACCTCGCTATATTGCGGAATTTCAATGGTACTAATTTTATAATGGATTTCCATTATAAAATCCACGTCGCGTCCCCGAAGCAGGTTTTTTATTTCTTTGGTCAGGCTTTAGTTACAAGCGTAAGAGATTACAGACACTAAGCTTCAGCCAAACTTCAGTGATAGATAATGTTTTTACTTAGAAGCAACTTTTACTGGGTCGTTCCCGGCTTAACGTCAACCTATTTCATACTTAAGACATCGTACACGGAAGTTCGATGACGGAAATTTTGCAACGATATACGTCGATTCTCTAGATATTTCGCAAGGTTGACTTGAGGTATAGAATAGATAGATAAATAATGCTCAGATACATTTGAAAGTCAATTATTATGAACTAGCTGTCCGCTTTATTTCGGGACAAAAAGCAAATAAACATCCAAACCATAGAATTTAAATATTATTATTATTATTATTATTTATTCAGTAAATAGTTTGCACTTTACATTGGTAGGTACTATGCGCCAAACTGTAATCACAGTTTGTTGGCGCTTTGAAATAGAAAAAAATCTGGGAGAGATAGAGTACGCCTAATCGAGTATGAACCGGATGGATATGAACAGTCCGAATATCTACAGCACGTTCGTTTAGTATCAAATTGTTATCGGAGCTGATTGATTTTTCCGGTGAAAATAAGTAATTTAATAGGAGAACATTTTGAAATGTGCAGTGATAAGTTGCAAATACATATAACTCGAGGAACAAAACCAAAAAGAAAAATGTTATTGATTTCACCGCCCATACAATTTCTACTTACGCTTGACATTAATACATACTATATATTTATTCTCTAGGATCCAATCTTTGATATTTAGGATATATTACTGTGATTCTTAACATAAGCAGTGCTTAGTCAAAAGACTTGATCGAAAGGTTTAATGTCCCCCATTAAACGCCATTCACAAAACTACATCGACATCGAAATTGTCTTGTTATTCCAGACAATATATTCAAAGATCTAAATTACAACTTCGACGTTGTTAACAGCCAATAAATCCAAAAGAATTCAATTTCACACCATAGTGTTCCGATTGGGACTAATGCGGATCCGTCACGGTTGGTCCATCACAACCGAATATAAATCAGTTGGATAAAGAGGATGTGGCCACGGCGCGACTAGAGCTTAAGAGGATATATAGAGGATTTTGGTGATGTGATAGGAATTTGAGATCGAACATGATGGGGTGCGTATTTATACTTTTAAATATGATATGCCTAAATGTTCTAATTTATAAGAATAGAGACGCACAGCATTTGATACTATACCTATAAATAAATCTAATATAGGAGTACGATTCCTTAACGAAAATGCTTGCTTTGACGACGGATTTCAGGAAAATACCTTCTAAAATGTTATTGTTAAGTAGTTAGTATCGCCGCAGAGTATCGCTTTAGCAAGCCAAAGAATATATAATACGAGTATTATATCTTTTTAAGCTTGCTATGGCATTAATTAAAATACTATCATATCATAAATAAGCTTCTTCTTCTTCATCTTCGTTTGGATTCATTCGTTTGTAATATGTAAGTCAATAGAAAGTTTACAGTAGCTAAACAAAAAGTTGCTACTTACAAGGTTTGGATCTTTAAAGCTAGTTTCAAATGCAATAAATCTGGATCAGTAACGGTTGGAACGTCAAGAGCACAGTGTATAAATCTGTCTAAAACACGGAAGTTTCTGATCTGACTAGCAGCGGTTTGAACACACGGACCCGAAAACAAAATACAGAATTATGCTAAAGATACGTGAGGCGTTAAATTGAAAGAGAAACATAAAGATGAGAATGACAAACGAAAGAAACAGTTATATAAACAACAATTATAGAAAAAAAGAGATTAGCACGATATTTAGTTTAGATAAATTGGTGAGTAACAAACTGTAAGCCCATCAAAAGGAAATTTAGAAAAATCAAATAGGTTTTATTGCACAAAACAGTAGTAATAGTATAAAACTTGTTATTGGAATTCTGTATATATCTAAGAATAAGAATATACAAATGATGATGATTGCTGTAAATTCACTTCCCAAATAAAAAAAAATAACTGAAGAAGGTAAAGGCAAGTGGCGAAAGGAATGTCACAGATCATACTATACTATAATATTATAAAGAGGAAAGATTGTATTTTTGTGTGCGTGTGTATGTGTGAATGTCTATAATGAATAACCTCAAAAACTACTGTGCCGATTTCAAAAAATCTTTCATCATTTTAAAGCTACATTCACTCTGAGTAACATATAGGCTATAATTTACCACGGGAAAATGCCTCATTCTCACGGGAAAAACTGTTAACGCGGGCGGAAAGCTAGTTGTTTTAACTAGAATGATACATACATACAAACAGATTTGCATTGCTTTCATCATTAACAGAAACACGTCCACAACATATCAAAGCTATAATCACGAGTTGGTCGATGGTAGATGTATGGTGAGGACTGAATATAAATCAGTGAGCAAGGCGGAAGTGGGAGCTACAGTGGACACACTGATACTGTTCAAATGTAGGGATTAGGTGACGTGTCAAATGGGGGAACGAGAGAAATGGGCCGCTAGATAGAACAGATAAGGAGGGGGAGATTATGTTAATATATCTACTCGGGAATTAGGAGGAAAACTTCAATTAGTGTTGTGATATCTGCCAGTTCCTTTTCTTCTGACAGAGTGTAATTATCTTTCTTAATACAATCGTCATCGTCAAAGAATATATTACCATATAAGACCATAATATTAAATGACCCAGCACTTACTTACTTTCTATATGTATTCTAAGTATGTTCTATTTGTACTTAGTTTGTTTTATTTTACTTATACAATGCTATCTTGCGACCGACCCGCATAGATCTTTTTATTTTTCACTCTCCTTACTCTAAGGTTGCCTGAAAGAGATTGCTACCTTAGCAATAAGGCTATCTGTTGACTTCTGTATCATGAATTTAATGTATTTATATTTCTGTATTTTCCTTGGGTGTCAATAAAGCTTATGCGAGTACTCGCATATACAGTAAAAGTTTTTGCTTTGACATACGTACCATTTCAGAATTGAATATATTAATTCTAATCGAAAATATTAACACTACAATTTTGCCAGTGAAGCTACACTAGGAACTAAATAAATAAAAAGAACAAGAAGCATTTCTAAACTGATGACCGCTACACTTCATACTTCACGGGTAAGAAATTTAAAACTTTATAACTCCAGAAGCAAGCTAGTCGGAAACTTGGAGTAGCTTATCTTAGTGACGTAACGCAGCTAGCTAAGCTCCTTCTCACACGGAACAACCTTTTTTTTAAATTGACCAACTATTGTTTCACAAAATCAAATTATCAAGTTTCATCGGACTTGCGAGGATGCGCAGGGCTCTGGCTGAAAGTAGTCATATATACAGCATGATAGCGGAATGTTTAGCAAAAACGCGGCTACGGACTCTATGACATGAATAAAAAATATAATTTCCCTAATTTTCCATTTTCTTTTATACACAACAGTCTACAAATTTTTAAATTTATCCGAAAAATTCTAGTTTTCATGCGCACTTTGTTTATCAATCACCTGTACTACACGGACGCGATAACTTGAGACTCGGCTGGAATGCGGCCCCTCTTCCGACTCCAATTTATTTTATTAATAATTATTATTTTCCCCTTCGAGAATATTTTATTTTAGTCCTAATTTTAATCTCAAGCAAATCTTAAACAAAAAAAATTACCGTGACGCGTCGTGGTATTTTTGCACACCGTACATTGAAAGTGACGTCATAGACGCAGGTCTCAAGTTATCGCGTCCGGGTAGTACCTACTTGCGACTGACAGTCGAACGACCAGTTCGCGCGCCCCCCGCACCTCGCCCCTCCCGCGCCCGCGTCTTTCTACGAAGATACCGTGGCAAACAAAGTGTAATTTGATGTTTATTGCGTAGTAGCATTGTCTCAAGTGAATCAATTTGATTTTTATCATACTGATTTCGCAATTTACGTCGAAATGTGAACTAATGGTGTTACACAAGTTGCAATTTTTGTAGTAGACACTTTCACGGGCTTCAGAATACAGAACATACGGCTACATACCTACAGATTTTACGTTAGAAACGTTAATGTGTACTGTTATGTATGAAATTAAGTACAACCACATCAGGTCAAACTAAACAAATGCACTGTGATTCTGTTCATTTTAAAAGATCAACTAAAGTTAGGTACCTACCTACTCTGCGTAGCGTGCTCCTGACTGCACCTTGCAGGCCATTTCATTTCCTATACTACACTTAGCACTTTTCACATTTTCGTTACGTTCTTACGTACTTACGCACTAAACTCGCGAGGTGGGTAAATGCGCGCACGCACGTGAATCCCAAGGAACCGTAGGCGACTGACTGTCGGGCGATATCGATCGCCTCCCGGAGGGTGTGCGCGGGGGTGCGGTGAGGTGCATTGCTTCGCACAAGGTCACCGTGCGAGCCACTCTGTCTGTGTCACGCGTTGCTCCATTCATAACTAGATTTACTACGCGCACAGATAACCTGTGACTACGCGTTACGATATTTCCGGACAACTTTATGGAAAATTATGAAAAAAAAACTATTTTTTTTTCTTGGTGGAATATGTTCTATTAACGATACTGAGTGCCTGGTTTTTTTTTTGCCAAGGATTACATTATCATCCTGTATGTACCTATACCTACGAACGCCTTGAACCTCGGACTACAACCACTACCCTTCAGGTAACAACGCCCGTACCCGCCGGGGCGGGGGCACGGCCAGAACCAAAATCCAAATTGAAAATCAGAGACGGAGCCCCTCAGGGGTCGACTCCTTCACGATGTTTTTTAATATCAAAGCGCTAGGCCGTGGTCCGAGGCTCCCTTGAGCGTTGGTATATGACTTTTTTTAGGGTAGAGTCTTCCGCTCCCCCGGAAGTCCGGTGAAGCTTGATTGGTCGTACCTTTTCGACACAAGCGTAAGACAATTCAAAAAAATAAAAAAAACTACAACCCCCTACAACCCAGTGCGTTGATACGGAAAACATCATGAAAGAGTCATCGCCGTGTTAACAACTAGTCGTGTCATCGTGACCGTGGCGAGCCGACCGTGGCGACTTGACGAGGAACCCCATCTACCAGATACCTGTAAATTCACTTGAAGCAATCACAAACTAACTTTATTACTTTCTATGTTATACACCAGCCAGGCGCCCCGTGTCGGGTAACAATTTTTTTTGGGCGGTGACGTTCAAGTAACTCTGGGTTTGTAACCAGTTGTATTTCAGTAGCTGAGTGTAAAGTGTGCAAATCCCGCTCAGAGGATTATGTTCAAAGTCTTGTTTAAAATGCCAGTGTGTTGTGTACTAGGAAAATGACTAAGTTTACATCAGTTTGTATAAACTTGAACAGGTGTTTGCCGCGGAGATTGTGTGGAGTTTTGATGAGATTTCTTTTGTTATTTAATACCAGAAGAAGGTGATAAAACAGATTGAATTTTTTATATTCTATCACTTCCTCCAAAAAAAGTCTTCAAAATAGCTTTAATTATCCTAATTATAATAAAACAATCTATAGATATTACAAGACGCGGCAATAAATATAATCTCTCATTGCAATTCGGCTTTACATCGTAAAAAATATATTTTACGTTGACGACGATTTTATGAAGTCTTTGAAAACGAGAGATCTAATCGTTTAGTTCCGAATGTAGTTTTGCAACATTATACCTAACAGGTTAATGTGAAATCGTTTTAAAAACACGCTTACCCTACCAATCTTCAATAGAATACAATACAATTCATATTTCTTATTGACACCATTACGAGTAATATACATACAAGTAAAGATGGTCAACATTTCACCATAGAGTCAATAGGCAGCTTTATTGCTAGAGTAGCAATCTCTTCCAGACCAACCAATCCAGAAACCGGCAAGACATTGTTGCTTAACTTCCCTAATCGCGTAGAACATGTTACCTCAGTGGCATAAGCGCGTAAACGCCATCTCAGCGTGAGCGCGGGCCTACCGAAAATAGCCGCGTGTTATACTGGCACTTCACTTGAGTCACGGTCGCGGGCGATGCACCCAATGTTTGAGTATTCCGATTCCTTATTTAGAATCTTGTCTTGACAGAGCTGGATTACCCATATAGCAGGAGCAGCAAATGCTAAGGGCCCCGTGCAAATAGGACCCCTCGTATTTCTTCTGCATAAGAATGTTTGAAGTGAAACTTATACAATCAGACGTAATTTTTTTTAAAATGTCTCTGGATGCCTCTTGAAACGTTTATCCATTTCTGAGTAAGACAATCCACGACAAACAATGGGTGCGCCCGATAGGCGATTTTGCGAAAAATCTTTCAATTTTTTCTATTTTAGACTTAAAAATCCGTTCAAAATCAAAGGCCCGTGGCTGTGCCCGTGCTTTGCTACCAGGGGCCCCCGCGCTAGCTTAATCCGGCATTGCAGTGAGATAGTTTTCCTATTGGAGCTTCTAAGTACAGCTGCATATGATGTCTTATTTTCTTTTTACGATGCAGACAAATGAAATGTTGTTATGCCTTTTAAAGAAAGTAAAAGCTTACCAGTTCCTTATCGGAACGGTACACTGAAACTTAGTGTGATTCTTGTGAAAATAAAACTAGTAGAATATATTTCTATAATATGAATAAGACACCATTAAAATTATTTTGTCTTTGGTGTTACATTTGGCTATTTATCCACGGAAGTAACCGTAACGATACAAGAGCGATCGCCCTCTGGTGGCTAATTAATTTTGACACCAGGGTTTAGTAAAGACTATTATCGATCTTGTAACCCACATGATGTTGTTTTGATGTAGGTTAGTTTATATTATATTTTGTTGTGTTTAATTGTAACCCTTATTAGGTTCGAATCCCTTTATGCTGACATAATTAGGTATATAAGCGGTATCTGCTAGTATTACCTAATCTTACATTATTTTAGGTGGAGTAACAGTTCGGAAAAGTTTATAAACAGATGTCAAATTTGATTATAATCATAAGCAAAAAGATATTCAAGAATTTGAAAACTGTTTTTCAAGTAAAAACTTAACCAATCGTAATATTACAAAAAGTTTGCGTTTAGGGAATCAACTACGTCAAGTTCTAAAAAGTTTCACAGGGAACTTAAAGTATTTGAAGTACGAATTTGGAGCAGAACAGCCAATCCATTTGCGAAATGGCAAATTCTTGCAAATTCTTGAGCAGGAATTATTTAAATAGGTCACGCCAACAATAACAATCGACTTAAAGGGATTTTTATACATATAGTGTGTATACCAACTTACATACATTCAAAATTTTGATATACATACTTAGTACTAAGTATTATTTAACATTAGCGACTCGCCCCGGCTCCGCACGGGAAAATGGTTATTGTGGGTTATCCTTAAGTATATTATGCATGTATTATACATATAAACCTTCCTTTTGAATCACTCTATCTATTAAAAAAAACCACACCAAAATCCGTTGCGTAGTTGTGAAGATTTAAGCATACATAATACATAGGGACATAGGGACAGAGAAATTTACTTTGTTTTATACTATGTAGTGAAGATGGAAACAAAACATTTTGATTTGGTTGATTATTTTTCATTTACATACACAAAACGTGCCGTAACGTGCCATAACAGTGTTTTTTTATTTAACTATATAAATTTACCAGTTTAGTGGATCAAACCCGATAAATTTTAACCATAATGTCTTGTACATTTGAAGTAAGTGCTGATTTGTGTTCTGGTTGACCGATACTGTTGTCTCTAAACCACTAAACGGTTTCTGAAATTGTTTAATGGTTTTGAGATAGTAATCCGGATCAAAAGCCGAAACAAACACAACAACTATTAAGTTGGGGAATCCAGAGCCCAGTATCGTTAGCGTTGTCAATGTCCTTTAATAAATTCGTTGTTATCCTTCCTAACACAATTTTATGATTTTATTCATGAATGTTAAAAACGTTGACTATCATCGGAACAAATGTGATCCACATTTACATTACATTTTGATCTGGTTGGTATAAAAGAAGCTTGATACGTCAACACAAGCTTAGCCCAAGTAAAAAAAAAAATCCTATCCATTTTTTTTGGTATACATACATATATAAAATCACCTTCTTTATGTAACCGTAATATAGACTAGTATGAGTAATCTTAACTTCCTAAGAATCACAGGGAGTAAGTGATCTATATTTGAATCCCAACGCGACGAGACGAAATTGATCATTTCGCGAGAACTTTCATGACAATGACTGTACGAGCCATAACGCGCGACTTGGTACCAAAATAAACTGTGTGGTAACCGTCGGCAGTTTTAAGTGTGTAAGTCACGTGTAAGTATTGGATGTAGCAGACCGTATGTCTAACAAAATATTATTATGAATGGATGCATAGGTAATGTTTTTATAGAATTGTCTGAAGGTTACAGACCTAGGGAAAGATGCGGTTTTAGTTTTGTTTTTCAATCTTATGTCCCAATTTTTATTGCTTGTTACCTACCTACTTATTTGTAAAACTATTGGACGGTATTTAGCGTGGAATAAGTATTTTGTATCTTTGAATGTAATGCATCTCGGTGTCACCAAGGGGATCGAGCGTACCCTTAATTTATTATTGATAGTATATTGTAGTGTGATAATTTCTGTCAAAGAACGAACAGATGAATAAATATTTAAGGAGGATATTGTGATTTCACCAAGTCACACTCACATAATTAAACGTCTTATTTGTTTAAATGGAAGACGAAACGAATAGTTTAAAATTAATGATGTCCTAGAATAAGTACTAGCGACGCGTCAGAACGTTGTTTGACACCTCTAAAATTAAATTGACAATCTCCTGTCCCTTTTTTGTCTTCAAAAGCGTGAAAAGGACGTGTAGGCTTTGAAGTAAAGATTAGAACCGTAAAACGAGAGCTCCATTATCTACTATTTTTAAATCAAGTTAAACAGTTATTATTGCAATTAAGGAAATCAAGATTGCAACGTAACAAATTGACAAACAAGTCGTTAGCGCTTTTTAACGAGCATAAAAACTTCAAGAACATAAAACTGTAATATTCCGTTCCGATTGCTGCTAAAATAAAAAGTAGGAAATGGTTTATTAATTTAAAAGAACAAGGTCGATCGAACAATGCAGTATTGTTTCACGCAATCATGTCAGGCAGTCAGGCTGGATCACGTAAAAGCCAATCTTTATTTAATACGTAAATATTAATATTTTTATAACAATATCATTTAGATTTATAAGCATGTAATAAATAAGACCTAAGTACAGGTTAAAACTCGTTTTCAGCCTCAGCGGTCTGATTTTATATGTTGCAAGCAAGCATTGAATTTTTAACCGACTTATTAAAGAATTTTCCCAATACGACGACGATGTTTTTTTGTGTAAACCGATTTTCAAAATTATTTTTATTAGAAATTGTGTATTTTAAGCTTTTGCGCTTAGTACACATTATTACCTACGTATTATCACGTATCTTTTACAAGCAAATTTTTAAATAGGTATGTACGTCGAAGATATGTTTATTAACTTAAGGTCATCATAATAAACAGGAATCAAGAAAAAAGGCTACAAAAAAAACCAATAAATATCGTCAGTTCACGGAGGTCCGTCAATGTTGCCTCATTGCGTCGTCATAGATACAAATATCGTACGAGAAATAAGCAAAGTTCACCTGTGTAACTAACAACAACAGCCAACCCCAATCCTACCCACTTAGTTTTGAATTAGGGCAAAACCTCTTCGCGAGCTGCGGGGCAGTATCTGAGTTCATACGCAGCGTGTATGTAACACAGATTGTGGTCGCTCTCTATGGGATAGGCTGCATATTAAACTCGGATTATTTTGTATATTTATACGAACTAACACATATGGTCATTAAGCAATAAAAACCACCCACAGTTTCGTAACACGTGGTTTTAAACGGCATCCTTATATTTTATAGCTATCTCATAAACTTTCCTACTAATATTGTAATTGTGAAAGAACGGATGTATGTCGCTTAGTCACTTTTTCAGTTTTGCATGTTCAGCTTCGGTCTAAAATGGCTGAACTGATTTGGATAACTTAAGGGGGTAATTAAAAGAAGAAAAATTACGTAAAAAGTAGAAAAAATCCGTTACCCCGGAAAGTTTTGTAGTCGAAGTAGCTATTTAGAGAAAAATAAAAAATAAACTTTTATTAAGACTTCCTTATCTTTTTATGGACATTGGAAACTATCCAATTTTATTGCTGTTTCGACTAATCTCAGGGAGAAACAAACAAATAGAACGGACAGTCGTCCAACTTTGGCACTAAAGAAAACTTACCCGTGTTATGAGCAGTTTTAGGAATAACATTAAGAAGGAAGGAAGGAAGACATTTTTTAGGTAGTTTTAATAAACTTTGGCACCTTAGCCGATGGGACATCACTAAAAATAGTAACATCTAACAAGGTGATTACTGTCGTTTAAAACGAGATCATTCAAAGCACAAAAAAAAATGTGTAAAAAGATTAGTTTTTTTTGTCCATCTTGGCCTGTGTGCTGGGAATAAATGTCTTATTCTTATTCTCAAAAATGCATAATAATTTATTGCTATAGTCACAACTGTTACATATAGATCTAAATAATAATATTGTAGGTACAGACAATAGTGACGCTTTGATGGAGCACAGCAATACCTATAGCGAGAGAGCTCAGTTTTTTTTTGTTTGAATTGACCAATGCTTGTGTCGAAAAGGTACGACCAATCAAGCTTCTAGCTCAGTATGTTATGAATTATTACCCGAGAGGTTTTTATTGCGTTATTTAATAAGAACACCACAAGAACACGTTGTATAGGGAATTTAATAACAAAATCGATACCTAAAGCACATGGCTATGAATGTAACGTAAATTTAAATTGTTAAATTACTTGGATTGGGCCCTGTATGCCGACACGTGTATAAAATGGCATAGGTTAAATCTCAGAAAAAGAACAGCATCATTTCCCCTGTGTGGCTGTAGAATACCATTTCCGCGGCACATTTTATTGTTTGCATTTCCCACTTCAGAGAAATCCATGGTCCAAGAAAACAAGGTCTAACCGTTAGACCACGTGACTGACACGAGCCTACGTCATTTTTCGCTGTTCATCCTTGTCTATTAACACGCATTCGACAAGGACGAACAGCGCAAGATGACGTAGATTTTTGTCAGTCACGTGGTCTAGTGGTTAGACCTTGTTTTCTTAGACCATGGAGAAATCATAGTAATCTCCTGTCTGCCAATATTTCTCTAACAGTATTATTGCCGCGCTGCGTACTTTTAACTATTTTTAAAGCGGATTTAACACTCCGCTGGATCGCTTCAGCAAAGCTCTGGTCCTTTTGAGTTTGTCTATTCAGGGATTTATATCTGTTCCCGATCCATTTATGGCATTTGCTGCTGAAATGCTGCTTCTATTTCTTTTGTGTGATTCAAATATGAGTTTCTATATTGAAGATTTTTATTTGAATATCTCTACTATCTATAAATCTCTCTTTTAATCGGTTAGAGCATGGTTAGAGTGTTCCATTTTAACCCCCGACAAAATAGAGGACTGATATAAGTTTGACGTGTCTGTATGTCTGTGACATCGTAGCTCCTAAATGGATGCGCCGATTTTAGTCCCTTTTTTTTTGTTTGCAAGGTTTAATAATCGAGGAGAATCTATGATCTAAGAGAATATCTTCAGACATTTGAATATTATCAGCTCTTTTCGAGTTGTTGAAGGATCAAGTAACGGTTTTTAGGCGGGGGTTCTTATTTTTTAAGTTTATGTTTAAGGTTTTTGAACGAGGGCTGCGCGTCGAAAGGAGTACAGTGGGCACATTATCCCACTGGGCAGGCCGCACCGACGATTTGGTGAGGGAAGCCGCTTAATGCGGGCCAAGCAGGACCAATCGTTGTGGAGAATTGTCCAGCAGTGGACCTTTACAGGCTGAAATGATAATAATGACCATAGAAGGACAGTTTTTAGTTATGATGTTTAACGAATATCGTGTAGCTTTTATCAATTTATTTATTGTTGTTTATTACTTGTTTAATAATGTGAGACGAGACCAGCCTTGGATTGAGCAAAGCTTTTAACTTCTGACGTCATAATTATTTTTTTTAACTAATGAAGTGTAAAGAGTGAATTTGACCTTGATTTGACTGAAGACGTCAACTCATCTAATAATGGTCAAAGGCTGTATTATTCATGGTATTTATTCATGGTCACTTCAACGAGAGCTGTTTCCACGCCGTCTCTTCAAGCATAATGAATTACTAACAGAATTAGTTTATTTTCCGACTGATTAAAACAACGTGCTTCAGCTGAAAGTACTGGGTGAACATTATCTACTCTTAAGTTAAAGCCAGTAAATTCTTATTTTCAACTTAGATCGTATATCTAACTCGGACAGTACACTTCAGCTAGGTATAATGGACTAAGCTTCAGCTTGCGTTTTAACAACTTAATAGGTTCCTAATGTGCGTCTTAGTTACTCTGTGCTATATTAAATTTCAGTCCATTAGTCTTAGAATTTGTAAATAAAAAAGTAGCACTACAGGTAACTTAGTTTTAGTTTTATGATGAGATCCGCAGGCAAACCAAAGTCACCGACATAGCCCAAAGAATCGCTACAATCTACCAAGTTAATTTCTATTATATTATTCTAGGCATCAAAGACGTTAGTGCATATAACTTAATAATGCCTGAATCAAAGTTGAATAATGCCTGTATGAACGAGATCAAGCAAACTCCGAAGCTACAAAATGATTAATTTTAAGACAATAGTCGAACACAAACAGTTTAGGCTCAGCACTATCAACTACAGACGTTATGATATTCTAAATAGAGCTGCTAATTGGTTGAATCTGAGAACAAACAGTAGGTTGGCTTTGCTTGATTGGATTTCTGATGTTCCTTATAGTCGTGGTGATTGACTCTTGGATTTATGTATGTACTGTTCTGTAATATTTGTCAATAGATTATTTTAACAGCCTCCGTGGTCGAGTGGTTAAAAGCTCGCCTGACGTTACGGAGGTTCCGGGTTCGAATCGCTGTTTTTTTAGTCGTCAGATAATGTAACCTAGATACATTACATATACGAACAAACATGAAGCAAATTACTATAGTCGCTGGTAAAGTAAGTAAAAACACATTTTTACACATAAAAACAACAAGACAAAACAAAAATGCGCAAAGGCAGTCTTATTCTTATTGCTTGTACTTAGCAATCTAGAGGAGGTTTGATATTTATTTCTGTTACCTTTTAATTTTGTTTCATACAATTTATTTATTTATCTACTAAGATTGCAAAAGCCACCTTGAAGTCAGAGCTGTAAAAAAAGTAAACGCTCGACACACTGACTTTATTTCACTAACAAACTAGGTTACTCAGACTCTTAATTACTCAAATAGCACTTTCTTAAAAACCAGCATCTGCTTAACTCGATAATTATGAAATTCTCGTCATATTTCAGCAGTAGCTCGGTTATAATTGCGCTCTCGTGTTAGCGAATGCGGTATAACGTAAATGCGGGGAAACTGCAGTTTGAATTGCTGCTAAATGCGTAGACCTGAGCCAAGATGGCTGGAAATAAAAAGTTAAATAATACAAAAACATTCCTTTTTTAAAAATTTACGAAGTTTTGTATGTTGAGACCAAGAGAATTCAAAGCTAGGCAGGTGTGTGTGTGTTGGGTTGATTTTCAGATCACACATTTTACAGTTCAAATATTAATTGTGGTATTTTATATTGAAACGAAAATGAACAAGGTGCTATCTAGGTATATTTAAAACTAGCTTTCCGCCGCGGCTCCGCCCGCATTTACAGTTTTTCCCGTGGGAATGAGGCATTTTCCCGCGGTAAAAGGTAGCCTATGTTACTCAGGGCAAATGTAGCTTTTTAATGGCGAATGAATTTTTGAAATCGGTTCATTAGTTTTTGAGTTTATTCATTACAAACAGACACACACACAAAAATACAAATCTTTTCTCTTTATAATAATAGGGGAGTGGAATTACGGTACCATGAAAATAGTAATTTCTTTTTTGTAGTATACATGTCATACATGTACAGTAAGCTGACGAATAAGGTGACCCCCCCGAGGAGCCGTTTATCGCAATCTATCGCTACAAAGGGGCAGAAAATAACGAACTAATGGCTAATAATACTTTATCAGTGTAGTTAAGAATGTGTTGCCTTATTTCAACGGTTTTTCTAAGTTACAGCGTGGCGAGAGTAGTGTGGCTTGTCAGGGAGGGGGTCACCTTATTCGTCAGCTTCCTGTACTATCAGCAAAATTGCCGCTGCTAGCCCACCTTAAGGGATAATATCAAACGAGGTTAGCCGAGCTTCAGTAAGCTCGTGTACAAAACTGTAGCCATGGTTACAAGTTTTACTGCTTGCAATAGATACCCATTAGACCATAGAGCACGAAACGAGCTGAGTCCTAGACCGCAGCACATTGCAGCCTCGTTGCGGTTTCTGCGCGGGCGCATGTCGCAACTTTACCGGTCAATTTCGGTTTTTCGGTGTTTTGCGGTTTGTGCGATAAGCTTGGGTTACTTTGTGACCTAGTTGGTGAGTTATTTTGGTCAGCTGATTGAAAATTGTTCAAAAGGTCTTAACTATAATATATTATAACGAGTCCTATACGTGATAATTTTTAATAAGTACGTTTTAGGAGCGCTGTATGCTGGGTCTGAAATTGAGTGACAGGGTCAGAAATAGCATGCTGCGGTCCAAGACTTAGATTGCTGACGCCACTCAGGTTGCTGCCAAACTTAAGTGGGATTGGGCCGGACACGTCTGCCGCATGACTCAAGACCTATGGGCTAAAGAAATCACAGTCTGGAACCCACCGACCAACAGGCATAGACGTGGACGGACGCGTAGGAGATGGCGGGACGAGCTTGATAGCTACTTAAAAGACTAGCCAGAAGTAGCTCATGACAGGAAGCAGTGGAAGAAAATGAGGGAGGTCTTTGCCCAGCAGTAGTGGTACAGTCTGGGCTAAATAAGATAAGAAGATAAGACGATTTCCGAATAACTTGTTCTGTCCGATGTAAAATAAAATTACGTATAAAGTGTTGATTATGTTTAGTAGTATTGCGTTATTGAGGAAAGCTGTCGTGGTACATTTTCCTTTGCAAACCCGCATTGTTATATTAAAAGTTATCAACTTTTGTCCTGCCAGGCGCTTGAACCTTACGGAAGCAGTGACGTCATTTCCTCTAATACAGTTGAGAGCGAAAGCTAAAACATGGTTTGAATAAAAAATGCTATTGTACTATTGCAACAAAGGCCTAGTCTAACACATGCTTGCATATGAATACATATAATGTTGTAAAAAGTTTATTGCTAGATTACTTTTTTAACAGATGCCGTCTGCTTTCATTTTCAAAACCCGAACACAATGTTTTTCATTTCCGATTCGATTTAAAATAGCGGTGCAGAAAAAATATTTAAACCTGACTTTGCAACACAATAACATAAATTAAATTAAAAAATACTACACAACACACATTATATGCAACAAACGCATAAGATTCAAGACCATTTCCTGTCCAAGTATAAAAACTGCCAATATCTCCCTTACCTACACAACGGACATAAAAACGGTGCAAATTCCAAAAGTATTCAGCTTAGCTTGCCTTTGACAGTACAGTGGTTGGTTACGCAAGAGTAAGACGCAGTGTAAATAAGGGACAGGTGCACATTGTGTGCGTTTTCCATAAGCCATAACAAACATATTGCACAAGTTATTATGCAGTACGTTGGACCGAACGGCACTGCTAACTGTTTCAGTGCAATGTAAGAGACTGCACATAAATTACTAGACATTAAAAGGAAACAAAACCAGTTTATTTGTGAGAGCGGATTTGATTCTCGTGTGAGAATCAAATTTTAAAATCTGTTCGTATGAATTTTCTGTTAAGCTCGATACGTCAATTTTGCGACACACAAATAAATAAATAGGGGGAAAAATAAAAGAAAGCAAAAACATAATAATGAGTATAGATAGATAGATAGCTAAATGGGCAATGGCTTGTTCCACTACTATGCGATATTATTTTATTTAATGACATCCTCAATGGGGTTTCATTCAACTCAAGTCAGAGCTTCCATATTGAAAACTGTTTACAGTTTGATCAAGCTGTTAAATTGGATACTAATTTATAATCGAAAACCACTAAATAGTAAAACTACAACACGTGTTTACCTAATATACAAACTGACTGAATTCAATTTGTTATTTAACTTGCTTGGATGGAACAAATTTTAATATGAAATTAATTCTATTGTGTCCGAGGGTGAAATCATGAGCCTTACAACAAAAAGTTAAACACATTGTCAAAGTCAAGCTTATCTAAAAGGATTTGTATGAATAGATATAAAAAAATTTTTAGACACGCACTCAACGCATGTTTAAGTTTTATTGGTAACACGGAAAATGTTAGTATTGACTCGCGGCCGCCTGTACTTCGAGCAATAAGCGTTTAGAGACGGTTAATGTGGAGCACTTCTGCCAAGGGAAAGATAAAGTTGGTAACTGTTTTATTTTTTAAAAGCTCGCTTGGCTTTCTTATTGTGAGAGTAGATAGATGTATACGCCTGTACACTACAGTATACGGCTGTATAAGAGTGGTATGATTATTTGTTGTATTGTGTACAAATGTTTATGTTAATAACCAATTCTGTATCTATATTATTGCGTGACAATAAATAAATAAGTCGTTGGGTTGGCCTGATATTTTCAATGCTGCTACTTTCTTAATATAAATAAAGGTGTTTTGTATACTTATCCTCCGGATTTCAGTAACAGGAAATTCTATAGAACCACAGGGCCAAGTTCAACTAACTGTTTGCTGCATCTTATAATAAATATCCACCCCTAAGATCAAAACCCACAAATGATGCTCCAACTCAAGCTCAACCAATCCAATTTCCACAAGGGACTGCCCAAGGCAAACAAATAGATGAGGTTCCCCAAGCCCAGTTTGTATCACATCCACCTAGGCTGCAAAAATCCTTTGCTGAAGCTGCCAAAAATGTTTCCTTTAACCCCTCCCAACGGCTACCAATCGATCAGCAATTTATCTCCACTGAAGGCCCCATCCAGACTGAATTCGGCCAACTAATGAAAGCTTTTACACAAATGATGGACCAGCTACAAAAAATGACAAATCTTCTAATTGAAGCTATGACTGCATTCCGATCACATTCCAGTTACTAAAAATAGCACTATGGAATGCCAATGGGCTAACAAATCAAGCTCTAGAAGCTAAAAATTTTCTAAGCAACAAAAAAATTGATATCCTTCTAGTATCAGAGACTCACTTTACATCTAAATCTTTCATTACTCTCCCCGGCTATGACATCTACCATACTAACCACCCAGATGGGAAAGCCCATGCAGGATCAGCCATTATCATTAAGAAAAACATCAAGCACCATGTTATAAATAATTATTGCACAAATGAGATTCAGGCTACTAATTTAGTAGTCAGTAGTAACTACGGCCCTATAGTGGTATCCGCATTATACATACCACCCAAACACAACCTGAAGACAGAACAATACTCAGACTACCTAAAATCACTCGGGACCAGGTTCATTGCAGGAGGCGATTACAACTCTAAACATACCGACTGGGGTTCAAGAATAACCACTTCTAAAGGACGAGAACTCCGGAAATCCATCCATGATCTGAACCTAGATGTAATCTCAACTAGAGAACCCACTTACTGGCCAAGTGACCCAAAAAAAAAGCCTGACCTAGTGGACTTTATTATCATCAAAGGTCTCCCAACAAGAATTTTAAGATGCTATTCATGCTATGAAATGTCTTCTGACCACTCACCAGTTATAGCTGAGCTCTCAAGTGAAATCTCAAATGCACGTAAACCCTGCAAACTTCATAATAAAAAAACTAACTGGTCCTACTTTCAAGCCATCGTTGAGGAATCTCTCCCAGCCAAGATTCCACTAAAATGTGATGAAGACATCACAGAGGCAGTCGAAATATTTAATAATTGTATCCAGCATGCAGCTTGGGAAGCTACGCCAACCACTACTCAGGCTTCAGGTACTGCAGATACCTATTACCCTAATAGTATACGAGACCTTATACATAAGAAGCGTGCGGCCAGAAAGCGATGGCAGATAACACGGTTTCCAGGAGACAAAAAAACTTATAACAAGCTTACCAAAGAAGTAAAAAAAGCACTAAAAGACTTTGAAAACCATGGTATAGAGACCTACTTGATGGGGCTAGACGCTACTGCAATTTCAGACTATTCCCTCTGGAAAGCAACTAAAAACTTGAAGAGACCAACACCCTTCCAATCTCCGCTACTCAAACCAGATGGATCATGGGCGAGAAGTGACGCAGAGAAGGCGGATTTGTTTGCCCACCACCTTCATAATGTCTTCACCCCAAACCCCGATTCCGGGTCATCCCAAACTGATACCATTTCGGATCATCTATCCAGAATCCATCAAATGGATCCCCCAATAGAGAAATTCACCATCAAAGAAGTCCAACTGGCAATTAACAAGCTAAATCTAAAAAAGGCCCCTGGATACGACCTTATCACGGCAAAAATTATGAGAGCCCTCCCGAAGGTTGCTATTACATACCTCACTCAATTATACAATGCAATCCTCACTAGGAGATTTATCCCCCCGCAGTGGAAAGTAGCCCAAATAATCATGGTACCCAAACCTGGCAAGAGCCCAGATAGTGTCAGCTCCTATCGACCAATCAGCCTCCTCCCAATAGCCTCTAAAGTGTTGGAGTCCCTGTTCCTGAGCCGGCTACTACCTGTCATTGCTAAAGCGGAACTAATCCCCGACCATCAATTTGGCTTCCGTGCTTCGCACGGTACTATCGAACAAGTCCACCGCTTAGTCGAAGAGATACACCATGCATTTGAACACAAACTCTACTGCTCAGCTGCCTTTCTTGATATATCTCAAGCCTTCGATCGCGTCTGGCATGAGGGACTTTTATTCAAAATCTACAAGTCCCTTCCTTTAAACTATTTTGTTTTCATCCAATCCTACCTAAGTCACCGCCACTTCTACGTCAAACATGGCGAAGACCACTCCAAATTGCACGAAATAAGAGCAGGCGTTCCACAGGGAAGTGTGATGGGCCCAATTCTCTACCTAATCTACACATCTGACTTACCAGTGAGTCCAAAAGCCGGCGTCGTGGTTGGAACGTTCGCAGACGACACTGCTATTCTTGCGTCCCACGCAAACCCAAAAGAAGCGTCACTCCTGCTTCAGAGAAGCCTAGATGACATATCCACCTGGCTAAAGAACTGGCGCATAAAAGCAAACGAAGCAAAATCTGTCCATGTTACATTCACCTTAAGACGGGAAACCTGCCCTGAAGTGAAACTCAATAATATAGACATTCCTCAGAGTGAAAATGTGAGATACCTGGGAATCCACCTAGACAGACGCCTAACCTGGAAAAAACATATATTCACCAAACGACTAGCATTGGGCCTACATCTAAGGAAACTGGACTGGATGCTTGGAAGAAGATCCAAACTGTCACTGGACAATAAACTTCTCGTCTATAAATGCATCCTTAAACCGTTGTGGTCATACGGTCTGCAATTATGGGGCACCTCTGCAAACTCCAACTTGGAAATTCTCCAAAATCAAAAACGTTACGGATGATATCTAATGCGCCATGGTATATCACCAACAACCAATTACACAAAGACCTGAAAATCCCTTCAGTGAAACAAGATATCCAAACCAAACTCAAAGCCTATTCTTGCAGGATCAAGAACCATCCTAACGTACTCGCCTCCAAATTAATGAAATCCTCACCATTTAGGAGACTCAAACGAAAAGCCCCACAAGACCTGCTATCAGGTATCTGAAGAATATGGCCGCGTCACTGGACGCGTTCCATGCAAGCCAACTTAAATCACTTAACCTCCAGCTAAATGTCAGAAAACGACAGCTTGCAGGATGAAGGGAGATAAAAAAAAAAAAAAAAAATAAAAAAATAATCAAGATGTACTCCTATCAATCTACTGCTGAAATTAAGTTACAACTTAAAACTAAACCCTTTATGAATGAAGTTAGTTATTCTGTGCATAGGCTTCTACGCAGTTTTTAGAGCAATAAAATTGCTTTTCAAATTGCAATTTCCAAGAATAAAATATTGCTAGAATGATGTATCGTACGTATATATTTTATTCGACCGACGAGATGTGTTGTGATCTTTAGCTTACTTCTGCTCGACGATTTTTATCACATCATAATAACATGGTTGCACAAGGTGCTGTAACGACCGTTTACCAGAACATAACAAAACAACGATCATGTTTTTCATACAAAATTGAACTTGATGACAAAAGAATGACTAAACTAACGTAAACGCCAAACAATTGAATGAACTGATGATGCAACTGTCATTACCACCATCGTATTGTCTAAAACAACCATTTTAAATTGAGCTTTTATTTCTACGACTGCCATATGAATTATGAGTCGCCTATTCCTGGTTACATCTGCCATCTGAACCAGGGTACATAGACCTATCGCGCCACCCAAGGAAGTTTGCAGATTCGAAGAGATGGCACGTCTTTCAGAGGTCTAGAGACTCTGGTCGTTGTAATTCCTATGGTTGTCGCACTTGGCCCGTTTCGCACGTAACAGGGGCCACATTATCAAGATCATACTGATGGGTACCATTGTCTGTTATCGTGGAACCACCCACGGTGGGTGATTCTCTATAGAAAAACATTTGCAAATAAATCGAGTTCATGGTGTTTTACTCGATTGCAGAAAGAGGGTTATTAAATGGATATTTTTCATTTGCTTTTGTGTTATACAAAAAACATGAAATTTTTTTTAGGGTAAAGCTAAATTGAGCTAATATTAATATCGCTGAGTGAAACTGCATCTACACTAAAACAGTTCAATAATCTAATTTCACTAAAAAGAATTCTACATTGTTATGAATATTAGCGTTTAAATTTAAACCATTAGTTATTGTTTTTTTCGCAAGTATTTAAATGTTACTTTCCAAAATCAAAGTGTACCGTGAAACACCTCCATAATCCAAGTCGCGTGGGTGGCCCTGACCAACCTTTAAAAGGTTACGAGAATCACTTTAATTATACATATGACAAGTTAGGCAATATGCTTAGTCAAGGGAATCCATTTGATCACTTCACCTTTTATTTAATAAATAACTTGAACCGACAATGTTGCGAAGAGCAGTGTAACGTTCATCTTTTTAATAAAAAATTCGCAATTTGGCGGACGGCGCTGGACATTTGTTGTGAAGGTTTTTGGAGGAGGTCTTTGTCCAGCAGCACAGTGTAATTCTTAGGCTTTTTATTTATGTGCGCTACTTCAACAATCTACTAAGGACTGCCTTGGTTGTGGGAGTTATTTCCATAATCTCCACGCCTCCGAAATCCCTTGGTTGTGGGTTGCACAGGTGAATTTTGCTGTCCATTTCCTGGGATATGTTATATACCTATAATGTATTTTTAAACGCCAGTCGTACTAAAGATACGATACCCGCAAGACGTGTTTGGCTAGCCCAGTTCAAATTCGGAAGCGCATGAATGTAAAATAACAAAACACGTTTAATTTTCTTTGTGCTATCGGATATAATAATGGGAAATCCGTCAAGTTGCCGTAAAAGTGTGTTTATATT
Source organism: Teleiodes luculella (assembly GCA_948473455.1). Taxonomy (NCBI): domain Eukaryota; kingdom Metazoa; phylum Arthropoda; class Insecta; order Lepidoptera; family Gelechiidae; genus Teleiodes; species Teleiodes luculella. Next base: position 6,570,236 of record OX419605.1, read on the forward strand.
GTGGAAGGTTTAGTCATGGTCATAAAGTTATCCCACGTCCGAGTGGAATATTGTGAACGATGCGATGGTTCATCGGAAACGGAACGAGAGCTTAGGACGATGAACCAGACGAACTAGGAGTGTCTTAAACCAACAGTCATTTGATGAAAATAATCTCTGTTACAACTTCTATCGCTTCTTTAGTCATTATAGAAAGAGTATTTTAATAAAAGGGCACGTACGTACTGTGGAGTTCGCATTAATGCTTTTGCGGACTCCTTTCGAATGTAACTGGCGCTTATGTCGCTATTCTAGTAGAATGATATTATTTTGATTTGAGAATTGTCTCGCATGTTAAAAAAAAGAATATCATTATTATTATTGAGATGGTCTTGAAGAGATCAATATTACTTGGAAGAAAAATATAAAATATATACAGAGAATCCCCTCTTTCATTATATTAGGGAGTTCTATAGTTTATTAGTTGGTGGAACAAACCAGTTGTTCACCGGAACCTCTTGCAAAAAGATAAGTTGTTTGTGAACCTTTCTTTAAGTGAATTTTTATACCTATAGCGAGTGCTCACCACTACAGCTAGCTTTCCCTGGAAAAGAAGAAGAAGACGAAGAAGAAGACGAAGAAGAAGTGTGTTGGCGAATCTGCGTCATCGTTTTTGTGTATTTTGTATAGATGCAGAAGGAGCGCTGACATTTGACCACGTAGTATATATGTACAAATAGTAATATTACGAAAGTTTCAGAATCGACGTTCAAATATATGTGATACGATCTATGGACTAATCAAAAAAGTGATAAAACAAGCTGACCGAGCTGAGCTGCCTGTCAGTTGAGGAAATTTAAAGGATTGAAAGGATTTTTACTGGATATTACGTGGAGTAGGCAGAGCCCTATTTCACAAAGATAAGTGGTATCAAAAAAAAAAGGAAACAATGGCAAAATTCAATGGAATCAACGCCGATGTGACCTCTTTTTTCGAGCAGTTCGACATATTATCAGCGATCAACTCTTGGTCGAATAGTATCAAAAGTCTTGCCTTAGCTAACTACCTAGATGGTCCTGTCTTATCTTTTTACAACCATGTAAAATCTTCTGAGACAGAATATGATGATATCAAAGAGGCGATAATTAATGAATTTCCCTCTAGTATTAATTACGCAGAAATATTCTACAAGGCAAAGCAAGATAAGAATGAACCATTATTAGATTTTATTTACCGCATAGAATCTTTAGCATCAAAAGCGAAAATCTCAGAAGAGAGCGTTATAATTAAACGATGTTTATCGGGTCTTACTTTCTACTTTAAAAAAACCCTGGCTGCTCATGTATTTGCGGATCTAAAGGCGCTTAAGAGTGCCGCTCGTAACTTTACGGAACTGATGTCTCCTACAGAGACAAGCCTAACTTTACCGGTCAAAATTAACAATGTGAGTGTAGTAAACTATAGTGCATCTTCTTATGCCGCTGGGGATGTGCCAGAAAACTTCTCCACTCCTGCGAGAAACCTGGCGCAGTCAAATATATCTACGCCAACTTGTGCCACGCCGGCCTCCACATCGAGACCAGCCCAACCGTCATTTGCTTCAAACAGTGCCTATCAGAGCCCCAACACACAAAACAGTGCTGCTACGCCGCGATACAATCTCCGAAGTGCTCCAAGAAGCTGGGCACCTTTCTCCAGGTTCCCAAACACGAATCGTCGCCAACAATAGGGACGACGTTGGATGACGAAAAGACACTTGCGCGTCCCACTTCTACGATGTCGTCGATTGAAATAGAAGTTGCCGACACCAAGCTTCCAGCAATCATCGACACCGGAGCTTCTGTATCCGTGATATCGGAAGCCTGTTATAATAAATTAAGTTCTAGGTTATCTTTAAATATGTCGAACCCTGTTAATAAAAAAATAAAGGCTGTTAATGGGCATTGTCTAGAGACAAAATGCGCCGTTACCTTGAATATATTAATAAATAATGTAGTGTATAATCATTCATTTATTGTGATTAAGAAATTAGTTCCCGACTTCATTATTGGTTTGGACTTCCTGTCCATGCATAGGGCTTTGGTTGATTTTAGCTCGTGCTCACTTGTAATTGGAAATAATAAAATCCATTTTTCAACTAATGAGGAAAATACTTTTTCATTAGATTTAATTCAAGACGAGTCTGTTTGTTTATCAGAGGCAGAGTATATTTATTTTGTTACGTCTCCCGAGTCCTTAGACGAAAATTTGAGCTCAATGATTGCTCCACAGGTATCCACGAAGGATTCTATGTATAATATAGCGGAAACATTAACTTGTCCACAAAAAAAGTTTTTATGTACTTTACTTTCGGAATTTGAAGATAGATTTGCCTTTGACTCGAAAAATCTAGGCTCGTGCTCTCTTATGGAAGTTGAATTAAATACTACCGATGAGTTACCGATACACAAACCTCCGTATAGGGTTTCCCATCAACAACATTCTGTGATACGCGAACAAGTCTCGGAAATGTTGGAAAACGGTATTATTAGAGAATCGCGAAGTGCGTATGCCTCTCCGGTTGTCTTGGTTAAGAAACCTGATCAGACGTGGCGTTTTTGTGTTGATTATCGCGCTTTGAACAAGAAGGTAATAACGGACTCATATCCATTACCTAGAATTGATGATATAGTGCTCTATTTATCTGAAGCTAATTATTTTGCTGACTTAGATTTAAATTCAGGTTACTGGCAACTTCCTATCAAGGAGTGTGACAAACACAAAACAGCGTTCGTCACGCCATCTGGGCTTTATGAGTTCAACGTGATGCCTTTTGGTCTAAAGACTAGCGGTGCAATATTTCAACGTGTGATGGATAGTGTATTAGGAGGAATGAAATATAAAAATGCAATTGTCTATATCGATAATATATTGGTATATGGCAGGACGTTCGATGAATTTTGTTCTGCTTTAAAGGAAATTTTGTATAGAATAAAACAGTGTAATTTAACGTTAAAACCCACAAAGTGTAAATTTGGTTTTGACAAAGTTTCTGTATTGGGATATGAGATTACTGGCCAGGGAATCAAACCTGACGCCTCCCAGTTTGATAAAATAATGAAAATCAAACCTCCTGTCACGACCAAAGAGTTAAAGTCAGTGTTAGGTTTATTTTCTTATTACAGAAAATTCATTGATAATTATGCTCATCTAGCATTACCCTTATCTAGGTTACTTAAAAAAGGAGTTAAATTCGTTTGGAATGATGAGCAACAGAGTGCCTTTACTGAAATATTAACTTTAATACAGAGGCCACCCCTTTTACGTCATTTTACAAACAATGAAAAAGTAATAACCCGTCTTTTTGTTGATGCGAGTGACTATGCACTTGGTGCTTGTTTAATGCAAGGTGATGACTGTATGTTTCCGGTTGCTTTCGCTTCCCGCAAACTCTCTAGTTGTGAAACCAGATACACCATCACGGAGAAAGAATGTTTGGCGTTAGTTTGGTCACTCAATTATTTTAAACATTTACTCTGGGGTTTGAAGTTTGAGGTGGTTACTGACCACAAAGCTTTGGTATGGCTACGTGAAAGGAAAGATATGAATGGTCGACTTGCACGATGGTCACTAGCTATACAGCAGTACGATTTCGATATTGTTTACTGTGCAGGCAAAGATAATATAATTGCAGATTTTCTTAGTAGAAATCCCTTAATTGATGAGGATATGCCCTCTTCATGCGTCTCTGAGAATATTGTAGATGACGGTTTACAATTATACAAAATAGAAGCCTCGCGTTTTGAGCTAGATCAAAATAATGATGAATTTTGTGTTAGATTGATTAATAGGGTTGTGAATAGTCCGCGGGGATTATTTAAAGGATTTTGTATGAGGGATAATAAACTTTATCACAGATTGAAACAGGGTACTAATTTCATTGATCGTTTGGTTATTCCTGAATCTTCTTTTTCCAATGTGCTGAAGGAAATTCATGATGATCCTTGGAATGGTGCACATTTTGGACTTTCCAAGACTTTGAAAAAGTTTAGAGAAAGGTATTATATTGCTCAGGCTGAGAGGAAAATTTCAAAATATATTAAAAGTTGTAAGTTTTGTCAAGAGAGAAAAAGAGTACATTTATTAGCCCCGTTGCAACCAATTTGTATTAATCGTTCATTTGAGAAAATAGCCGTGGATGTGTTGGGACCACTTCCTAGGTCAAATAATGGTAATAAATATATTATAGTTTCATTGGAATTTTTATCGAAATATGCGATTACAAAAGCTGTTCCTAACGCCACTGCTGAAGCTATTAGTGATTTTCTAATTAATGAGATATTCTGTAAATTCGGTTCAGTAGGGGAAGTTATTACTGATCGTGGCTCCATTTTTACTTCAAACGTTGTTAGGGATACGGTTAATTTTTTTGATTCTACTTTAAGTGTGGCTGCCACTAGACATCCACAGACAGTTGGTTTGGTTGAACGTTTTAATCAGACTATTTACCAAGGTTTAGCGATGTATGTTAATGATAGGCAGAATGATTGGTGTTCGTTTTTGCCCATGATCACTTATGCATATAATATTTCTGACCAAGCTTCATCGAATATATCTCCTTATAAACTTGTTTACGCTAGGGACCCAATTTTACGGTCGGATCTTAGTGTGAATGCTTTTTTGAATAGTACAGATACAGACATTAATGCGCGTAAAATTAGGAATGACAGATTAATATCATGCGCGTTGAGAAATATTCGCAAGTCACAGGCAACCCAGAAATCGAACTATGATAAAAAAGTTAGATTTGTTACTTTTGAACCAGGAAGTTTAGTTTTGGTTCATAACCCTAAAAGAGTTACGAGTCTCGGTTTGAAGTTGTCGAGGCCCTATAAAGGTCCTTATCGTGTCCTTCGTAGATTACCTAATAATAATTATCTTTTACGTAAACTAAATGGTGGTTCAAGACATGATATTTTGATTCACCATAATTCTTTAAAACCTTTTAAGCTAAGATTGTAATATATATTAGGTTTAATTTTTCCTAACTTTTAATTAATGACATTTTGCATTTATGACATTTTGCATTTTTGTCATTTCACGTTTTTGTCCTTTTGCGTCTTGAACATTTTAACTTTTTTTTCCCTTATTATTATACAATTGTTATAATGTCATAAGTTAACGGTTTGACATTTATTTTTTTTACAAACTGCTATTGATAGAAGTTTTATTCTATTTGGGTGAGTTATGGTCATATGTTTGGTTTTATATGTTCACATTTATCTCTAAGTTTGTATGGGTAGTTATTTGGCATGTACTCACTTATGGACATATGTATCCGGTGAGGTAACATTCGTTGTGTTACACTGTTGTGATGATTAGTTTTTCATGATTGATACGAGTTAGTGTGAGCATAAAGACTTTGACATTTACTGACTATTTATCTTACCATGATTGAAACTTTTTATGCAGATTTGTTTGTTTTCAGATATAAATAAAATAAATTAATTTAAATAAATAATTTTAATACCATCCACGATGACAGCGTCGAAGAATTTAAAAATTTTATATGATTAATAAATCAATGGGGTTGCTTTATTAATTTTATTTGGGGGGGGATAGAGCTTAGTGTAGGGTTGTTGACACCTTATTGTTTTCTTTCAATGATGTCTTAACAACAAATAGCTTAGGGTTTTTCTTTTAAAAAAAAAACGATTAGTATGTTGCTGACGTTCCGGGATGCTGAACTTTGATGTGCTGTACGTGTCGACTCGTCATAATTTACGTTACTTGTATAATGAAGATACTAGATTCGCGCTACCCTGATTGATGTCAACTTAACTTAGGTTGAGATATTTAAGTATTAGTTAGGATGCGTGCGCCCTTTGTCTAATTGTTCGTTTGTCGTTGTTGGGCGTTGTTGCTTGCGTGTCCTGGTTTGGATTATTGATTATTATTAATATTTTTAAAACATTTTAATAAATTAATTCTTGGACGCTGGTTTCAACTTCTGATTTGACAGGTTGACTGTTACTCATTTTGTGACGCTGTTAGGACTAGAGTCTATTGGCTTATAGCCTCGGTGTTTGGTAGTCCAACCTGATCAATGATGCGACTGTCTTTTGGGACAGGTTTTGGCATTCGTTTCTTGTGCAATGGTCTGGTTTGTTTGCTTGCATTGCACCGGGAAGCTGTTAGCAACAGACTTTGTTGACAGGTTGTTATGTTAAGTGTTTATTTTGCCCTGTCCACTTTTAGGTCATGAGTTTAGGGTTGTCAACTGTGTTAAGCGAGACAATTCTTGTGACCGCGGGGGATGTGGAGTTCGCATTAATGCTTTTGCGGACTCCTTTCGAATGTAACTGGCGCTTATGTCGCTATTCTAGTAGAATGATATTATTTTGATTTGAGAATTGTCTCGCATGTTAAAAAAAAGAATATCATTATTATTATTGAGATGGTCTTGAAGAGATCAATATTACTTGGAAGAAAAATATAAAATATATACAGAGAATCCCCTCTTTCATTATATTAGGGAGTTCTATAGTTTATTAGTGTACCTACTAGATTTACACTGTTTAACATATCGGTAACAATACGAATGTCTAAACTGAAGTATACTTAAGTAAGTAAGTAATAAACATTTTAACAAGTTTTCTGCAGCAAGGAAAATTTTCTTTGAACAATTTGCACACATCTACAAAACCGATCGTAAACATTAAACATTTAAATTCAAAATATTGACAATACATAAATACAATATGCGTAGTGTAACCTCATACGTACATATAAATAACTTTTAACCGCTGCTATTGCAGGAACATAATATAATTTAATATATTTTATAATGTTTAGCCCATGATGTGTTGAACATATTATTTAGCAAATAAATATTTTTCATTTAGCATCGTGACAGTGACCAAGTTGAGTTCGTTTAGTTTTTCCTTTTGATATCATCATTAGCGCGAAATAAAATTAACCCGCTGGAATCGACAAAAAGGCACGGTTTGTGGATCAAAAGGATTTATGCTGAGTTTGGACGCTGCTGTCCAAACTAGAACATTATGGAGTTAGAGACGGAGCCCTTAAGTTGATTAGTTCTTATCTCCAAAATAGAATTCAAAGAGTTCAGATAAACGGTTCGAAGTCGCTGGGATCTATTGTCAAGATTGGCGTGCCACAAGGCTCAATATTGGGACCATTCTTGTTTTTAGTGTATGTAAATGATTTACCTTTTATGGCACAAAAATATTCAAAAATTGTGTTATTTGCTGACGACACTTCTCTTATATTTAAGGTTGATCGACATAGTCAAAATATCGACGAAGTAAATAACACTCTCTCAAAGATAAATGAATGGTTTACTACAAATAATCTAATGTTAAATCCAAAGAAAACAAAATGTATTAAATTTTCATTGCCAAATGTAAGGAATAACAATTTAGCTATTACCTTAAATAATGAAGATCTAGATTATGTAAGAAAAACAGTTTTCTTGGGGATAACCATTGACTCTAAGTTACAGTGGGACCCCCATATAACTACATTAGCTTCAAAACTCAGCGCGGCGGCATACGCCGTCAGAAAAATTCGTCAACTGACGGATATTGCTACTGCTCGACTTGTTTACTTTAGTTATTTTCATAGTATTATGTCTTACGGGATTTTATTGTGGGGTAAGGCAGCAAATATAAATAGCATATTTGTTCTGCAAAAGAGGGCGATTCGTTCCATATACCAATTACGAAGTCGGGACTCCCTAAGAGAACTGTTTAAAGAAATTGATATTCTCACAGTGTCCTCTCAGTATATATTTGAAAATATAATGTACGTTCATAAGAACAAATCTTTGTTCCAAAAGAACTCTGATGTACATTCTATTAATACCAGAAATAAAAATAAAATTGTGCAGCCTAAATTTAGACTCTGTAGAGTAAGCAACTCATTTATGGGGAACTGTATTCGCTTCTATAATAAAATACCAGATAACATTACAAATTTACCTGATTGCCAATTTAAAAGTAAAATTAAAAATATCTTATGTTCTAAAGGTTATTACAAGACTGAGGATTACCTAAATGACAAAGATATCTGGTCCAAAATTATTCCAACTCAACATAATAAATAAATTATTGTGCAACATTGTAGTGCGGATCGACTATGCAATTGGGAAGCCATTAATTAGCTTGTCGTGAAAACATCTGGCTGACTGAGTATTCATGCTCACTAAAGTGTCCTGACTTGCGGTGGCGTATGGGCCGGGTCGTTGGGTTCCCTCTAATATGGTTGAGCCCGACGATGGCTGTCCCATACGTCAAACCCGTGAACGTGGTGCTGCTTGGGGGGACTGGTCTGCTCTAGTCGATTGCCGATTGTTTTATTGTTTATATACTTAGTTTAGTTTTTCTACTTTGACTGGTTGCCTTCCTTTAATTTCATATATCGTCTGCACTCTTTGTTATATTAATCAAATTGTATAAAATAATAATTATACCTATGTAAAAATATTTTGAAAAGATGCAACGCCTGTGGAGTTTCTTCCGGCGGGTTCTTCTCCACAGAAGACAGCCAAATTGTGAACCCGCCCTGACGTCGAAAAATGATTTTGTGAAGTCTTACTTCGAATAAACACTATTTGACTTTGACTTTGACTTTGACTTTATGTCCCACTAGTTAAATAAATCAGAACAGAGACAAAATAAAATGTTGCCGCGGGTTAAATATTTTTTCAGGTTCTCGCTTACCATCTCTCGACATTAAGAATGAGAATGACAACAGACAAACATCATACAATTATTGTATAAGACTAGTTTCCAGTCTTCTAACTTAATTTTTCTTTAAGGTCTATGACCGACATCACAACTGTTATTGACCCTTATTGTTAGTAAATGAAGGCAGATTCTATTACTGAAAAGGAAGCTATGAACAATCGACGTCATAACTCAAGCCCATTTGTTTGCGCGCTTTACTCGTCACGGTTACTCCGTCAACAGGGTAGTAAAGTGAACATTACTATACTAACTCCGATTTCAATGCTTAGCTTCGGTCAGCGTGTCTCAAAGTAATATAGCACAGAATACCAAATAGTAGTCCCTACTATAGTTACATCTATTTATTGTCCAGGGTACAAGACAAGATTTACGTAATGCTGGGAACGAAATTTTGGAATTCTATTGATTCCAAAATTGTTTATGAAATGAATTGAGTTATTATCAATAACAATTCTATAAAGTGTAATTGAGCGAAGTACCTCTTTAAAACGAGTAAGTATGTTAAAGAAAATACACGGTAATTGTGATTTTTAGGAGTGCGTAACTTGAATTCGACAAAGAATAAAGCGAAATAATGAAAATGCGACCACTCTTCTGACCTGTTTCAAGTGCGGTGAAGCTTGATTGGTCGTACCTTTTCGACACAAGCATAGGTCAATAAAAAAAAAAAAAAAATCTTCTGACCTGGGGTTGTCGCAAAATTGAAGTATGAAGCTTCACGATCCCATAATTAATTAATTACGCAAAAAAGTAACTAAATCTTATTTTTTATTTTCTCGATCAGTTATTATAATGCGTTCACCGTGGTCTAGAAAGCCTGATACGTGAAGTCCTAAGTTTGAGGATCTCTGGTTCAGGCGATAAAGTGTAGTAAGTGCAGTAACTAGTTAACTGCGGCGTCAATACTCAGCAGTCACGGTTCCTATAAATCGCTTTCTGAGACCAACTGAGTTAACGGGTTTATAACACATTAACTGCATCGATTTCACAGAACTATCTGTTGCTAGCGTTTTGAGTGGGAGTTGGAAATATTGTTTTCTTTGTCTGTCTGATATAGATAAATCGATATCCATACAAACTAATATTATTAATTAATACAGTTTTGAGTTCGTTACTGTAACTTAAATTGTTACGACCATTTCCTAATACAGCTATGAAGGATAATACGTTTTGATTTGGCGCGCCCTCAATGGCTGTAACTTTCTAAAATATCCAAAAATATAGTGACACCAATACGTGCAGAATCGGACATGGTCCTTGCCATTTCCGTTTTTATAACAGACATAATGAGTTAGACAATGGTAAACACATATGATATAAAAATATTTTAATTGTAAATTAATGGGGACATCTTATTTTGAATTGCCTCTTCAACCAGTTAAAGTAACTTAATTATAAACTAGATTAGACTAAATTTTTGTTATAGGTATGCTTAATACACAAATATCGGGCGGGTTTTGAAGTCATTCATAACCCTGCGCTTTAAAGGCCGCATTCTACCAGCTAGTAAGCTATGGAGCCGTCTCTAAAATAAAAGCAAACTTAAGTCTTACTTGTATAACTTACTATAGCGACCCGCCCCGGCTCCGCACGGGAAAATGGTTATTGTGGGTTATCCTTCAGTATATTTATGCATGTATTATACATATAAACCTTCCTCTTGAATCACTCTATCTATTAAAAAAAACCGCATCAAAATCCGTTGCGTAGTTTTAAAGACTTAAGCATACATAGGGACATAGGGACAGAGAAAGCGACTTTGTAGTGATGATTCACGTTTTTTTTTTTTGAATTGACCTATGCTTGTGTCTAACTAAAAGGTAATGATTCACGAGTAAGTCCAGTTCAGTATGCCCAAACACAATCTCCCATGATACGATCCAATCAGAAGGATCAACGCCCTACCCTACAGATCTCTTTACTTTTTTTATATCACGCACATGTCTTAACCGCGTAAAGCCAAACAAAGCGAACATCTGTGCTGTGACGTCACGGTCAGATTTGAATGTTAACGGATCTAGAATTCTACCGGATTTATAAAAAGAAACAAGAACAAATCGAACGTTGAATAAAAAAAAATTTAGAGGTCATTCGAAATCTTCGTGTAGAACCTGTTGGTTTTTATATTTTGTTTAAAGGATTTTATTCCGTGTTTTGTTAATCACTGTTGAAAGTGAGGTGCCTTGCCATATAATCTCTTTTTACAGTTTTTAGGTGGTTTTGTAAGGGTCGAAGTTTATGGTGGTTACAGACAGACTCATGGTGTATTTGTTAACAAAATAATGGAAGATATCTAACAAAATTGAATACCACCGGTTTACAATTGCGCTTGTTATATAAAGCCATAGCCATAAGCCAATAAAATATAGGATATATTGTTACTAATTTACCATGTAGTGAAAATCAGACTAATTTCCCGGCAAAGACCTCCGCAACTATCGGTCCTGCTTGGCCCGAATCTAGCGGCTCCTCTCGACTCTCAGCAGATCTTCGATCCACCTAGTGGAAGGGTTAACCAAGCCACGTTTTGATGGTATTTGCCGTTTAAGAACCTCTAGTTCTGCTGGCAATGGCTGCCTGCTGCCTAGTGGTAACTTTTTAAATTTTATCTTTGTGGAACAGGCCTAGTCACTAATAGCATCATGTTTAGTCACTCATAATAAACTGATCCGTCTGTTGTAAATTGCTGACGCCTATGACTAATGGGAGGGCTGGTTCATATATATGCATGATGCAAATTGACATAAAAATGGAAGTATAAAAAAATTAAGAACTCGAAATACGAAAGTGGGACGACTTATAAGTAAACTAGCGACCCGCCCCGGCTCCGCACGGGAAAATGGTTATTGTGGGTTATCCTTCAGTATATTATGCATGTATTATACATATAAACCTTCCTCTTGAATCACTCTATCTATTAAAAAAAACCGCATCAAAATCCGTTGCGTAGTTTTAAAGATGTAAGCGTACAAAGGGAGGGACATAGGGAGGGACATAGGGACAGAGAAAGCGACTTTATTTTATACTATGTAGTGATATAATTCGCGTTCACAAACCTTTTCCTTTTTCATCTATCGTGTCGAAGGCTAGTTGTCACATCTTATTAGAACAATACCCTGCCACCCTGACCGCTCTTTCTGAGGCCTCCATGAGGTATAGTATAACTTACAAGACTCAGGCATGCAGAACACGACACCGAATTAAAATTATAAAAAGTTTATTTATAAATAATAAAATCCCGGTAGACTTCGGTAGAAGTTCGAAAAGTAATGCAAAAGAGACATATAAAATACGAAAATTGAGGTGACTACAGCTTTAATTAGCTAAATCAGTCAGACAGGTGACGTCAGACTACCTAGAACTAGTTGCAAGGTCAGAGAGGCAATTTAAATTATCATGTACCATCTAATTGCTGTATTTTTATGTTAATAGCTGTAAATAAAGGATATTACACATTTTTATGTAGAGAAATAAAATTGTTTTTTTTTTTAATATTTAATTTATGGCCGAGTAAGGACACAGAATGTTGGTTACAAGCACTGCAAAAGCACACAACAAATAAAATGTTTTTACATGTCCTAGATGATGGATTACAAAACTTTTAAAATTTTACAATGATTTTTAATTTTATAAACAGCCTTTAATTGGGAAAAAAGTATCTTCAAGAGAAGATGTGAAAATCATATACTTTTAGTAGTTTAATTGAATAATATTACTTTTGCTTTTAAAAGATGAAAAAGTTATGAGTCCGTTGTTATTGATATCGGATAAGATAACAGTTAATCTTATCTAGGCAGTAAGCAACCTTAGGTATTCTTTATTAATGATTAAGTCAGTATATTTGCCGAAAAACATATTACACCATCAACATCACTACATAGTATAAAATAAAGTCGCTTTCTCCGTCCCTATGTCCCTATGTCCCTATGTCCCTATGTCCCTATGTCCCTTTGTACGCTTAAATCTTTAAAACTACGCAACGGATTTTGATGCGGTTTTTTTTAATAGATAGAGTGATTCAAGAGGAAGGTTTATATGTATAATACATGCATAATATACTGAAGGATAACCCACAATAACCATTTTCCCGTGCGGAGCCGGGGCGGGTCGCTAGTAATTGATAAATCTAACTTGCATAGTGTTGGAATAATATTGCAGATATAAACCTGTTAAATGGTCCAATAAATGCGCTAAAGGATGTGAGAAATTACTGTCTCGATATGTTGTTATTATTTAATAGTTGTGTGTTGACTAGATTAACCTGTTATGCTCATTTAACTGAGATGATTGGCCTACTTTTGTAGATATAATGCTGCGCTGTGGGGAGTGATGTTAACTCTTTTGATATAATTATAAAATTAAGGAGGAGGTTACCAATTTGTATATTTTTGCTGTGTTGTAGACCGTTTTATGTTAAATGTAAGAAATAAATAAAGACTTTTTGTTAATAAATAATGTGATCATTGAACTAGTTATTTAGATAAATTAAGTATTAAAACCATATTGAAATTTTGAAATAATTAAAGGACAGTAATAATACAATAACTACAGGAAAGTACAGGAGTGTACAACTTTTTCACATTGAAAAAAATTAATATCTCCTAAATGGGGGGCACTTAAATTCCACAACTGGACATGTGGACTCAGTTTTATGTCTAGAATCTATATATTTTTTCTATATAGTGGTTAGATTTTTCTGTGAATAATATCCCAAAAAAATCCATGTCCTTTATCGAAATTAATAGTTTGTTTTTATGCAGGCTACAAAACAAATACAAATCTATTGTAAGACCTGCCTCACTAATCTTCATCAAACATTAAAAATACACATTCCAGTTCAGCTGGAACCAAAATTACACGAAATGACACCCCATTTCAAGAGAGGCGTTAGGACAAATATGCCAGATGTGTGTGTTGACAGTTGCCACAGAGTAATGAGTGCAGGACTTAAGAAAGATAAACATTACATACATTAAAAAAACAAGCAGCAAGGATGAAAGGATTTGGTTTGGACACACACCAAGTGCATTAAAATAATAGGTATTTATGATTGAAGTGTAGGCTGTACGGTTCTACTATGATAAAGAAAGCAAATAAATGTATTAAGTTAACTTGTGAAAATTTTAATAAGTAAATAAAATAAATAAATACTAGTACAGGAAAATAAATTATTTTCCTTAGCTTGATGGTAGGTGGTAATTCATTATCAGTACCTATGTCACTTTCAACATACATTAATTTTAGATGTTTTTACCTGAATTTATCACTTAGACATTATATCTAAAGTTAAAAAGGAAACTACACAAAAACACAGTTTACCAGCATACCTACTAACATACCTACTTTATGACCAGCATGAAATTTTATCACCTTTATAATTAGGCTGGATTCCACTGGCCTAATTAGGAAACCCCCACATTTTAACCCAAAATAAGAACGCGGCGCAACAATACAACCAAGAAGGAAGTAATATAGTACCCTGTATTACCTTACGTTATTTATCAGGTAAACAATGACAGAGAACCGAAGTAATGAATTCCTATCCAGCAGAAATCTAACTATCCGGAACTAATGGTAGTCCAATGAGAAAACAATAAGAAAACCTGCAGTTTGCAGACGGCGATCATGACTGCATTATCATGCTCGAATCAACGGTTTTTTTGCAACAAAGGCGTGATTTCGGTACATGTAACGGTAAAACATGCACGGCCGCTGCAAATGCAGCCAAAAAGGATGGAAATGAAGACCAAAAGGGGGTAAATATCGATCATAAACTCACCACAACAGACACCGGCAAGCACCATAGAATCCCACCGATTCACGCCTTCAGGTCACGATTTATCACAAAAATCTCAACTTCAACACAATAGCACACACTTCACAGTGATAATCAACTTCTAAACTCGAGATTTCATACAAATTTCAGTCAGAAACCAATAAAAAACACTCAAAAAGCATTATTATAACACGAGAACGCACATTCGGAAAATGACACATAACCGTCTGAAACGGTAGCGAGCGGCAACAGACTGGCAGAAAATTCATTCTGATTCTGATCATAGACAAAGAGCTTTGTTATTGACTTCAAAACACTTTTTTATTACCCGGGTAAATTTGAAAGTCCCTAGAATGTAGAATAATGCTATGGTATTTCAAACCATTTCAAATTAGTCGGTTTATTCCTACTGCCATCTACCATGCTCTCGTTGTACTTTTTGAGAAATAGCGACATCTAGGATTTATTATAAAACTACTTGTACTGTGAGCCAAGCATAAAGTTTTTGAATTATTCGTAAGATGGCTCTGCACACCTATGAAGTGCCATCTATGAGATGATATTTGAAACAAATAGTTTCTAATAATTACCACAGATGGCATTAAAATGGTTTTGTTTCTCTGTTGAAGTATAGATGGCGCTAAAACAATCTGTTTTCTGTAAATGTAAGAAAACTACTCCAAAAGCCATTTGTTGATATTAAAACACGAAAATAAATTTGTTGATAATACAGACAGCTGGGAAAAGTATTTCATGACGTTTAGAGCTTTTTTCTTTCGTTCACATACTACGCACACGAATTCAAAAACAGTTTTGGCTCCAAATGTTTATCTTATCCCATTCATTACCAAAAAGGGCTTGGATGAGGTACATTTTAAACAGAGGAAGCGTTCCCATCCAGAGGCGAGATTAAGATATTTTTTGCCCTTTTTAGGTCGTAAACTTTCCAAGAAAAGGTGAGAGAGAAAAAAGTGGTCATTTCGATTCAAAATAAAAGAGATTGGTTCTGTAACCTTATTTTTGTACTGTCGTTAAATAAATATAAAGTCCTACTCTCTAGCATTAATACCAAAAACATTGATCTCACTTACATTTATATAATTTAGTACCTACCTATATTTAAACTATATTTAGCGCTTAGACTGTGAATGTTGTGTACATCTGTAATTGTCGTTAATATTAGAACATAAGATATAATCAATACTGTTAATGAGCAATATATTCGATGTTGATCTCGATTCGATGATATTTATATAAATAAATAACTTTTTTGTAGGTATGAAAAGTTGAAAAATTTTCACCGCTAGACTTTTTCGAGACTTAAATTTGCAATAAACGTTGTAGGAAAACAATGCGATAATGTATCATATTGATTGGATGTTTTTTTTACAGATTTCACGACTTTAATCAATTGGCAAAAGTATTTCAATAAAGTAACGCTTTATAGGGTCTTTATCGTATTGGACCACCCCAACTCTTCCTGTGGAAGTCGTAAGAGGCGACTGAATAAATATAATTAGGGAATGAGCAATAATGTTCACTGCTGTTATACGATCCCCAATCCGCCTGCAAAGCGTGGGGATTATAGCAACACCTCTTCCAAGGGAGAGGCTTCAATAGCTACAATAGACTGTTATTGGCTGTATAGCAGAAAGGGTCTTATACTTTTAGAGACGGACCCCTAAAAGTCGGTTCCAGCTCAAAATGAACGGTTTGGTAGACTTCCGCCCGCGATGACCGCTGGCTGGCGACGAAGGCATTAGGGTGCGTCCGCGCACGGGGCTGGTGTGGAGATACCCTTACTTCTACAAAATTCTTTTCAGATTCTTCACAAACCCAACTAGGACCAATAAGACTCGAGGATAGAGAGAGTGTGTACTGAAGCTAACTTTACCGTAAAGTCCTAATTATTATTAGTTTAAGTTCTAAGCTCCTACAGTGCTACTACAAAAAGATAAGTAACAGGATTTTTCCGTACAAGAATTTTTAGACAAATGTTTAACGTGTGTTTAACTTTCTAGTGAAAAAAATTCTTGTCAACTGACACACTGACTCTAAAAGCTTGCTGTTATTTTGAGAAGTAACTACGTTACATATTCTAACGTCCTTGTACGCTACTAGGAAAACATTTTTGATCTTACATCAGTGCTTCCCAGAATTTTATTACAATTTTTAATTTTCCAAGACTGGACCAGCTAAAATATTTTGAACTCAAACATCAATTTGGCGACTCCACAGCACCTACTACTGGCGTGAAGAATGTTATTAAGTGGGTGAGGATTCGAAAAAACAAAAATATCTCAATCCTATCGAGAAACGTGGACGTGATAATTAGTGCGCCCGCGCCGACCGACACATTCACCAACACAAACACCAGACACACAAAAACACAAACATACACACTTTTGTCTAATGGCCCCATTTTATATGGCACTGATTGCGGGATGAGATAAAGTGGTCAAGCGTTGGAGAATGATTACTTCTCTTTTTTGGCCCTACAATCATATAAAAATATGTAGATTTGTCACAAAAACACTACGTCGGTGGCAGCAGCGCCATTTTTTTTCTAATTTGTGGTAAACGTAAAAACCGTTTCGACCCATTTCTACAGACTTTTGTCACTTTTGTTTCCTAACAAACAAGACCATTAATTTAACTAGGTGAACGAATAAAATAAAGAAATATGTATATACGTACATCTTACATATTATGTCATGATCCTTAAAAATCTTTCTCAGAGACAAGACCGCTTATTTGTTCACTTATTTACTTGTATTGCAACAAGTATAGTCACAAAAATAAGTAACAGAAGTATATAACTATGACTATATAACGTAATACTTTATAGTTGAGCTTGATATCCATTACCTAGGTTGGAAATGTTGGGACCCCATACTTACAGAATGTACGCGTATATTATAAATAATTTACATATATAAACTTTTACAACAATAATTAAGTTATGTAATTATTGTTGAGCTTTAAATGCGACTATAGAAATAAGCCCAGGAGTACAAAATTCTAAATATATTTTAAATAATTTAATTAACTTTCTAAAACGCTCCGTGCTCTATTACAGTATCATATAAAAAGGATTATCAATGCCTCTAATGACTGGTTATTAATTTCCATAATATCCTCCAGCATAATTAAATTAATATCATAGTTATCTAAATTAACTACTTATTAAACTTCATGGGCTTATAAGAAAATAACTGATATAACTTATACTTTATCTACAAAAAGAAAACAGGTACCATTTTTTTTGTAATAAAAAATCCAGTATTGGTTCTGGGATGGTGTCACACGCCGCCGTAGGATACCAATGAAGCCTATTTGGATTTATTAGCTTGCTTCAAAAGTACTGTCGTGTACAAAATTCTTAAAAGGCGAGTATAATATGTATAAGGAGATGAGTCATGTCATGACGTCAGGGCCTCTTTTGTCAATCTTAAATCGGTTAATTTATTTTTGTGATAATAATTTTCATTTTAGAATATAATTATTACGTGAAGGATGCTGAGAAGTTTGAGCTCGTTAGGTACAAAATTTAGTGGTCCATTACTCTCTATTCCATTACCAGTTTCTAATTTTAATGTAGAAGTTGTTCCTTGAACATCTATTAAATACCAGCTAAAGCCTGAAAGTCAGTCAAAAACAGATATTTTTATACCTCTAAACGAATTTATGCTTAATAATTCGTGTCTAGTCTAGACTATAGCAAGCGTGGAAGTTAATATCTCTATCCACCCCTCATGGATATGGGACTTCATGAAAATGTGGCAATATGTAATAGTTACAGATTTTGATGTAAAATTATTTTGCACTTTTAAAGTGTAAGCCAAACGAAATATGCCTTTGTCTACACTTCTGTATGCGACTGCACTCACTTGTAAACGACATAGAGATCTTCGTTTTTGGAGAAAAAAGTATCGGGTAAGGAGAATCCAGCTGCGCGATATTTATGACTTTATATCTTTCTGTTTCTTACACACGTATTGCCGTTTATATTAGCTGTCTCTTTCTGTCTACATGCCCTCTGGTTATCTACGAGTACGAATGCATTTTGCCGCGCTTCTCAAAGAGTGAACCTGGTTGTGTACCTAAAAAGATTATGCGTCGCGCTTCGGTTGTATTGTACTGTATCTGAATGATTTTAACTCGTTCTTGTAACTCACAGACAAATCTTGCTATTAAACTTACTACTATAATAATAGTCTAGAACAGTCAACTGCAGGGCTCAGCCCCCTCACAGCGACTACTGCGCTTGCGACAGACTGAACTGCGACAAATAACATAGCCGCGTTGGGATCGCAGTTGGTTGTTGTTAACGCAGGTAAAATCTGCTGCAGATACTCTGGTCATTTGTGTACCTTTAGTCACCTCTTACGACACCTACAAAACAAAACACAGATCATCATCATCATTTCAGCCGAAAGACGTTCACTGCTGGACAAAGACCTCCCCCGAAGATCTCCACGACGATCGGTCCTGAGCTGCCCGCATCCAGCGGCTTCCCGCGACCCTCACCAGATCCACAAACCCAGAATACAAATCTTAACCCATCCAATTTCCATTATCCGAAATTATAATATTGAGCCAAACTAAACTTTATGTTAGCACCGTTTTCCCCTAAAAGAGGTTTTAGTTCAGCAGAAGGCTTTTATAAAGGGCTTAGCCTATCCTGAAAATCCTGAAATAAGAACATTAGTCATCAAGGCATATCTTCATACGAGTACAAAACCTTTAAATTACTTCGTAGGTAGATAATAATGTCCATACGATGAAAGGACTCCTTCAATTGAAAAAAAAAATGTCGTCTTTATGTTTTTCTTAAAATATCTACCAAAACGGCCGGATACATAAAGCTTATCAGTCGAACTGCAGATGCAGTAACTGCACTCCTGCATCTAGAATTGCAGTCTGGACACAAATACCTTTGAACGCGACACCACCGTATCAAGTTCAGAACATAAAATTGCATCGTCGTCGTTTATGCACCTGCGCAAGAGCAGTCAAATTCAATTTAAATAATTTGCTTTATTGCACAAAACAAGAAAACAGTGTACGATACAAAATAGAAGAGAGGGCAAGTGGCGACCTTATCGCTTTAAGCGATTTCTTCTAAGCAAACATTGGGCATTAGTAAAAGATGTTAAGAAAGAAATGGTGGACAATTGGGATTGAGCCGAATCTCTTCATGTGGGGGAGAGGGTGGTACTTGGCAAATGTAGCGTAATTTTCAAGTAGGTATAATGATGAAACGGAAATGAATTGACCTAACTTAACATAAACCAATTTTGTTGAAGAAAGCTGATTAAGAAAGACGATGATGATGGTTAGATTGGTTTCAATTGGAAACCTAATTGTAAGAGCAGCGTGTCAATTTTCTTTGTAAGAATTCTATAGACTTTTTTTTTTATAAAAATTGAATTCGTTTGTAAAATTTAAATTACGTCTGTTATTGTTATTTCTAACTTATGAACTTGGAATTTAGTCATCCTACGGAGCGAAGCTCATTCCCATTTAATTCCTAATCAAGCTAACTTCATCACTGACACCCGCTCTTCTTGCGTCTGCGCACCCATATCTAAATATCCGTTCCTAACGAGTGGAATAAATTTTTTTTGGTAAAAGGCTCAGTTTTATACAAGGTGTTAAAGATAATGTATTAAAAATAAGGTGCCTTATAGAGCAGTGTAAACTCGACACCTCTCGTGGGGACATTTAAGGGCCGTACAGCAAAGTTGGTTTTCGACGACAATACATGTTTTGGAAATTTGCTGTTCTAAGTTACATTTTGATCCTGTTGTGATGTGTAAAAACATTATTAACTAAATAAAATATTGCATTGCAGCTATCTATGAACAATAATTCGTCTTTATTCTATTTAACCAGAAGCGAACTGAAATATTAAAATTTAAAAACTAAAACTAAAAACAATAACGACCAAAACAAATATAATTTTAGTCGGATTAATTTTGATTTATTATTAATTTTATTATACTAAACAGCCTGTATATAAAAACAGTAATAATAAAAAATAGGTACATAGTTTAAAAAACTAAAAAACACGCTTCCTGTCCGCCACCTTGGACGTCCGCCATATTGGATTTAAGTCACGTGACTTTTTTTTTCGTATTCCTGACAACAAACCCTTTCATTTGATACCCATATCATGGGGGTGGATTTCAAACAGCCAGTTCGCCATCTTAGGGAGGCGGCCATATTAGATTTGTAATGACGTTTCTTAGCTAGTCATGTATTGTCATCATAACTCAGAGCGTGTGCAAAATTTCATCCTAATCGAAGACCGGGAAGTGGGTCAAATAAAGATTCCAAAATTTTTTTAGATACAATAATGGGGAGGCCGCCATATTGGATTTTTAATGACGTTTTTTAGCTAGTCATGTATTGTCATCATAACTCAGAGCGTGTGCAAAATTTCATCCTAATCGAAGACCGGGAAGTGGGTCAAATTAAGATTCCAAGATTTTTTTAGATACAATAATGGGGAGGCCGCCATATTGGATTTGTAATGACGTTTCTTAGCTAGTCATGTATTGTCATCAGAACTCAGAGCGTGTGCAAAATTTCATCCTAATCGAAGACCGGGAAGTGGGTCAAATTAAGATTCCAAGATTTTCTTACATACATAGTTACTTACAAGTGAAGCTAATATAAAGCGTGTAAAAAGCCGCTCAAACGAAGGGAATAAGTGATCAGTTTTATTAAGAATAACACAGAACCGGAGAAAAAATAAACATTTTGATAAGAATAATGTGTCACAGGTACCTCGTCAGGAATTTATGTTAATCGCCAAACAGAAAAAGTTAGGGAGAAAAATAAAAGAAAAAGGTGGGTTCCACTTGGAACTTTTATTTAAAAGTGTACAATAACAAAATCATTCAATGTAAAAAAGAATGGAATAAATGTGTGTGTGTCCCTTTGTCGAATATTGAGAGTTAAGAGATGTGACGTGATCATACATCGAAAAGTCCTCGACGTCGAAAAGTGATTGTAAAATCTTACTTCGAATAAAACATATTTCATTTTCATTTTCATAATTTATTAATAGACCAAGCTAGTGCGAAATGTCTTCGTTTTATTCAGCTTAGCTGTTTCTCTTTGTCACATTTTCTACCGTTCAGCTTACTTATCTTCACCAGCAGAATTGGTTAAATTTTTAGAATTTTTCCTAAATGTCAGATTAAAAAATACTCGCGAAGTTACGACACACAGAACCAGTCACAAATTACTTACTTAAAAAAAACATCAACAAAAAATGTTTTCCAAATACACAAGATAAGCAAATAAAAGCTATAAGTAAGTAAGCCATTTAATTACCTAGTACAATTTTAGAATTAGAAATAAAAAAAACGGTAAGGGTCAAGCTGAAAGACTATAGCAGAACCAATCCTTTTTAACGAGTAGAGCATTCAGCTACACTATAAGCAGTGAACACAAACGGCTATCTGTTTATTAACCGACTTCAAAAAAGGAGGAGGTTCTCAATTCGACGCGTATGTTTTTTTTTTTTTTTTTTTTTTTTTTTTTTTGTGTGTTTGTTATAAGATATCTCCGCCAATTGTGAACCGATTTTCAAAATTCTTTTTTTAATCGCCCAGGTTTGCTTGCAGGGTGGTCCCATAAAAATTTCGCTAAGATCGGATGATTAAATTTGAAGATATGAGGAAATAACTCCTCAATTGACGATGCCGTTATACCCGATCGGTAAATTGTTTTGGCAATATCTCGGCTTCCTATCAATCGATTTCAATATTTTTTTGTTTTATAGATAGAAGTTGAACTCAAAATGGTTTCATATAAATTTGGATTATATCTCATGGCGGAGTAGAAGACTAAACCATGAAGGAAGAAATAATTTTACGCGCCCAGATGGAGTATCATGCCTATTTTGTATCGAAACCAATGCGGCCGCTCAGAGGGGTGGGAGGGTAGGGGGAAGCGGGAGACGGTGTTTGTTTTTTAACTCTATCAGTCTCTATCACACATCTTTGAATACGGTACGTTAGAAAAAGATAGAGACATTCATGTTATGACATGCCCAACTAAAAACAAAATATCAATAAAGTATGACATTTATTTGTCTTTATTTGGCATGTAAAAAATAAGAAACTTAATGGTTACTGAATTTGAAAATAGTGATGTGATGTGGTATGAAGCGTAACGTATATTTATCGATTATTTTCGTACATTTTATCACATGGCTACTGGACTTATTTATCGAATTTCTCATATACAATGGTGATCAACTTGCAACTTGCAATAATCTTGGGAATTGCTTACTTCTTTGGGCATTTAGTATTTTGTCTTTTTGCTTTTCCATACATATATTAGGTATATCTTTTATTTCCTAGAGAGCAGCGAACTACCTAGAGAGGCATGGGGACAGACAAATAATAATACAGTCAAAACCGTGCCAGTAATGTAGAGTTCTTTTTTTTTCATAATTTGGTGGGAAACCTGAAAGCTTCTACCATTCGATACAAAAGTTAGAGTGTAACATAATAAAATCAAGTGTGTTATTTAGCTTTTTTTAACTTTAGTATTATTTATTGTGTATAATATTTGTATTGAATTGTTCATTTAATTCGTTATTATTTATAGCCGCTTAAATAAGCATCAACCAAACTCTTCTAGTGGGTGTCTTACTGTGAGAATGGACAACTAACAACAACCCGCCTTCTAACCGTAAAGATTTTTCCAAAAGCCTCCTGTAGGAACCTTAGTTCAGCAGCGGGACTGTTTCAGGCTGTTTGTTTCCATCACTGCTTGGCAATTGAAATGGGGTTCACAGTGGTTGTAGGTTACGCGCCGGGAACTATACATTCGTCTATTTTATTTAAATATAAACAAGCAAGCAAACGCGCAGTGGACGGATGGATGGATGTTAGGTTGTTTATTATCTATCACAACCCACAACCCTTCCGCTAGCGAGGCGAAATTGTTTTTGGTAAGTCGCCGGGAACCACAAGGCGGCGTCCATCATACCTTATTACCGGGGTAGTCAATAGCAACAACTGCGATCCCTGATCCGTCAACTAAGCAGTATACTATCAGAAGTGTTGCTTAATACCCGCGTAAAATGTTTTCTTCCTTCATGATTAAAACGAAAACTCTTCAATAAACAACAGCACACTCATTGCGTTGCTTTTGTTATAATTGAAATAACAAGGAATATGCGGTTTTGGTTCATATATTCTGTAAAATAGTCATAGATTAAAGATTTGAAAACCCCAAGTGAAGATAACAACTTAAGAATTCTTCCGTGGACTAAACGGGCGAGCGTCGTCGGTATCGTAGTGGTTTGGTCAGTTGTTCGCCATTCGGAAAACTTAGTTTAAAGTCCAATCAAGTATAGCAATGATTAAGAATTTAAAAATCAAACGTAATACTGTCAAGGAAACATAGTGAGAAAATCTGCATTTAATTATGTACTAAACAAAACAAATTAAAGTTTTGTGAGTACCTAACTTGTCATGGTAAATTTCCACTAAAAAGGGTAAAATAAAAAGATAATTCAAAAAATATATAAAACCGCCTTCAACGTCCTAAACTACACTAAAAAGTTACAAATAAAATATAAATCTAGCTGAAAGCATAGCAATTTAATATGGCTATTAATATTACTTATTTACATAAATTGTAACATCATATAAACATGTGTAGATATTGTTATACACTTTATCTTGGAGTCGGTGCCAGCTAATCACCATCATTTCGACCAAAAGACTTCTACTGCTAGCAGTCATCTATAGTGGGCTCAGTATCTAGTACTCTGACCGCGTTCTTTAATTTTTTTATATTCAACGATCTGAACTTTTGAAATCAGATGTGGTTCCGATTAAATAGCTAGCCTCAACTGGCACCGACTCCAAGATAAAGTGTATAACAATATCTACACATGTTTATATGATGTTACAATTTATGTAAATAAGTAATATTAATAGCCATATTAAATTGCTATGCTTTCAGCTAGATTTATATTTTATTTGTAACTTTTTAGTGTAGTTTAGGACGTTGAAGGCGGTTTTATATATTTTTTGAATTATCTTTTTATCACTTTATTGACCACGGTGAACTCAAAAGGTGGTTCCAATTTGATCACTAGAGGGTCCCATTTTGACCTAAAAACAGTCACGGAGGCAGGAGATATAAAAAAGAAGGTCAAAGCCGATAAACTAATTTAATTTGATGGTCAAAATTAACTTCAAACGATTTTTCGTATTTTGCCTATTTGGAATATATTTACCTCCCAAAAAGGACACTAAAGCCAATATGGCGTAGATTTCTACTAGGCATCCTTGGTACAGAAAATTTAGAATGGAATTAATGAAATGGAAATGGTTTTAGTGCAATACAGTAGAGGTATCACAGGGAAATAAGTCGGCTGCATTTTACATGACATCGTGTGGTTACCTTTAGAATTAGACTAACCCAACGTAGGGGATTATAGGTACTTAAGTAAGTAGTAGTAGCGTTCCAACCTTTCATCATCATCTTCTTCTTCCGTGCAATTTGGGGTCGGCTCTCCTCGTAACACCGCGTAAAGAGAGTCTATCTTGGCTTGTCGTTTCTATTTGTGCTTGCTCCAGATCTTTGGCAATGGTTGGCGATTATGTGACTTGTGGTCGCCCTCTGCACATTTTCTTATTGGGGGGATAGCCAGGGCCTCAAGGTCCAACCTTCAGTATGAATGAACCAAAAAACTGAGAGTCCCTATCCGCTTGCCTTTGGGATTTTGGCAATACCTTCCTTTTGAAGAATCAGCCCGAACTAGAAAAACCAACATATCAATATATTGAAGTAGGTGGACTGATTATCTGGTGAGATCCCTGGAAACAGGAAAGGATCTTTGGAGGAAGCTTTTGTCTCCAACATATCAATTGAAGTAGGTGCACCGACGATCTATATCACCCTCACTATAGTGATGGTAGCAGAGGTGATGGTTGGGAAGATCACAGGGCTTTGACTAGCAGTGAGCGATGATGATATGACTTGTGACGAAAAGAGTTGAGTAAAATATAAAGGCTTTAAAAATGTTACGACTTAGGCATCATGTTAACCATGCCGTTCTATTTAAACCCGACCCTAGTTCGATTAAGCTAGCTTATAAACTAATCATACGTGAGGATTGGAACATGTACTCATTTGCTTCCCGTGTACTTCGTTACGCGGCTTTATTGGTTTCAGCCAGAACAGTGGAGCAAGTTTATATACCCACTACATTTAAATGTAACTTTATTTGACTTAACTAAGTGATCAAAAGTGTCCGATAGTTAAAAATAAATGATTTCATTTCATTTCATTACAACAACATTGTTTTATTTGTTACTAGTTTTCCGCTGCGTTTCTACCCGTGTTAACAGATTTTCGTGGGCATAAGGAATTTTCCCGCGTTAAAAATAAACTTTCTAGGAAGTATAAGAATACATTTAAAAAAATGTCAAGTATAGTGTGACCAAGAGAAACAGGTGTTCTTTTTTATTTATATAGATTTAGATGTAACATTCAGTTCCACACTCAAAAGCCGAAGCTGAAAAGCAGCACATGTGCCAATCGAGCGGGTCTCTCACCTTTTTATCCAGTAATTTTCATTGTACTCCTACAGTATATTCAAGTCCGGTGAAGCTTGATTGGTCGTACCTTTTCGACACAAGCATAGGTCAATTAAAAAAAAAAATCCTACAGTAGGTATATGTATTTCCCAATTGAATGCATAAAGTTTATTTTATCTTATTTATTTAGGTACATTAAACAGTTTTGTTACAGTCCACAGATGGACTAGCGCCTCTATTTAGTTCAGAAAGTACGATTACTACTTAAGGGTACAGCCTTCAGATTCCCCGCAAATCCAGTGATAAGTAGATTTTGCGACCATAAAATGCATAAGCCATCTTCGGGTGCACCAACATAATATCTTACTAGAAGACGAAGTGATCGCAATGGCCGAAAAACGGTTGCAAGAGAGAAAGCAAGTCAGTGAATTATATCGTAAATAGAAAAAAAACAGAAGAGTTAAAGGCGGTCTTATTGCTGAGGTAATACTCTCTACCAAGCAACCTTTAGGTATGAAAATAGCGCAGATGAATTTAGGAATGGCAAATATTATAATATTATGGTCATGGATCTCGCCTACGAATAACATTTTTTGAGTCATGTTTTTGTTACAATAATGAAGTGTCAAGTTTAATACAAGATTTCCTAATGAGAGATTTGGTTTAATGTAAACATTCTCACGCTGTTCGGACAAACGGGAGATCAGCGAATTCGCAGGTGTTGTTATAATGGAAACTTTAAGATAAGAACCATTAAATACCTGGACTAGGGTGACTAGGGGCTTTGTTTGTAAGTTTTTATATCTTTTAGTTTATTGCTCTAGATAGTTGCTTACAGTGAGTTTCGAATTTAACCTACCTCACAAACCTTATTGTCGGAATTGTTGAGGAACCGCCTTAGGCTTCCGACATGGCTCCTATAACGACTACATCCGTAGATAGCCGGGACCAACGACTTTACGTGCCTTCCGAAGCTTTAGATAGTTATATGTTTGCAATCATTTTTGCTATGACACCTCTTTCTTTCCATTCTTTCTTCTTCAGGATGTTTTATGAAAGATTGCATACATAAAATTAACAGAATTTTTTACGTGTTATCTTTGTGATTTAATTTTGAATGAGCTTTCCGATATATAAAATTAGTATTAATCATACGGAGACAGCATAAAGCATATTCTGTGACTTTGTGAAGGAAGTATAATTATTTTAGTACTTCACCAACTATGATACAGTAATAGATATTAAAATGATAATAGAAAATCTACTTTTAGGAAGTAATTGGTCTAGTAAATAAAGGTATTTTTATTGAAGTCTGAAAAAATAAGAGAGATGTGTTCATATTGCTACGTTGAGCCCGCTTTAAAAGTAATAGTGTTCTGTGCTTTGCCCAGTTTACGGTGTCACGATATTCTATTTTATTTATTTTATTACAGAGTGAAGAAGTTTTTTTGTTACTATAGGTAAGTATTTTTATACTCATTTCATTTCTTAATTACGTAGTTTTTACAGAAGTGTTTTCCTCAAGAGCGTGATTAATTTTTTTCTTTTTACTATACAGTTAATTTACATCTATGTAATAATTATTTTTATATTAGTTTCATCACGTAGTTTTTACATTTCTCATAAAGTTATTCTTTCAAGAACTTTATAAAAATCTTTCTTTCATCCCTTCAAGTAAATAAAAGCTTTCTTCACGAATAGGAAAACTAAGTGCTAAACAATTGCAGTTGAAACAAATATTTTTTACCAAAACAATAATTATACTTATACAAAGTTAATCACACTTATTTATAGTTGAGGTCAAGCACTCTGTTTAGGAGGTGCCACGCAACTTACTCCCATAACATCCTTCTTATTATAAATGCACGAAATGTCTTAATTAAATCGAAACCCGCATAATAATTCAGAAAAAATACACAGCCTCCGACTCCGAGACACGGTTATCTTCCGTCTCTATCTAACTTATACGAAATCACACAGCCGTCCTTGTCTGTTACAGGAGAACTTGTAAATTGCTCTTTTTACTAAACGCCCGGGGCGAAACGACGTATTAGCTGGAAGAATTAATTTTATTTTGAATCTTGTACTATTATGAACAGAATTGAATTTGTGAAATATATAAAGGTAGATAGGATTATTTGAGTATGTAAGGGATGATCAAGTTATCTCGCTCAGACAAAACAAAATACAGGCCAAGTTGTTTGAGCTTTCGAGTTCAGTACGATAGCTTTTTGTAGTCCCATCCTCTTCTTAACATTTCATTCGTAACGAAAACTCGTTCAATTCGAGCTTTCGATAAGTCATTTTAACTCAATATACACCTTATGATGTCTTATTTCAAGTTAAAAAATTCGTTGTGTTGAATAAAACATACGTTTTTCGGAAACGTCACTGTAGCATTCAGTGGAGTTAGTTTCTCTTATTTTTTAGTCGCATTAAGATGTTCTAGTGAAATGCCATTGCACTTAGATAAGGTACCTGGAATGTTTCTCGTCATCTAACTGCATATTAATGTACTAATTATTCATTTTTAATCGAATAATTATATTATTCCTGTGTGTATAAAAGACTAAAAAGAGTAAGATAATATTATTCTGGGGTTGTAGATATATTTAGTCACTGTGGCATCCTTTCTTATGGATGTCATTTCTGACACTTCTATCCTTACCAACGAGCTTTTCAATTTCATAATCTTGACATAATTTACATCATCTACTATCTTTTCCAACTGTCATGTGAACTGCTCCAGCTTCTGTGTGCCTAACGAATTTTTGTGTACAGTTTCCCAGAAAATTTGTCTTGCTTGAGTCGTCAGCTTTGTCATCTTCGGGCAAACATTTGCTCGCTAGTCAGGCTCGCAAACAAAGTCGCTGGAGTATTTGCTCATCACTTCACGAATAGATAATTATTTAGTCCGTCCCCTGGATTTATTTATTTACTCATTGCATTGTTCGTTTCCGTGAAATGGGGAAAGTAATCGTGAGGATCGGAGGTTTAAGTTGGTTAGAGTTTTCATGTAGAATCTTTGTCATTGTTAAAATGTGTATCAATCTTAGGTCATTCAAATTATGGTACTTGGTCATCATTTATCAAATTTGGTTGCTATTTCACATTTACAGATTTGTATAATTTTATATTTGCCAGTGTTACATTCTTGTCGGTAATTTCTTATCTCCACTGTTTTAGTGGAGTCCTTGGTTTTAGTTTACCGGGTTGTTTTAAATGGGGCTTTGTGTTTGAGGAGCTGCGATAACGTTTTTTTTTACCCAAAGTTGTGTATTTGCCTAAGAAGTAGCAGTTGTAATATCGTGTTGAGCATCAACTTGTAAATTTTTCATTATTATTTTACTTCTTTTCGCATGTTTAGTATATAGAATAAACAATGATGATGAAGTCATACATACATACAGTCACGCCTCTGACCGAATGGAATGGAAAAAAGTTTTTAAAAAGTAATTTAAAAACAATGTAAGAAATGCAAATTGTAAAAAGCTGCCAAATGCATTAGCAAACATTGTTAATAACTCGCTATATTACACAAACATCTGCATCATATAAATATATTACAAAAACGAATGCAGATATCAAAAACAATTTCTAGACCTCCCACTGTTGACTCATAATCAAAACTAGACTCAATAAAAACTATCTATCGTTCATGCAAATATATGTGAATTATCATTGTTTATGTTAGTGCATCAGTCAGCGTAGCGCTAAGAAAATGCGATTAAGACATTATCTGGTTAGCACTATCCGCGCTAGAAAAGGACAGCGTACAAATACGCTCGTATACGATTTGTACGGAAATAACTTTGTGTGGGAGAAGGACGGGATGATTGAAATGTCAGGCTCGACGCGCGCATAATGAGAAAATCGTTGTCTCTTTCTCGCAAGACGTTTTACAATCGTTTATTGTCATGTTACTGTCCCGTTTCGACGGGCGAGATTGAGATGAAATCGCCGTCGGCGCGTTTCGAGCTTGCTATTGCTTTTGCTATATTGGTCGGCCCGGCGCGCGCGACGGACGTTGCTACCAAGATTTTTTTCTTGTGTTATTTATCCATCGTTATTATTATTTTTAATAACATAATCAGAGACTTTTTGGATTTGTGTGCTGGTGTTTGTGACTGTACAGTGGATTTTCGATTTATGGTGATCAAGATTTTTTTCAAAAAATGTTACTTTTCTAGTGAACATGTGTACTGTGCTGTATTTATTGTTATGCGAATGGATTGCTACTGCTTCGATATAATTTGACATCTGATGACCCGGCAAATCAAGATAAATGCAGAGTAAGTCAGTTAGTTTGTACACAATAAAATTTCACTTTAAAGAAATTAAATTAAAATTAATCTATTAAATATTTTAGTTTCGATCATTATATTAGATTTTCCTGCAAGAGTTCGAACTTATATGGAAGTATTTTGAAAATGTCTCGGCAATTAGAGTACGGTCAGTTTTAGCGCATGTGCCGCGGCGTTCCCAAATTCCTCCCCGACGGGAATTTTGTTCGTCTTTTTGACTGCGGTGACACGTTTTCGGTACAGCAAAAGCTACCAACATGTGGCCGAGAAGAACATTTTGTACCTGCTTCGGTCAAACCGAGAAGGGCCCGGGTTTTTGTGAGTTAAAAACAAAGAAGTCCCGACTGCGGGAAGCCGGCGGCCGCGTTGCAGTTAAGTCACGTTTTTCGTATTTCCTGGAAACGGCTGGAATATTTTACACTTTGTTTAATACATGTGTTTATTATGCAAAACAATTTGTATTCTTGAATAAGCTTTGCATACGAACACATTGTAATCAAGTATTAATCCTAACCCCACCCAACATCATTTGCTATGGCTATGATCCTGCACATGTTTTTCTTGAATTAAATTATTTATTAAAGTAAACAATATTTCGTATGCCATTAAAACACAATATCGTAATAGATATTTTTATTTCCCTATGTAAATCGATACCCCGATTTTATTTACCTTAATCCTAAAATAGCTCAATTAGGGTTTTATTAGTCGCAATCTTAATATAAATATTATCGAGTCAAAGCCCTCGAAAATAAGAGTATTCTCAGGGAATACTAAAATTGTTATTCCCGCCATAAAACCGCAAGATTATATATTATGAAAATATTATAATGAACAATTTAACTGCACTAAAAATTTTTATGCGATTCCATTAGTTTTATTAAAAATGACATTACGTATTTTTTATTTTCAATTGATTAGAATATAATCTATTTATTCATTACCATAAAAGAACCGCTCACCAGTTTTAAAGGGGTATAAAATTAGAGATCCACTCTTTCCATACTAATTAAAGCCAGTGGAATTAAATTAAATTGAAAGCTAAAATCGCATAATTTAATTTAGTTGTATTTGTAATTATAGTCCTATTCGGATTATAATAATAATAATATAATAAAAAGACGTGACTTACTGAATAAATTCAGGATAAAGAATGATTATATCTTTCGGATATGTTTTTGTAATAAATATTTAGACTCAGGGAATATTTAGCAGAGTTCCTCTGTGTAACCAACAACATAACAACAGCTATCCCATGAGGGACGATGAAGTTTGGATCATGGCAATCAAAGCAGAAGGATAAAGAAAAATAACACTTCACTAAAAGAAACTTACAATTGGTAGGAAAAGAGGCCCTAATCTAGGAAGGATATTTAAGTAAGATTAAGTGTTAAGTCAAGTATTAAGTCCAGTTGTGAATTAATTGCAGGCTTTTGTCATAAAGGTTCTAATAATATAAGTATAGTTAATTATTTTAGTTACAGCTATTGACTAGCAAAAATATATTTCCAAAGCAAAATTAAACAAGCATCTGCTGTTTTTATTGTGTTATTTAAATAATTGAATTTGCATTACGCATTAACCTGATTAATTAATTGTTTTTATAAAAGTTATTTTTAATTTGTATATTCAACAGTCAGATTGATAATATATTTTTTATAAATCGTAAATCTATTAATATTTTTTTTATTAGGCCATATTATTTATACACCTAGTTAACTAACTGCAAAATATGTAGGTAGGTCCGAATGTATTTATGACTACGAAGCTATATCACAGAATATAAAGCTAAAGAGCCAAAGGCAACAAAATAGTTATACATATTCATAAAATAATATAAAAATCGTTAGTTTACAACCCACTTCAATGTATCATCCGCGCCCATTAATATCGAACTGGAAACATTAAAACCGGCGCGGCAATAGAAAAAGAAACGTATAGTTTCGGTAATTGCTTAATCAAATCGATTGAAGATCTATACGATCGATAGAGAGATCGATCCTCGCTTATAAGTCGTCGACCGGCGTCGGCGCAGCCCTAACAGAGCAATGAACGGTTAGACTCGAAAAAAAGAGTAAAATAAAGCACTTGAAATTTAATTGCGAGGTCGTATAATTTTTATAACTTTCTCTATGGTAAGGAGATCTTTGAAAATTTTATTTTATTGCATTTAGCGGATCGCGCCCGAGTGCAAATTAAGTGTATCGGTATATTTTATGCACACGCAAAACGGTTTGAGTAATAATTAAGGCGCGTGAGTTTACAGAAATATTGGGGGTGTCAAACTTTATAAAAACGCTTCCGATTTAATTTTATGCTAGGTCCTTTTTTGTATTGTATTGATGAGCTTAGCGCATTGGCGTTGAAGTTGGTAGTTAATACAAATAACTAGATATCAGTGGGTAAGACCATAGACTGTATGTATATTGTTCAAAGTGCGTCTAGTTGGGTTTTTTAATATATTCGTTGCAAATTAGACTAGTTTTGTCTCTATTCTATCTTTTAGTTAATTTATTGAGTAGGTTTTAAAAATGTTGAACTGATTTGTTCTTGTTTTTATTGCAATAACTTTTGCGTTTACATTTTATAATAAGTTTAATAAATATTTTTTTACTTGGCATCATCATTTTATTGTTCCCATCAAAGGGCTGTTACATGTATTTTTTTTAATAAATATTTTTTTTCTTGGCATCATCATTTTATTGTTCCCATCAAAGGGCTGTTACATCTTACATGTATTTTTTCTGTTATTTTTAAATAGTCTACTTTTTTTAGTTTTTATTTTAATTTGGTTTATTTTTAAAGTTATCATAGATCTGTTTTGTATTAGAAGTATATCAACATTTGCTGTTTTGATAATATTTGCAATTTGCAATACAATTTTTAATATAACAATATTAATTATTCAGAACACAGGTTCATTCGTTTTATTGCTTTTGTTAATCCTGTTAGCGATGAAAGTTTAGTTTTCCCTGCGAGCAAGTTCATCATCTTCATCAACTGCATAACATAGATAGTCATCTATTACACAAAATACATCTTTATCATTTATTTGAGACTAGCGACCCGCCCCGGCTCCGCACGGGAAAATGGTTATTGTGGGTTATCCTTCAGTATATTATGCATGTATTATACATATCAACCTTCCTCTTGAATCACTCTATCTATTTAAAAAAGTAGCATCATAATCCGTTGCGTAGTTTCAAAGATTTAAGCATACATAGGGACATAGGGACAGAGAAAGCGAGTTTGTTTTATACTATGTAGTGATAAATCATTTTCAT
The DNA here is from genome assembly GCA_948473455.1 of Teleiodes luculella. NCBI lineage: Eukaryota > Metazoa > Arthropoda > Insecta > Lepidoptera > Gelechiidae > Teleiodes > Teleiodes luculella. The sequence goes on from OX419605.1 coordinate 6,603,911, forward strand.
CAATATACAAAATACATCTCAATTAGGTCTAATAATACTCAGCTCTATGGCATCGATTGTGCGATACAAACAAATCATTACTCTATCTCTGTTCGTGATCGAGCTTCGTCGAACTTCGTGGATGCTCGGCCGGGATCGTGAAATGCAAAGTTATTATGACGTTATGAAAATTGGCCGTCTCCCGCGCAGCTTAATGTCTTTATGTCAGGTTCCTTGCTCGTAATGAGATATTGGGGAAAGCTGGGTTGTTGAGGTTATTGTGTTAACTGCACAAGTGTTTTCAAGTTTATCTACCATCGTCTTCATATTCAAATTAATGCCTCGTGTGATTGCTTTGATAAAGCCAGGAAGCTACTTTCTGTACTAACTGCGGTTGATGTTTCCTTTTCTGTTGCTATAAATTCTTTTATTGCTTCGTGAAGGTTAAAAAGTTTACGAAATCTGTAACTATTTATAATTTTATCTCTAAAGCAATGAATTAATAATATTTGAATTTATTATCCACAGCTACCGTAATTGATCGTTCATTACAAAAGTCAAAGTAAATTTCAAAATTCTGTAATACAAATTTTAAATCATATAATCGTATTGTCAAATCTATGAGACCGTCCTTAGTTTTTGGTTAGAACATTCTGCTGTATTACCTGATTTTATGATCATTAAAATCATGTCGTGCTTCGAAAGGTGCGTATTGTTATACATCCAAGTTACTATACCATATACCTACCATTACAACTGCCGTGTCAGAGGCATAAAAAATGTTTTTCATTTCTTCATGTATAACTTGTAATCATGTGTGTGTTTTATAACTCTCATGATGATATAAAACTATGTAGGTAATACTATCAATAATATCGAACATCATATCGAAAGGGAAAATCACACCAATGTAATTAAAAGGTTATAAAACATCCTCGCCTTCGTCAAACACATAATTATTACTACAATATATTGTTTCATAATAATTATTATTTAGTGGATGTTTGGTCCAGTCGGGGCGGGACCAAACGAGTTGGGGTCAAACCAGGTCATGGGACGAGCTGCAGATGAAGACACAACTGCAGATGAAATTAAAAATGTAGGTTCAATATACATATTTTATGTTCTGTGGCGAACATTTGATAACTTGTAAACTGTCAGTGAAGTGGATTAAACTAATGTTCTTTAATTATATTAGAACTAGCTTTCCGCCTCAGCGGCTCCGCCCGCATTAACAATTTTCCCCGTAGGAATGAGGCATTTTCCCGCGGTAAAAGGTAGCCTATGTTACTCAGGTTGAATGTAGCTTTCTAATGATGAAAAAAATTTTGAAATCGGTTCATTAGTTTTTAATCCAATTATCTTCTCTTTTATCCAAAAGCTGCATCATATATGTACTACGTAGGTTATCGTATTTACTAAATTATTAAATAAAGTCTGTCTGTCGTATGTAAAATGTATTTACATAAATAAACTTAAAATTGGCCAAAACATGTGTGGAGGACATCTTACATACCGCTCTATGAGTATCAGATGTTACCAGACATCTGGAATAAAGACATAAATAAATAATTATAGAAATAAACAAATCCAGAGAAAGCAAATCAAGATGCTTATCACACTATGCGATTTTTGCCACAGGCACGATTGGAACTTGCAACCATGAGTTTCGTAGTTAGATGTAATTCCCAATGTACCAACTTGGGGTCAATACTCGTATATATGTAATTTATATATATTTTTAACTTTGTCATTACCATGGTGATATATTATAATCCCTGTAGCACAGCAACGGTGTTCTAACTTAACCACCATCAATAATGCCTTCAACAAATACTGTGGTTTCATCAATTATGGTCTAGTGTGCGAGATGGACTTGTATGACCGCTCGTGGTTTTTTTTTTGTATTTGTTATAAATTAATGCTTTCGACTTCTTTTTCGTTTTGAAATCATATTATTAAAACTAATGAAAGTAGGTACCTATTCCTTTATTGTACAGTGTATGTATACGAAAATAAAAAGGAATTAAAAGAAAAATATATTTACATATTTAGGTTAGCAATTTCTTGGTTGAAAATTGGACCATAATAAAAATTTTATCATTTACGTGCTTCAATTATACATAACATGAATATCTTTTAGTAGTTATTTTTAAATTAGACAAATACGACGGTTTTGAAAAACTTTCCCAAAGACAAAATTCTTGGGAAAGAAAAAGCTGTCGACACTCCTTCATATACAATTTTTGTTTCGTTTCCAGATGTCGTTTCTCTGGGGAAGTTGTTCAGATATACATATTGTCTGAGCAACTGGATCTATATTATATTTTCAGTTTTTGCTCAGCTGTTCGTCACTTATACCATGTACCTAATATTAAAACTCTCTATTCAGTGACCCCAGTCTAGTATACAATTAAAAGCCTGTCTCAAGCCTCGATCTCTAAATTGAATTATAGTCAGGATCCTCTAAATTTTTTAATGAAATTATCGTGTCAGTGAGAAGTTTATTCACCTATTGTCAATTTGTTTGTTTCAATGTGCCTAATTTTATTGCCGTTGGATTTTGAATTCATCTTATCGAAGACAAATTGGTGAAGTGCTAATTTTGTATGAGAATAGATATTGTGTTTTACAGTTATGTTAATATCTGTCTTATTAGTTTTAATTTTCATGTTTAAAAAAATATTTATGCTTGTCTCTCCATAATTATGACAAAAGAATTTAAAATTGTATAATGGTCAATTTTATTTTAAAGTCGTTTAATTTTATACGCCTATTAAACCTTTTTCGTTTTGATGTTTTACTTAAAAAGTGCACTAACTTGCTAAAATATAAAAACAATAATTTGGTGGTATTTCACAATGATTTGGATCTTCAGGACCGTGACATGACCAGAAAATACGGCCACAAAATATTTGTACAGTCGAGCCCATAATTCTGTACAGTCAGCGTCGTAATAGGCACACAGGAGCGCGACGAATCCGGACCTTCTCTAAATAAAACGCTCTGACCGGTACAAAAAATGCTGGACCTCGTATTGGACAAAAAATAAACGAAATCAAAGTTGGTATAGCAATAACTTACGGTAGCAGGTAGAGGTGGACAATTTTGTCTCCTCGTAATATAGTAGAATTAAGGAAAAATATTTTTTCTGACTTACAATAGAAATAGTGCTGTGCTTAACAAATAGGTAAGATGATTACTTTCATGTTCAAAAAATGTTCTATTTTCACGAAAATAAATAAATTAAATTTTTTATGAAGAACCAAAGTAGAATACCAAATATTAATATTTGACAAAAGCTTTGATAAAGTTTCTAAAAACCTTAAAGAGAGAATAAAACGATGCAGTCACTTCTCAAGCAACATCAATATGTCAGCTGAAGAACATGCTTCCTCCTCAGAACTCACATCCATTCAAGAAAAAATAAAAAACAACTAAGTTGTAAAGTCGTCGCGTCGACAGAGCCATCTTTCTGGGGTAGAACTAATTGGCATTCGTTGGTTATACTTAAAAAAGTTATTTGTTAAACTCACAGCACTATTTTGATTGATCTTCCGAAGTGGGGACGTGAGGTTGGATCCGACAAAAAATATCTCAATCGCTTCAGCCCAGCCGAATGGGATGTCGAAACGGTCATGTATGAAGATTGGATGATGATCAAAAGGCGGTTATTAGCGATTGCTGAGATGCATGCGTTGAAATATTAAACATGCAGTAATAGTATCAGATGAAGAAGGAAGATTAAAAGTAACGGTGATTCGCTTTTTAATACCCTACTACTACTACTTGCCAATGGTCCTAATAAAGCTTACATTGTTGTATCAAAAAGGTAGCTTTTTGCATCATCAAATTCGTATCTATTCTATGTAGCTACGAATATAATGCACTTAATATTTACAGTTAAAGTTCAGTAATCTCAAATACGAGTAAAGAAAAAGTTTTGAATGATATTACGGTGAAACATATTTGTTTTTCTTAAGAACAACATAGATAGATAGAAAGAAAGAACCACTACTCAATCTAACCCAGCAGTCGCTATCACCTTGTATCTCGATCAACTGTAACATATACTCCGACGACATCATAATAGGGAGCACACCTGACTTGCCTTAGCACTTAAATATATAAAAGCATTGTGCTCGAATTCTATCTGAGGAGTTGCTAACAAGGGTTTTTGAAAAAACGAATGCGCCCGCGATCCCATAACAATGCCCAGACGATCAGGTAGAATAAATTTCCTATTGTATTTTTGGCTTTGAATCTGGAAGGACGAACGGTTGTAGTTTTTGGGATGTAGGTACGCTCTGAGATCTCTTTTGGAGGCTGTTGTGCTGTTTCTGTGTATTTATTTATTTATCTTAAATTTTGTGCATGTTTGTTTATGTAAGTGTAGGAATGAAGTAGTCGTTTTTCATCCATACGTTTCTCTACTATATCAGCTGTAATATTATAATTGTCTAGTGTTGGCCTTTCAACCAGAAGAGGCAGGCAAAATTTTGGATTTTGGCTACTATCTGGTTTACATTTGGTTTACATCTTCAGTTGTTAAATACGGAATTAAACCCCCAGAAGGAATTAGTAAATTTTTTAACAGGGGATCACTTGACCACGAATAAACCATTATTTAAATACTTATCAAGCTATGTAAGTTTCCGGTTTCGATTTTGATCCGTATCAAACAAACCGAATCATTTAACATATTCCTCCACAGATAAAACTTTCGTCTAATTAATAACTTCGACCATTAATTCCTCAGTTTATTGAGTTTCATAGTAAACAGATAAGCCTTAGAAATTCTTTCCGAAAACATCCATAAAGATGACTGTGATAAAAACAAAACCCAATACATATTACCACATGTTGATCCGAGATAGAGATATTGTGATATGAAAAATTATTAAAAATATATATTTCTTGTACAAATCGTGGGCTGCACCGTTAAAATTAATGACATATCTTTCCGCTGCGCCGGCGCAGCAGTGTCGGTTACCCTGCTCCTCTACCTGACGCGTATTTAGACATCAAATACGCTTTTTTGTTCCCGATATCTGTGAAACAAGTTTCGGGAACACAAAACAATTTCTTTTGTTGGACACTTTTAATGATTTTCGACACTTTGTGTGATTGTATGGGGCGGGGTGTTCTGCGAAGGCCACGCGGGGTTGTGTGGAAAAAATGTATGAGACGGAATGTGCAAGGTGTGCTGTCAGGGATATTTACGATTGACGCAAAACGTGGCAAATCCGGCAAATGATACCTTATTGAGGGATTTCATGATACCATTGTATAAATTGGTTTCGGTTTAGCTGCTACTGAATTTTATTGTTACTACTTTATTTGTGTGATACAAGTTATCCTGCTAATACATATTATAAACGTTAAAGTTTATGAGTATGGATGGATGTATGTTTGTTACTCTTTCACGCAAAAACTACTGAATGTATTTTAATTAAACTTTACAGTAAGTAACATAGTTTATACATCAGAATAACACATAGGCAACCTTTTACCGCGGGAAAAATCTAGTTAGTTAGGCAGAAAGCTAGTTAAACATGTTGTTGGCGGACGGCGTTTTTGACTTACCTCTCCGGTGGTGAAGGTATAAATAAATCGATTTTGCAATACAATCATTAGGTAAAAAAAAAACTGAAGCAAGCTGGAACCTAAAGTACATAACAATTCTAAGTACATTGAGTAAATAAACTATTGTTTTAGTTTCATAAGTCTATCTCAAGTGGCCCCGCTAAGTAGAACCACACAGAATTTTACTTAACGTAGACTAATTTTTAAGTCATAGTTCTTAAGCACAAAAAGCACATCACATAAACTTTTAACTGACCACAAACAAACATTACCTTATGTAAAGCGGGTACATACACAGCATGATGTGGCATCAGTAGACCATCAGCAGCGCAGGCGCAGGTGATAATCACAGTTTGCCGCGCGAGTTAGCGGAGTAGCGCGAGCTACCGGCGCACACGCATCTTGGGAAGCGGTACTAATGGTCACAAGTGGTCAAACTTCATTAAAACGAAAGTAGAACTTGAAAATGTGTTTGAAGTGACTGAAACATTCAAAACGGTATGTAAGAAACCTACAAATGAGAAGTGGGTAAAAAAAAACACGCAATGGATGCATATCTAATAAATTTTCTACGAGGTTTATCACACAAGACTTTCTAGTTTTAAATTCGAGATTAAAAGTCATACCCCATTTAGTGGCTACATTTTACAAAAAAATGTGTTTGCATATAAAATGAAGATTAAAAAAGCGATGGTGGTTCTTATAGAGAGAAAGTAAAAAATAAAACATAAGTACTTACATAAAAATCATTAATAATTCTATTCTGACCAGTTACAGTTAAACAATCTTAAACAATGAAAATCCAATTGAAACTCTCTCAAATCTCACTCAAGCGAGAAGCAAACGAGAGCCTCTAGTAGCGCTGCCCATGTTTGGGCGCTATTATCTTGACGTTGATTTAGGCTGCGTGCGCGCAAGCCCACTGCGTTAGTTTTGGACACGAGACTTGTTTTGTTTGCTCTCCGGTGATGAGATAAGTACTTAATGAACTTAGTGAGATGGAGATTTTGAAATCATGAAGTGAAACTGGATTTGATGAATTGATGAAAAATTGAGGAAATGGAAGTAGATATAAAATCATCACTTGACTGACCCGCATAAAAATACACAAGTCAATAACGAAAGGATTAATAGAGTAGTACTTCATTTCAGAAGAGTTGCTATCGTTAATCTAGACAATGAAATTATAAAAAAAGCCTAAAGGCCTTTGAGCGCGAATGGACCTCTTTAGGCTGAAATAATGTTGATGATGATGATATTTATGTAGACAAAACTTTCTCCAAAGCTTACGATTTAAACACTTCAACCAACAAAATAGTTCAAGGCAATATATTACCCTGAGTTATCAGATCGAAAAAACTCCCATGAAAGCTTTAAGTTTCTTTGCTTGAAGCACCGGAAGCTTCCTAAGTATTAAACAATCAAGCACAGACTGTAAGAGTTCATACTATCTTATCTGACGGACAGACAGACAGACAGGATACAAGCGTTAGTCCCCCTTGTGGTAAAGAACACACAGTTAATACGTTAAAAAGATGATTGCTCCATGCTGGGTATGAAATTTGATACGATACGTTGAGATTGGGCTAGTGATGAAGATTTGCCTTTATCTCTTCATTGGGAGATATCAAATGAAAATTTATGTATTTTGAGGATATTTTATATTATCTACATCTACCTACACTAATATTATAAAGAGGAAAGATTTGTATTTTTGTATTGTTGTGTAATGAATAAACTCAAAAACTACTTTGCCGATTTCAAAAATTCATTCACCATTAGAAAGCTACATTCACCCTGAGTAACATAGGCTACCTTTTACCGCGGAAAAATGCCTCATCTCACTGGAAAAACTGGCGGAAAGCTAGTACATATATTATTATATAGAGTCCATGAAACTTAATCAATTTTCTATTTTATAGTCGATTAGAAATGTTGTTATTCAATGTGGTTTAACAGAAACTAACAAACTAGGTATACAAACAAGGCCTAAGGAACATCTAGACTAAAAAACTTTCTCGGAGCCGATAATAGGCAGTTAAAGTTGGTCGGAACCAGTTTTGGTCGGAATGCGCGCGAGTGGGCGCTAGTTCGATTCCCAGAGTGTTTGGATAACGCAGTGAAGGGATTTTTACTGAACCGATGACAGGATTATCTTTGGAACAATTGAACTATAATAATAAATATAAAGATTAGAAGAAAAATACGCAACGAATAGGTAAAAAAAATCATAGAACAATTTTGATTTTACTGTTAAGATTTTTTTGTCATGTCAAAGAAAACAATATGTTCAGTCACTGCTGACGAAACACGCTCATACATAATGAAGAAGAAAAATAAATTAAACATGTATAAAACCGGGAAAAAGAAGAAAATAAATAACCTTAAATACATAATTATTTTCTTGTTAGTGCTCAAAGTATAAAACCAGAACTAAAATAAAATAATCTGAAGATTTATATAAATAATCATAAATGAATTCACCTATCACTACACTACAACATTATTTATAATTTAATTTATTGACAATCATTAAATGGTGCAATTAATGGTAGTTATGATTATATTACGTCAGCTACTACACAGTATGAAGTTATATTTTCTCTGTTTGGATAAGACGTTGTATGTAGCCATGATGAAACCGAGAAATTGCTTTGGTAACACTCTTTATCAGTGAGATTGTGTTTTATTGTAATTTATGTATCTTTCCGGATGTAAGTGTATTATTATTGAATTTATGGATGAGTTTGGATGTAGTACGGAATTAGTATGTTCCAAAAATAATATTAGTAATGGTTAGTTTATGTTCCTTTTTTTCTGATATACAGTCGTGCGTGTCCTGTTGTGTCACATTTTCGTTTCCACCTAGATGTGTGATCGAAACATGTATATTTTTTCTTAAAAACACATTTTCTTCTAAATGTCAGTAATATTCACTGAGAATAGACGCTGAACGGAAGCGTTCATAATTAATTTGCAAAATTTGCATTGTGATGAGTATTGTGTTGAAAACACTACATCATAATAATAAGCTGGATCTGGACAAGTTGATGACAGGGCTTTAGCCTGACCAGTTAACTATTACGTGGCAGAACTCTTCACAATACTATGAGCACTGATTACTGGCCATATAGCGTAGAGAGATGGGCAAGGAACCTATTCGATTGTGATTGAGTTGACTCAGAACTGATTCGTTGAATTTTGTATGTAGGAAATGGCTATAAGTACAATTAAATTTTGAAATATAAATATCACGGGAATTAAAATCACAAAACATGGTGTTAAGTATGTGCAAGATACTAAATAATAACTGATAAATAAATAAATAAATAATAACTGCAAAGGGACATACCCACTTTCAATAAGTTGATCAAACAATTTCAATAACATATGTCTTATCTATAAATTGTACTGTAAATCAGTGGTTTATTCAGTCAGTTGATGCTATTACACATAAAAATATTATATTGTCCTTTACAACAATAAAACTATATCCACCAAATTAGTCGCATCAGCTCAATTCTATTCAAATTTGACGACTTGAATCATCATTATAGTCTCTGTATCTGCCAGTACAACACTGAACAATAATAATGCGCTTCGTAACGAGTGCAGCCCGGGGCCAAACATTAATTGCCGCTTTTGTATTTATGAGATCCCTTGTAAAATTTATATGTCATATAGAAGAATACTAAAGCCATAAAGGTGGTATGAGAGCAGATTTTGATTGTGGGTTTTCGCGAGAGTTGTAAAGTCTACGACCACTGATTTCGTGGATACACCTTCTTTATTTTAATCAAAATGATCGGGTTTAATATCATTTTGTTATTTAGTATTAATTAACATATTGGAAATTTTACTAGGTATTTTAAATACATTACACAGATAAAATTATTGTAGATTTTATTTGGCTGTAAGAAGTTCTTAACTTTTCCTCGGCAACGACGTTTAGATATTTATTTCGGCAACTTTTGTACTTCGCCCGTAAACTATTTAAAAAAAATCAATAACTGCCCCATCAAACATAATGGAAAGATGACATTTACAATAACTCTTGCGACAACATCAAACGCTCCAAAATTACTTACATATTTGACAGTAAATTTGCTTTGAAGAGGATATTTTGGAAAAAATGGTTCTAATCCCAAATAGGGCATTGTTTGAACAAGTGCTCGGATGAATTGTTGGTCGAGTATGGTGAATATCATCCCATTGTGGGACTTCGTGACAGGTTGGGTATCCCAACAATGGGTGCTGAGGATTTGTGAAAATTATGGGGTTTAAGACGTATTGTGGATAAGGATGTACAGTGGTCTAATTGTGTTTTTTTCATCTTGGATCCAGTATTTTGCTGATTCCTGTACCTGGTCACTTTTCTTTCAATGAACCTTCTACTTATGTTTAAGTTCTAGATCGTTTCCCTGTTGTTTATTTTAGAGAAATATGAACATGTATGTGTTTGAATTTGGTTTAGTTTAAGCATGTATCTCTAAAAGTGTTTCCAAGAACACATTTAACGTCTAATATTGACAGAACGAGACGGGATGAACAGTAGCTTATTGGTATTTTGGATTCTGGTTCAGAAATGTCAATATTGATTTTCGGAGATGCAGCGGTAGCTGTTGTATGCTTTTTTAAATTAGTAGGTATTTATGCTAAAAAAGTATAAATGTTGTTAGTAATATATATGTAACTTAAATAACAAAATGTTTTGGCCTTTGGATGGCAATGTAGTTCTTGAGTTGCTAACTTGTTGCTAGACAATTTTAAAATCTTTCTACGAGTATTGTCTTTTAAATCTTCATCTATATGAATTTAATATCTTTCAAATTCATCATTATCTTTAAAAATATGTAGTCTTAGTCAAGTCTATTCCTTGTTTCCTATTTAAGTAGTCATCCCTTATTCCCGGTAGATGATGAGTGGTGGCGTGCGCAAACAGGCAAATATTGACGGTGGCAGGTCGGGCGTCGCGCGGCTTACTCCCAGCGCTAATATTTACTTGCGCACGCGCACCCAGGGTTGTCTACTCTGTATCTTTATCTTAAACTTCGGAGGACGCAAGTGAGAAAAATCGTGCGATAAGAGATATATTTATGTTTGTTTAAATAAAATAGAAACATTTTACATTAACAAGTTGATGAACGAGCATATGCATCATAATAATACTTTCTTAATATATTTTTTTATTATATTAAACAAATACATACTAAATCCATGTGGGCCCCTATTATAATAATAAAAAAAAGTTAAACTACATCAAATAAACATATATAATAATATATTAAATACAATATGATTACATGCGTCAAAATAATACTTTCACAATAACATTTTTATTATATTTAATAGCCTCTAACAATAGAACCATCCGATAGAAAATCCGTATTTCGAATGACATTCCGTACGAAAGCAGATCCGAGTATTTTTTTCTTTGTGTTTTTTTTGTGTATTTTTTTTTTATTTCTCGTGTCGCAAAAGTACGACGAATCAAGCTTCACCGGATTTGAAATCCGAGTTTAATACCAACACAACCATGGGACGCACAGGTTTGGTGTCATAGTAAAAGAATATGTTAATTATGTGTTCTATCCGAAAATAACACTTTTTTTCTCTGGCCGGCATTTTTACTTTTTGGTCCAAATTGTATGAAAAGTGAACTTGAAATCCGAGTTTATACCAACACAACTATGGGACGCACAGGATTGGTGTCATAGTAAAAGAATACAGGAATTGTGTGTTCTACCCGAAAATTATACTTTTTTTTGCTGGCCGGCACTTTTACTTTTTGGTCCAAAATGAATGATATCCTTTACAAAAAAACAAAAGCTAAGCAATTTTGATTCTTATATAAACTTTTACATAGATTTCCAGTTAGATAGAGCAGTTCAAATAAAAAATGACTATTTTTTATAAACGTTTCGTTCGACAACCCTAACAAATTTGAACAAGCACCATTAAAAGAGCAAACGAAACGAAAGCAGAAATATTTCAGCTTCAACATACACTGCTTCCTTTTAATGACACTATCAGTTGCATTATATAAACAATCGTCGATGTATGGTTTCCTGGCGATATGCTCTAGTTTGTCTCTCGGTATTAAATTTATATGTCACATTGTCAAATGTTTGTTTTAATTTGGTGGAAGCTCGTCGTTTATTTGGAAAGCTGGAAATCATTTTAGGTTTAACTTTAAAACAATATTTGCTACGGGAAATGTCGTTCGTGTATATTTTTATTGTAAACTGTAATATATCAGAATATCGTTTTAAAGGAGATCATTCACGTTTCATACAATGTTGGACCAAAAAAGTGAAAATGCCGGCCAAGAAAAAAAAGTGTAATTTTCGGATAGAACACGTCGTAGTTTCTATATTTCTTTACATTTTTTTTTACATTTTCTTTATTTTTATTTTTTTTTTCACTTTTTTTTCTTAATAATAAACAAAAAAAGTCAATGAATGATCATTCTTATGCATCATAATAATACTTTCATAATATATTTTTTAAATAAATAAAACAAATACATACTTAATTCGTGTGGGCCTGTGGGCCCCTATTATAATAATAATAAAAAAAGTTAAACTTCATAAAATAAAGGAATATGATAATTATACTCAATACAATATGACTACATGCGCTGTGATATGCGTCAAAATAATACTTTTATAACAACATTTTTATTATTTAATTAATAGCTTCTAACAATACAACCATCCATGGGGTCCACAGGATTAGTGTCATAGTAAAAGAATACAGGAATTGTGTGTTCTACCCGAAAGTTATACTTTTTTCTGCTGGCCGGCACTTTTACTTTTTTGGTCCAAAATGAATGATACCCTTTTAGGTTGATCCTTTAATAAAATCACAAGCAACGAATATATTTTCTTTGTTAGAACACAGACTTAACTGATCTTCAGTGATGAAAAAACAAAACAATCTTCTAAGTTTATAAAAGTGAATCAATTTACTATAACTATAATTATATTTAGAACGTACTCGCCGAGATATTTTTTAAAATACACATTGAAAAAGTGAACTGAATTAAGTGTTAGGCCATAAAATTACATATATTAGCTGTTGTGTAGGTACACGTTTGTGTCCTATGGCGAGAGATAAAGTCTTGGAGCCGAGAGAGCCGTCCGCGGGTTTTAGTGATGTTTCTGTGGCGATTATATCGATAACGAATAAATAATTATTAAGGGAATTTCTAACTGGTGAAGACGGTTGGACCGATTGCTCTTTGGTTACGAATTACAGAATTCAAAAATATTTTTATATCTTCTGAAATGATTGCTGCTCCTGTGTTTTGTAATTGATATAGGTAACACAGTAAATATTATTATACTTGTTGTATATTTAATAACCACAGGTACAGTAAGCACGCTTCACTAAAAATATTTATTCCAATAATCGTAGAATAATTTTACAGTTCAAAGTTATCTATCCACTCATACGGCCCAACTGCCCAACTGAAACCCGTGCTTCGTCCCATGTGTATCTAAATAAGTAACAGTTTTATAGATTGGAAGAGACGTGAAATACTTCTTTAGCAATATTTTAAGCTGTATGGCAAGGCTTGCTAATAGTTACACTTAAGTGTCAGAGCTTTCCATTTGTTTAGATTAAACAGTGCCATAATTAAAAAATATCGATACTTCATCCCATCACTAGCCTTTCTTCTCCCACAATAATAGTCGGGGCGTGTCGGAGGAGTACAAAACGAGTACCAAAGCACAAACTGGTATATTGTTATTACCACATGACGAATACGGGTAATAACTGCGCGCGCGATTATAGTGCGGTAATAGATCGGTTTCAGGTTCGGCTGGGTGAGCTTCTTGTGTTGATTTAAGACCCGGTATAAATTTGTTCAGTGTATTGTGCAGGCAGCGAGCTGGGTCTGTCGTACGTATCGGACATAAAGCTTCTAGATATTAAATTAAACAAGTGTTTTGTTTATTTAGGCTTGAAGAAGACATTGCTTTTTTAATTTATAACTTATAACTAACTCACTTTTTATGGAGAGTGAGAAGAGCTTCATAAAGTCTCAAATCGATTTACCTAAAAAATTATTGATGTCACTATATACGTAAAAGATAGTGAAAGTGGTGATGAAATGAACGAAATAGTTCTTCTGAAACAGTCATCAAAAGGAAATTAAAGAAAAAACTAAGATATTGTACAGCAATGCTGCAATGCAACGTATAAAAGCAATGCTGACAATTTTAAACGACAATCTAGTAACTTCTCAGAATCACAAAGCAGCAGATCTAACTCATATAAAATTCAAATAATTATAAAGAAGATTAATTAACGATAAAGCAGCGCGTACGCATAGGATTGACATCTTTATCACGCCACTCCTAGCGTGTAGGCCGTTAATTTTGATGCATGAGGCTAACCACGGCCTGCTTGAAAAAGGAGAACAAAGTGATTAATTCCTCTCGTACGTTTTAATTATGCAAATCCTTATTCAATGCGTAAGTGCTTTTATCGTAATTGAGGCGCTTATCTGGCTGTGGAGACGTTTTGGTGATTCGTCTTCTTAGGACGTTCCGAATGATTATCCCAAGAAATACATTACAATGTTGCTCAAGATTGTCCTGATAGATAATATTAGGTAGTTAATTGAAATTTTGAATGCAATTGTAAAATCTTTTCCTTTTTTTCTAGTTGGCAGCAGAATCAGATAGTCTCGGCTCAATAATTAGCTAAACTATTTTATAATAATATTTCGGTGAAGTGTTTTTTACAACTGCAATGTTGATAATTAAAAAAATATATCTGTTCACTATTCCTTCGTGATTTTTAAATTATTTAGCCATACTATTCTACAAATAAAAATATTAATATATCGTATTAAACCTTAGCACTTTTAATAAAACCTGTGCCATATTATGATTAAATACTCTTTTCAACACGATTCGTAAATAATTTCAAATCGTCAATCTCTCTCAACAAATACTCCAAGAATTCTCACCTAGCATCATTTTTCATAAACGCATTGCTTGCACTCACGTTCTCGTATCTCATCTCATTTATATCAACGCTCACAATATAAACAGAATCGCCTAAGCTCGCGCCGCGTCTGCCGAGCTTGCTGTAATCATAGTGATGCGCGTTCCTCTATATAATTTACTACGGATTGAGTTATTAGTACTGACTCGGTACCGGTTTTTGTGGTTCCTTATCCTTTCCTGTTCTATGAAGAAACTGATTCAGTTTACTTAGTTTATGTTCAGGTATTAATTTATGTTGTGGTTTGTTTTATCTGATATTGTTTGTTCATTGACGCTTTTCTCTCTTTCTTCTTTTTGTGGACGTTCCTTTTATATTATTATTAGACATCTATATCTACATTTATATCTTTCATTTCATAAACTTCTTATTTTTGAAAATCGATGACAAATTCAAATTTCTTGGTATTATCCGGATACGGAACCTTATCTATTTCGACGTCTACCTTCTCCTTGACTGGTTTTAATACACTCGGCTTTTCAACTTCTTAATGTGATTTTGATATGGCGAGAGCATCCCACATTAGTACAGCCTCCACGTCAATTAAGATGTTTCGGACGCTTCGGCGACGAAAATGTTATTAGGAAACCATTTGGATTCAAATTTATACAGATTACTTCTACGCTCTGATCTTATCGCGTTATAGAGACGAGTGGTTTTTTGTGAAAGGTCGTTGACTTATCTATATCTAACGTGTGTAATATACAACACCTGAATATTTATTTCTTTGTTTGTTTATAGCTTTGAAGTTAACGTGATCTTTGATCATCATATCTGTAAGCTATCTATCTTTGTTTAGTTGTTTAACCTTGTTTTTATTTAATCATTTGATCTTTAATCTTCCTTTACAATAATGTTAACTTCCGTTTATCTTTATTGTTTAACTAGATGTTCTTATAAATGCATTTCTTTGTTAGAAATATCGCGTGGGTAGTCATAGTCCCTCCATAGTGTGGTAATTATGTGTTTTTCAGACAAACAAATTAATAAAGTTTTCAAACTTGTGTGGCACGATCCCTTGGGGTGTGGTGTTCAAAACTCACAACTCTCCCCCCCCCTCCACCTGACGCAACACCCCCCCTCGCAGGGTAATGTGTCCCTTTTATCGGTTTTATCATATTTTCTCGAACACTATAATTGATACAAAAAAAGTGTCAAAAGTAAAAATGATCCTCATTAAATTGTAAACAAATGTGTTTTACATCTTATTTTGATAGGCTTGACGGTTTTCAAGCTGTAGCTAGTTGAAAAACTAAAATGAAATAGTTCATCAGATTAACAACAATATAGTCATTATTTATTGGAATGAAGTAAATAAAAAGCTGTAGGTGGAATCATACCGCAGTGTCTTAAGTCTAAAGACTTTGACCAATGTGTGTTGCCAGTGATGACTTACGGATCTGAGACGTGGTCGCTAACGATGGGCCTCAAAAGAAAGCTCAAAGTCACCCAAAGAGTGATGGAGAGGGCTATGCTTGGAGTTTCCTTGCGTGATCGAATCAGGAATTATGAGATCCGCAGGCGAACCAGAGTCACCGACATAGCCCGAAGAATCGCTAAACTTAAGTGGCAATGGGCTGGGCACATTGCACGTAGAACCGACGGCCGTTGGGGCAGAAAGGTTCTTGAATGGCGACCGCCCGCCGGAAGACGTAGTGTGGGCAGGCCCCCCACGAGGTGGACCGACGATCTGGTGAGGGTCGCGGGAAGCCGCTGGATGCGGGCAGCGCAGGACCGCGATCATTGTGGAGATTCTTGGGGGAGGCCTTTGTCCAGCAGTGGACGTCTTTCGGCTGAGATGATGATGAGGTGGAATAATTATAACCATTTTAATATTATAAAAGTCTAAATAGGAAAATAAAAACACTAATCAACAGTCCCTTCAGCTTGCTCAAGCATCTTTTTCCGCAGCCTTGCTTACAAGCACACGATATCAATTTAAGTATTGAAGCCGGAGCTGGTGATTGTTTTGTGGGTATAGGATTCAAGAAAGCGTCGGTTTTTGTCCAGCCCCATTCTTCTGGATTTAATATATTACCCAGCCATGCTTGAACTTGCAAATAGGCCCGCCTTGAATGCTGATGTGCCGCAGATGAGGTAGGCGGCAGTTTTGATAGTAGCACTGCGCTTTTTGCTTGCCCAACAAGTTTATTGAAAAATAGACATGGGTAAGTGATGCGAGTAATATCACGCAAGTAATATCACTTGGAGCAGTGATGCAACATTACTCATTACGCGACGTATCCGAACATCACTCATCACTTGACATCACTTGCATCAAAATGCTAACTACAGTTCCGTTTAGTGGTTCTGTTTAAAATTCTATGAGCTGTAGATATATTGTATGCAATTTTGGTGTTCATTTTAAAGGTCTAAAAGGCAACATTTTCCGTACCTAATTATCATTTTTATGGATGGCGGAAATAAATTTTCATACATATACAATCACTACACGAAATAAAATACACATAAAACACACACGTCATACTAGTATACGCTCGGTCGAATGTGATGTTGTGGTACACAGAATATCATATCACTATGTAATGAACCACCTAAAGTTGCATGTAATGCCAAAATCTCAAGTAATGTTTCGAGTGATTGTAACATCACAAAGTAATATTACTTGAATGAAAGTGATGAGTGATGTTGCATCACTCCTTCGGGTACCGTTTTGCGCATCTCTATTGAAAAATATAAATCTGTGTTCATCAAGGCTATTTTCTGATGGCTTCGCGCCGTATAACGCTAAAATGAACTTTTCGCCAGCAGTATCGATTTGCTCATGAGTGGCATTTTTGTTGTTGAAGATGCCGATAAAGTCCTGCAGATCTTTTCTTTTGTTGAATAACTGAACAGCTTGTATTTTGCCTTTTCCAAAAAATGAAGAAGTTGTATCACATCCAGTCATTGCGTGAAGGAAGAGAATAGAATCTTTGCATCTTTGAACCAATCCTGCATCAGAAAGACTTGAACAACACCAAGCGTGGCCGCTCTGTATACAACACGTAGTAGTCAGAGTAATAATCATATAACGCTCTCGCTCTATCTTGCGAATGGGACGCATATTTATTGATGCTCTGGCAACGTCGCGTGCTTCTTCCTACAAGCCATTCTATACAGTTCCCGCCATAACAAAATTCATCACTGTAGGTGTAGGTAGGTACCACAGAACATTTAAAAGAGATACCTCTTTTAAATGTTCTGTGGTAGGTACATACTCAGAAGTTTTTAATGACTCGAGAAATATTATAAAAAGGTAATGAGATTATTGACAGCTTGTTTTGCAGACCAGCTATTGATTTAAGTCCTGCGCTTTCTTTCATTTATTTTATAGAGTGATTTAAGAGGGAATTGAGCAGGCAACATATTTTTTTTGGCTTTAGTCTATTTTACCAAAATTTAACTAGCTATACCTCGAATATCATAAAGCCTATATGAATATGTATTTAACCTTTTGTGTTGCCCATTTGATGAAGATTATTTTTGTCTTAAACGCTTTGTCCGTATCTGTAACTGTTTTCGAGGAAAGGTGAAAAAACCGATAAAAGGGACACATTTCACGACAAGGGGAGGTGTTGCGTCAGGTGGAGGGGGGGGGAGAGTTATGAGTTTTGAATACCACACCCAAAGGTGTCATGCCACACAAGTTTCAAAACTTTATTAATTTGTTTGTCTTTCCCATACATTGATTACATAGAATTACTGCACTACCAGTGACATAATAAGACATAATTATCTTATAAAATTTACACATAATCATAAGCAAGGAAATGTTACGGACACTTTGTATAATCTTATGTTAATGACCTAGTATAAATATGTATAATGACTATTCTTGTTGCATTATCTTCATCATATGACATGCTGATGAACGTAGCGGCAAAAAAGATGAGTAGATGAATAATAAATAATTTTCTTCGGGGTAAGAACATAAAATTTCTAAAATGTACGGCCAAGTGTACGAAAAAGTTAAGGGTATATTTTATCTAATACTAGGACAAACTGTCTACCTGCGGCTGCTTCTACATTTTTTTTTGACTTTTCCATCTAAACCATCTAAATCTAGTTTTAGTTTTAGATAAAAAGTTGCAGACAGATTTTATGATTTCAATTTTATGTTTACAGACGTCTTCAGCCTTTCAGTAAGTCATAAAATACTCGTGACACATAGTCTTTCATTCTTTCTTGTGCTTTAATGTGCTTCACTTCAGATGGTTTTTGTTAAAACATTGTGTGTTAGAATAAAATGTAGAAAGTGCCCCTGATGATGCTCATGTGAGCGAAACTAGTTGGGTTTCCCAATAAATATATAAGTGAAACAAGTACAAGTGTTTTTCAAAAAACTATGAATACATAGTCTTTCTTCTGCTTTATAATTGATATTGAGAAGACCCAAAGAATATTTTTTTTTTAATAATGATATCGTGATTACTTCTCGCGTCTCATCTGTATCTACAATAATCCTGTCTCTATGAACATTATCGCATCACCATACAGAGACAATCGCCTAAATTAGTCGTCACACGTCTCTCCTTTTTTTCTTCTTATAAATTACCTCATTATTGTCTGGTCCTTCGAGCCGGAGCGTGGGCGTTTGTCGCTTTCTTCTTCAAAAGTTTTGGTTAAGTTTGAGCTGAACTTAATTTTAACGGTTCTGTGTTAATATAAAACTTTATTGTTATTTGAACTGTGTTTGATTCATTTACCATTTCTTAAACCTATAAATAACTGCGAAGTCCAATCCGCCTGCCAAGCGTAGGGATTATAACATCGTCACTAGACCAAGGACCTTTTATGAACCTTTTCTTCTTTCTTCTTTTATGAGTTCTTATGGTAGCTCCCTGCCATCGGGTCTACTTTTTAATTGACTTACGGTTGAAACGCAAATCGATGTATCATATACCAACGCCTCTAGCCTAGAGGATTTAGGGACGACGGTTTAAGGGACCCTTGGACCCCGAGCTGCGGATCTCCAATCATCTAAGTTTTTTATTCTGTTCCTCTCACATTGTAGGGTAATCACCGCGGGTCGTTATCTCAATGATCTTGAATTAACATGTTCTGATGACGGGGACCTTTTGATTGTGTGAGAGTCTTCAGCTAAATCACTAAATAATGTTATAATAAAAGCCCAAGCCTGTTTGTTACACTGCAGGAAGATTGTGTGATTTATCAGATATACCTACTTTGAATAAACAGTATTAAATTTTGTTAATTTATATTGTTTAATCTCGAATAATTTTATATTTATTAGCAGTTTTGTGATATTATCTATCAAATGTGTGGTATGTACCAGTACCACTAACGTTAAAGTCATAGGTCATTTGAAAGTTGTTCCATCATTACAATAATAATGTGAAGTATATTTTCCGCTATAAACTTATAAACGATCAAAAATAGTTCTTACTGATATCACAGCTAAAGAATCTACCACGAACCTAAAAATCTGCATTTCATGTTTAAAAAATAATACCCACTACATAACAAATTTTAAAAACGAAAATATAGGGACGAATTAAAATTTACAAAGCTTTTTTTATGAAACTCTATGTTTTTGTTTAAGGCTTTTTTTTTTCAGTATGAACAGTTTCAAGTCCATATGATAGTCTGACTATTTGTAAAACTTCAATAAATCAATCACAGTTCAGCACTATCGCGATGGGACAAACATACAAACTGTCTAATGAATATTTATTTGGAACCGAAATACCTACGCTGCTGATACGTTTTAATTTATTGACTTGTCTGTTTATATGAAGCCATTTTATGTTTTTTTTTCTCCAATATACGTGTATTTTTTGTTTGAATATTTAATCAGTAGGCAAAATGATGTTGGGTTGTTAACGATTTTTGGTGTGAGTTTTGCTGATTGTTAAATACTTTTGCGTTTTTATGGGTGCCAAAGAATACTAAAAAAACATTTTTTCTTATTTTGAAGGAAATGAATATTACGTGAATATAAATTAAAAAGGGACAAACACATAACATAATTGTGCTGGGGAGATAACGAGCACAGATCAGAAGGAGATGAAAGTATCTCATGAAGGCTCTCTCTACCACAGATGTACTAGGACAACAACACATACACACATTATGAATAAATATGATGAAACGAAATAACCAAATAAAAAAGTTTAATCTATCCCAGGAGTCATCTCAACCCAACCAGTAGTAGAAGAAACATAACAGGGTTACTCTCAAAGTTTTGTAACCACAAAGAATACTTTATTATATTTATAAGCAAAGAAAAGCAAGTCATGCCCTATCCGATTGAACCGTAGAGCATTTCTAATGACGAAGTGAGTTGTACTTTCTGGAGGAAGCGATTAATTAATATTTGAACGGCTTAGAAAAAAGGGTCAAAAGTCCAAATACAATTTGAGTGTATGTTGATGAATTGATCATTAGAATTCTTGACTTAAAAACTCTTTTAAAACACCCCACTCAATCAGAACATAGGAATTTGATTTTTTGGGTTAAGTAGTACTAGGAAGAGGTGTAAAAAAGGAATTTAAAATATTATTACATATTTGATAAAATATATGACAAATTTTTAATTTTGGCATAAACTTGGCCATGTCTTTTGTAAATGAGTCCCACATAACATATATTGCGTTTTTATTGTTACTAAAATATAATTGTTACTAATATAATATCTATATTGTACATATTTGGCACTAAAACATTTTTTTATATCGCATTATTTAAATATCTACAATCACCTGATGTAATTATAACAGTCCACTTCCTTAACGACCGACTACTTAATTTATCTAACCCGACGTCGAAATACTAAAAAGAAAACCCAATCCCATCTCGCGCAGCAAAACGTCGTAACTCGAAAAGTTCTTTTTTTCCGCCAGCAAGACAGCATGTCTGGTGGAGTGGTTAGCCCTGCAGGCGATTCGGGTATTTTTTTAAAGGGCGATGTGGTTGAACTCTCGAGGCTTGTTCTTGCTGGTAATGGCTTCATTATACCGCGGGGAATCGGGGAAGAGACGTTGGAAGGCAAAAACTGGATGGAATTGTGCCTCGTTTGCGTCAGAATACATTTAATGCTAAGTCCAGTCCATCAACATTAAATCAAAAGTAATTTAATGTTGATTTACTGTACGAATACTTATATTTTTATTATTATATTGCTAGGTAAAACGACTTCAAACTTTCTTTATAATTTTCTTCACAAATATAAGTTTTTTTAGTCATAATTATTATGTGATTCAAGATACATCAGATAGCATGTAGCTATAATTTTATTTTTCATAACATAAATTGTCTAAATTTTAATATTATTTCTCCCTTGTTTCAGGGTAAGATTGAGAGTACGCCAAATCTATGAAATTCAAGTCAAAAAATCGGGGAAGTAAGTTAAACATTGTTTTAAGTTGATAACTTGTTTATTCAATCTCCTTTCCTTAACGTTTTATTCAAGTATGCTCGTCCATCTAAACGCCCCCTCACCTGGCGCGATCGTGGTACACAGATTTCATGTGTTTGAATAATAATAATGCTCAATCGAAATTGTTAAGGTAATCGTTTCTGAGTTATTATGCAATTACCTGTTCCTCAGTTTTCGTATTTCGAGGCTTGTAACGTTTCTGCACTTTCCGTAATTTTGCGGTCCGGGTGTTTCGTGCTGGTAATTTCTTTCCGAACAAATTCCAGTGGCTATTTTCTGTCAGAGTGCATTTTCATTGAGATGTATTGTTGTTTAAGGTTGAAGAACACAACAAAGCGATTTTGTATTATGTTTAGTTATTAAAAAGTGATTTTGGCCAATTGAAGATTCTAAATTGGACTGCAGTGCACCTGCTGCTGCAAATACAATTGAAAAGTTTATTCGAATTTAAGTGACTGCTTCATACTAACGAATGCTTGTAGTATAGTTTGTTTACACAGTATTGAAGCTTAAGGTCAACGTACTGGCTGACACGTCATGAATGCACTAGGTAGATTTTAAATATATACATTAATTTATGTTAAGCGGATCTAGCGCTTAATTTAATATAGACTGAAAATATTAACTACAAAGCATTATGTTAAAACAGGTTTCAGAGCCGACTGAGGTCCCTTTTGGTCACGGAATTTTAATTTATTGATCAAAAATCATACCAAACATGTCAATTTCGACAGCACTTTCAAGTTCTCAATTCTTCAACGCAAAATGACAGGTCCTCATAAAGATATTGAAGATTTAATAACCGACCTCCGAAATTTCTTACTCTTACTTCGCTCATACATATTGCTCGTTTTGTTTTACGCCTTATCATTAGCAAGGCGCATACGCAAGTTCTGGCAACTTTTTCGTGGAACTCGCAATTTGGTCACAGAAGCGAGTATTAATTGATGGATGTCGTAAATATTTATACTCTGTTTGGTAGATGTCGAAAGAGTGTTTATTAGCAGAAACAATACATTCGATCCTGTTTCAAGTGTTGTCCTTAAGTTGTAAATAAATAAGACATGTTATATGAACTAATCTGATAGGTTTTTTTTACTAGTAAAATTTTACAAGTTTAATTTTATAAGTTTAAAGTTTTTGATGGATGACTCCCTAGATTAGCCTGCATTACACGTTTAAATATAATTAACCATTCTCTACTATCAGTAATCACACCTCAATACATACAACAAAACCCTCAACAAAGAGATTCGAGTGCAACATTGTTCGGACGTTCCCTTCGAAGAAAACAAACATTAATCTGGTCAGGAACATGTGTTTATCTCTATTCAGCCATTGAAAAGGTGCAATAAATATAGTTGCGCACACGTCGCGCAATTGAAACGTACACTACTTAATAAATGCTGGCATGCAACTTGCATCCTACAACTTTCATTTTACTGACTTACTCACCTTTTAGCAGTGGACCGTAGAGTTGCAAATGGCGTCGAAGGGTTGTTAGGTATTTTCTCGCGTCTGCGCACGTATGCGCTCGGTGTGGTCGACTATCGGATAGTTTCGATTCATCGATTTATATTATCGATTGCAAGAGTGTTCTTTTTGTAGCGCGCGCATCACTATTCAACATTTAAATTTAGAAGTTGATGTTAAAAGGTTAATTGGCGTTATTGTTGGTTTGTTAATTTTTACTTTTGATTAACTGACAGATAGATCGGAGTTTTTAAATATGGGATTTTTTTGCTTTTATATTATAACATTACGGCATAACTTACATACCTACCATTTTTTAAGTAGGCGTGTCACCTTTTTGATTACTCCTCCCTCATCTTAGTCATAGTAATTAGTAATGTTCATTCAGATGGTCGATCATCTCTAATTGCAGTTTTATCGATAAATCGATAGTGGCGCGTCACGTGTGGTCGGCGTTGATCGCATATGTCGATATCGCGCCGGCATTATCGCATATCGCAACCTGTTTGATCGCAGGCTGTTTGTTATCTGTGCTCTTTAAATCAAATACAGTGCTTTTTCTTGCTTGAAAACTTTCAGAGTTTACATAATATAATATACAGTAAAACCTCTTTCCCGGAGGGTTAAGCAAAGAGGAGACCACAGAGTAATTATTCACGTGTGTTTGATTAGGTTAGGTACAGTAGGCAGCACATGCGGCTGGACATTATGACCTTGAGAGCGCCCGTATTCCTTAGCGGTAGGGGTGAATTTCGTAGTAAAAATGTCCAACCGCATGTGCTGGCTTCTGTACCTATTTTTTGGTGATAAGACCAACAGTATCTTAGAGAAAGGGCAATAACATGAATTTCTTAAGGAACGCACTAAGTTGAGTTAAATGGTCTATATCTTTACTTGATTTTTAATACTTTGTCGAAGCACATATTCTGAATTAAGACATCAAATAGTGACACAAAATATAAACGTCGTCTCTAGCGCAGAAGACGATCAATATTATGGGACATTTTAAATCGTCGTGACAGGAGATTCCCAAAGTACCTGTCAAGCTACGCGCCACGCGATTCTCTCCCATATGCCACTGATATAAGGACGGTGTAGAGTCCAAAGTGTTCCTCTCTCTGCTCTTAAGTGTACGTGTCAGAAATAACGACCCTGGTAGACCACTCGTAAACATCGCCGAAGCAATCCTTTTCTAAGAACTTCAATTACGCCGGCATAAATCAAGGTGGGCTTCAATAAAAACGGGATTAAATACCGCGAGCCGTATATTTCTTGAAGAAATTAACTTATAAATTGTGGTGTTTCGACAGCAGTTGAGTAGCACCGGCGCAGACGCATTGATTGTGAGGAGTATAAAAGGAATAAGCGGAGTGTTATGAGCAGTGTCCGAGTGCAATTGTAATTTTCTTTTATGTTTCTAAGTTTTACTATCGTAAATGAGAAGTTACTTTAATTGAAATAAGATAATTCGTAATCACAATTAAAGTAAGTAAACATTTAATAAAATTTTACAATCTTACGTCTTTATTCCTCATCGACACTTATGGATTTACGTCTTCATGTTTCATGTTTTAAAAGCTAAACTATCTGCATATTATAGTTCTGCACTACTATTTGGTATTCTGTGATTCTGCCCTACATTTTACGACCATCCCGTTTTGTGTGCAACAAAATAGATTCATTTATTCATACATAAACTTTAAGGTATCTACAACATTTTTGCTATTCCTTCTAACAAGCTAAGCCACATCATCAAGCCACATGTTAGAACTAATAAGCCCATTCATACATCTCTGATATCTCACCATCGGCGATACCTCGCGTTTGGAACCAGTCTTGCACCAACAATTTGTGATATTATCAACACTAGATAGGCTAGGTTAGTTCACCAAGACTATAAATAGGATAAAAAATATATTCCTTTCTTGCTACTACGTCGATATCCTGGTATATGAAGCTTAAGATCTTAAATTGTACGTTTTCTTTATTACCTGAGAGATCCTTTATTGTTATTCATATTTTCCCAGACATGTTTTTTGTTATTGCTTGCTTCATCATTAGCTTCAGATGATCTGTTATTGAAGCCTACCTATAATAGGCAAGCAAGCCCATCTCTTTCTTCAAAATTGATCCAAAAATATCGTTTTGTCATGTCTGTCTATACCTTTATCTTTTGGGGGAAATTGCAATATGGTGTATACTGAAACTATCGCACTTTTTTCCACGTGTGTGTTAACAGCTGATATCATGTCCCCGCCGAGGGGCTCAAGCCTTTCATGTAGTTATACTATTTCAAAAATAATAAAAAATCAACAAAATCTGTCTGATTTATTGAACATATCGTGTGAGTACTGTTATTTACTTCTGTGGTATCGTTGAACTTAGTGGATTGAAGGATTTCTCATTACACTTTGACAAATGTGAGATAGTCTTTTGTCCCAGTGCTTTTTGGCACCAGGGCAAGGATAGTGAGGTATATCCGTGTACCACCATGTTCCCTTGTAGATCTATATCGGTGTGTTTGGCACGTTCTTGTTTGTTGGCCTGGTGATAATGTGTTAGAGAACACGGTGGGAAGGGAATTTGTACTACCTCATTACGCCCTTATTCAGGCGTATGAAGTCTGTCTAGTCTAGATAGAGTTAGGAATATTTTAGCTGTATTATAATTTCAACCATAACAATTTGTTTGAAATACTTGTTATTTTGTTTCAAGTTTGTCAAGTCACCTAAACTTAAGGCTTTATAGATATTACTTTTTCAACAGATACCGTCTGTTAGCGTATTATACTATTATTAATTTTGTTCAATGGTTATACTTAAGGAATTAGCCAAAATTACTATAATTTACGTCTGCATTTGTTACTTCTTTGTAGAGTTGTATTGAGTTTAGTTAAATATGTAAATTATATCTAATGTAATATATATAATATAAATACAACTTTAAAGAAAATATATTTTGTCACTAAAATCTAAAGCTAAGAAATATCAAAATGGCTCTAAGCAAGCATTTAGCACCTTCATACTCTGATAACGATCTCCACGGAGCATCGCCGCCTAAATTGCTCGCATGTCGCAATCCCACGTGTGCCGGCGCATATAGGCGTATAAAGCATTGTGGTGGCAGCTAATTAACCGAAGCAAGATATATTACAGTGCACTCTGTCACCTGTTGATATAGTGGGTACAGTCGCCGGAGAAAGCGGAAGAAAATAAAAGAGCATTTGGAAATTCAGTTATATGTATACTTACACTAGCGACCCGCCCTGGCTCCGCACGGGAAAATGGTTATTGTGGGTTATCCTTAAGTATATTATGCATGTATTAATACATATAAACCTTTCTCTTGAATCACTCTATCTATTAAAAAAAACCGCATTAAAATCCGTTGTGTAATTTTAAAGATTTACGCATACATAGGGACATAGGGACATAGGGACATGGGGACAGAGAAAGCGACTTTGTTTTATACTATGTAGTGATACATACATAAAGACACATTCTTTTACCTAACAGGATGAGCAGAATTTTAATAAGCTTACCGGGAATCTTAAGTAAAACCCCTTTTTACTTAGATATTTTGAAAAGATGCAACGCCTGTGGAGTTTCTTCTGGCGA
Source organism: Teleiodes luculella (assembly GCA_948473455.1). Classification (NCBI taxonomy): domain Eukaryota; kingdom Metazoa; phylum Arthropoda; class Insecta; order Lepidoptera; family Gelechiidae; genus Teleiodes; species Teleiodes luculella. The sequence continues at coordinate 6,630,989 of OX419605.1, forward strand.
GTTCTTCTCCACAGAATGTCTACTGTCGCCTTTCTGAACTCGCCACAAAAGAATATGTAACTGATTTAGCTAAGTGATGTAAATATCCTGAAGTTAAAAATAAATATTTTGACTTTTCACATTTGACGTGATAAGATAATGTATTTATTAGTTAGCTCACTTACCTACACATGTACAAAAGAAAATTTAAGTATTATAAAAGTCCGTTTCTCTATTATGACTGGTATAACTAGGACTAGGATAGCGAAAGTAAGACCATAAATCTACTAAACGAATTGATAGTCATTTACAATCCATAAGCAATGGGGTGGACCACGGTTGGACCATGGCGAAAGAAGACAAACTTACAAGCACTTGGGTTACTTTAGGTTAATTCGCAGGATTTTGTATCCGACTGTACATTAAACTGGTTGTTCAAAATCGATTTTATAATGGGGTTAATTGAAAAATATTGTGATTAAAAAATATATAATTGCGTGCTGATTGAGCCTGGCGATCGCTCGGTTTGAATTATGACTCTATTTCTGACATTATAAATTATTATTTCTATCTTCGCCTGGAGGCATAAAGAGGCCTAGAGAATTATGTAAGTTTGTTTTCGTTTTACTCGTTATGTATTGTATACATGTCCCCACCAAGGGGCTTGAGGCTACCTTGCCTAGCCTTGACACAAACACATTGGCTGGAACATTGACTAATTATCACAATACCTACTTCGTTCTTCAAAAAACTCAAACAATTTCTAGTACAAAAATCCTAAGAAAAAAAATTATTCAAATTCATATTCTTTCTCCCTCTCTCTTTAATCAATCATATCAGCTTCTTACTGTAATTAAATAATTTCATTCTCGTACTCACTCGATTACATAAATTGATCGGGCTAGCTCAACTTTTATGATCCAACGTTCGTATAATTACAATTACAACTAAATGGAAGCTACCGCTTAATGCCACAATTACAGTTGTAATTTTATTTTATTACACAGTAATTGGCCTTGTAAAATGCGAAGTAGCTGCTAGGTTACATGCGTTTTGAAATATGATACGTGGAATACATTTTGTAGGAATTAATTGGAGTCATAATATAATAAAACAATAATTGCTGCATTTGAATAATTTAATTGATTGATTCCGTGTTGAATTAAAATTGTCGTTGCAACTAATTAGAATCCGTAAATAATTTATTTAACATGTAATTTATTTTGATAAAAGCATAAAAATTTTATGTTTTTTTGCTATTACTAGTATGCGGCAAAATATTCTATAGCTCTCGTTGCAATTTATTTAACTTCTTCATGTTTGATAGTAATAATTTTTATTTTCATTTGAGGTTCAAACTTTTATTAAGCTCACTTTATTTAGTAAATGTATTAATTTGTAAAACTCGTATCCAAATGAAATAATTTCGCGGTAGCTACTTAATATGACATTATAAACAGAACAGCGATCTTTTAAAATTTAGCGTCAATTCGGTAACCAATTACGTCATCAACGCTAACCGCCATCTTTAATCACATAAAAAAGCTTAGCGCATAAAATGAAGCAGTTTATCATCCGCACTTAACCAATAGTTAAACTCTAATCAGCAGCCCAATCAAGCAGTCGGTTAAGCGACAAAATAAGGTGACATTTTTTTACGCTCAATTATAAATAAGTCTACATTTTTTACTTTTTTTAGGGTTCCTCCATTCTTCGTCGGTACTAAACATTTTAGAATAGTATTAGCTATACATACATACTACATTTTAGATATTAAATGAATTTCAAGTATCAAGGCGTGCGTTGGGAAAAGGAAAAAAAATTTTTTTTTTGTGTTGTAGTATACCTAGACCGCGGAATTTAGTACAAACAGTACCAGTAACATTCTGTTAACTATTCAATACAGTAAAAAAGTAAATAATCTTATTGAAGTAAAAAAGTCAATAATCTTATTGAAACGAAGTAAGTAAAGCCATGCAAAATAATCAAAAGTCCTCAGATTATGAAATTTCGCAAAGTAGGCATCTAGCTACGTGATTTAAAAGCAAAGTAAATCACTGTATTAGATTTTGAACAAATGACTTTGCTTACTTTCCTGCCCGAGAGAAATAGCATAATAAAATGTTTTAAATTCATAAGTAGAGATTCCTGAGTGAAGTTTTCAAGTGAAACGGAATATTTACGATGAAAGTTATTTTTTCACACGTCAAGGTATTTAAAAAGAAATAATTCATGCTTAGGTTAAATACAATGCCCACAAAACGGCATAGGTATACATTTGGGTTTGACAGAATTTCTTTAATTTTCTGTACATCAGCCCCACATGCCCGGTCCACGCGTGACAGACATAATTTTGTCGTGCGTATTCTCTTATCCTATTGGAGGATATTTCAATATGGCGGGTTTCTCGCGCGACTAACTTTTTCATAGCACTGCATGTTACGGGGGCAGAACCAATATAAACAGGTTTCAACTGGCCCTTGGCCACTTTGGTGTTTTTTTCGGGCAGCGGGCCTGCGCCCGCGCTGCGGTCACGACAAAAAAGCTCTCACGCGGCTCATCAACTCGCTGCTTCGATTATACATGGACGCTACGCCTGTCGTGTGGCGGCTGGCTTGTATAGAGCTGTTATTACCACCTGCACAATATAACGGTTCACGGTTGATTTTATAACTATTAAGATTTAAAACGGGATTTCGGGCACTCACACAAAATAAATACCAAGGTAAATATCCCGTTTTAAATCTTAATAGTTATAATATAATACAAATATTCCTGATACCAAGAAATACAAAAGAAATAACACAAGTACAGAAAAGAATAGGTTTCAACAGGCGGCTTTATTGCTAAGGTAGCAATCTATTCCAGGCAACCAATTAAAGGAAAAACACTTAAAAGATGCTATTTTGTGTAGTAGCGGGTTCTATTCGAACTACAGTTAAAAGCGGAAAATATCGACAGACTAAAATCATTTGTAATTTTAGTAAACGTAAAAAGCGTAATACAATTAGTAGGTACGTGAATTACTTGCATTTGAAATATTCGTAAATATCAATCTAAAGTACATTGATTATTTGAAGATTATTGGTTTGGGTAAAGAAAGATTCCAGAGACGATTTTTTCTAAGCATACCAATAAATCAAAAGATGATGAAGATATTAATTTGTGTTTGAATGGTCTTGACAACTCCCCATAAATCCTGACACGTCTCAACAGCTCTAGATATTATGTCCCGACGTAATCAAGTGACTGGTCTGATAGAGACTTGTGGGATAATGACGTGTGCTGTAAAAACGCGGACAGCATTATTTATCATTGTACGGAACCCGCACTTTAATTACCCCGCCCTTAACGGCTCGCTAGGTCGTTACTTAAAAGATCAGGGTTTTTAGTTTAGGGTTTAGGGCAGGGAAAGGAGATTTCAAAGAATTATTTATTTAACTTAAGGATATTTCCGTCACTTAGTTAAATCCGTTTGGCGATTTCAAAAATTTTGCTGTCTTCTGTGGAGAAGATCGATAAAATAAAATAATTGATAAAATATATTATTTAAAATAATTTTGCGCTGTAGGTACTAAACTATCCATGCATGCATGTATTATGTACCTACCTTGTTTGCGTGCAATAAAGTACATACATATTTGTATTGTATTGTAATAGTTTGAATTACAACAAAGATAATGGATACATCCGAAAACCTTTACTCTGCCTCTATAAGCGAAAAAAGTAAATTAAAATAGTGAATTAAAGAACTGACATTAACACAATCTTGATGTAGTGTTCAGATAAAAGATAAATATCTGTGCAATCAGCCGGCGACAAGAACTATAATTTATGCATTGCAATAAGGCCGCCAAGAGTGAGACGAACGGATGTGACTCAGACCCGTGGTGTCTGGAGGATATTGTACAGTCAACAAAATGCCCAGCTGAACACGTCGGGCTTTGCGTAGTTCTTATATCCGTTGAACAAAGAACAAAATCGTGAGACCCGATCTTAGCCTCAGTCAACCCTGTTCCAAGCACAGGAGTTACATGTAGTAACGTTAATGAGTTGTTTAAAGATAGGATTTTCGGAGATTATTCGTATTTATAATTGAGCTTATTTTAAAATCACTCGAAAGGCAGAAACTTTTATGATCAATATTTTTAAACCTCGATGCAAAAAGAGGGGTGTTACAAGTTTGACGTGTGTGTCTGTCTGTCTATGGCATCGTAGCTCCTAAACGGATGCGCCGATTTTTTTTTAATTTCGTATGTTGATCAAATAGTGCTGAGTGCTCTATTTTTTTTCGTGATAAACTAAAGTATCTATTTTAAATTGAAATATATTTAATTAGGACAATGACAATGAATTAGTGATGTTATTCAGCCTCCCAGAAAAACTTTATAGGTTTAGATTAAACAGTGATGCGTAGGCAGGCGCATATATTATGCATTAAAAATAACGAGAATAACAGTGCTTCTAGAATAATCGTCGTCATCGTTAACAGCTCATATATATATGTCCCCACCGAGGGGCTCGAGCCTACCCTGATACCAGGGTGAATAGGCCTTAGTCGACCACGCTGGCCCATTGCGGGTTGGTCAACTTCACACACAACCTTTGAATTTCTTCGCAGGTGTGTGCAGGTTTCCTCACGATGTTTTCCTTCACCGTAAGAGCGTCGAATAAACGTACATATGAATTCGAAAATCGAAAACACATTGGTACGTGCCGGGGTTTGAACCATCGAACTTCGGAACGGAAGTCAACGGGCCTAGCCACTTGGCCACCGACGCTCTTCTAGAATAATAACTTTAACAAAATATGCGAACATTCTAGTTGCTTAATTCAATACAATAATTAATTTCCATACAAGAAGCACAAGGTTGTAATCGTACACACTTAATTGACGACAGCTGTTCCATACAATTTGTATAAAAATACCAAAAAGCGAAGTTGTAAAACGATTTTTTTGCAAACTTCTGTATGGTAAATGGATGAAATAATTATTTTAACATTATTGTCCGCAGATGATGGAGACATGAGGATTAAGCGAGTGTGGTATGTTATTTTATAAAATTGTTTCATTATCGTAGAGTTATTAAAGAAAGACTGAAAAAAAGTACTTAAATTACAATTTGTTATAAACTCAAGTTAATAATTGGTGACTACGTACAGCAACTACTTCAATACTAATCTTCATAATTTTCTCACTAAATTAATACAAATATTGTAATTTTAAAGGAAGTATTTGTTTGATAAAAATGTCCTTTGCATTCTAAACAATGAGGGTAATTTCTACAGTTGCCACGTTTTTAACTTTAGCTGCAGCAGGAGTACCCTTTAAAGAAAATGAGGCACATACAAGTGGAATTAAACAAGAAAGTAGCCATGTTTAATTTGGTAAACACTATAATAAAATCTTGTGTGCGTGCCTTACTTCGAGTGCACTACAATGTAAGCGACCGGTTATAAGTCAAAATAAAGCCAAAATGCTGCAACCAAGGGTGAAGGAATAAAACAGCCACTTTGTTGATTTTCGCTTTTAAACAATGAGTAATAAAATTGCTTGTTAAGTTTAATCACTATTTTCTTCATGAGCTCTGGAAAAAATGTTTCTTTTTTGTTAGTATGTAACCGTTAATATTTAAGTATATTTAACTATGCGCTTACATTTTTAACATACATAACTTTATCAATTAGAACCGAAAAAATGTTATATCAATTACGCTTCCTATGTTTAATAAAGCTACTATTTGATTTCTGTAATCCCGCCAGCACATTGTTTATACAAATAAAGAATTTTTATTCTCATCATGGTACTAGAAATACGTAAGTAATTGATACCTTCCTGATAAATCATTAACTATTACTCACCTGCGGCGCCATACAGTATGTGGGTAGATTAACAATATACGACTATCGATTTCTCACACAAAGTAATTTAGGATTTAATTTTTAAATTTCAATGTGTTTTAACTACTGCTACGGTCAAGTTCGGTGAACAAATAGAAGCTTGATGGGTCGTCGTACCTTTTCGACACAAGCGTAGGTCAATAAAAAAAACTGCTACGGCGGCGTAGCACATGCGTAGCACTCGTAGCCACAGATTTCAAATAAATAAAAATATTATGATGTGATGTCGCTTAATTGACGGCTACTTGTCACTACACCCCAAAACTAAGATATAGTTAGCGCCAAACAACTTCAGCAATATGTCACGTTGTAAAACTGCGCGCGCAAGAAATTATAAACATGACAGTTGTAAATTACCTATTGACGCAGCTCTTATATTGTAGAGAGAAGATCGGAATAACCTGGTCAAAATATCGGTAAACTTAAAAATTAATCGCGCAGCTTACCTGTAAAAATGTGATATAGTTTTTCTTTCTTACAACCAAGAAACAAAAGTATTCATTTAATTAAATAAATTATACAAGCAGGTGTTTTCTGATGCACGGCCATTGACTCAGTCAGTGTACAATTCAATAACTAATGCTGCAAAGTGACTCAAACGACAACTTATATTCCAACGTTGTCCACTTTGTACTACGACATTACCTACGATCGTGTTAAGGCGATGAACTTTATTCAACTTTTAATAAAATCCGAGGTTTGATATTTCAAGCATTTATGGTTAGTATTGACTACTTTTTATCGTTTATTTTAGTTTCTTACTTTTCCATCCTGCTTCTCTCTGTGACAAAAACGAAATTTTGAATTCAAAATATTTTTTTGGTTTACGATTTTACAACTACGAGCATCTTTCGCTATCAACTCACATGACTTCAAGAGTTAAAAATAATGTAGGTATTTAGTTTATTATTTCACAACAAATCATTGAAGGTATTGTTGACTTGTATTTTACGATAGTAAATCCGAATAACACAGCTCATTATTATCGTCAAACCGTTAATAAAATATACCAAAATCACAATTCCAAAAAGAATCGAGAATTCTGATAGGACTGCAGGATTTAAAACGACCTTATTTATACATCTAATGTTCCGCTCTACAGAGTAGATAAGTTTATCAGTGGCTCTCCTAAAAGCGTCACCTTAATCAGGTAGCTCCTTCGGTATGCGTACGCGTCGCCCTTCCCAGAACCCAGATAAAAACCGCCGGCGACACTCAATTTATTGTGCATTTTGAATAATTCTCCCTTTTCTAGCTTTTTTTTTCAAGCTTGGAGTAAGCGCGACAATTTGTCCAATGTGGAAATGAAACGGGTTATATTTTAAAAGATTATCGGACTATGTATGTGCGGTGCGAGATAGACTTCGAGATATTTTAGCTTAGTGGTCAGTCCGGTGACATGTATTTATGTATTAACCGTTTGCACGCAATAGATAAATTATTTTATATCAGCGTGGGTTTGACAATTTTACAAGTGTATACGATTCCTGGAAATGTATTTTTTACAATATCTTCTAAATTCTAAGTGTAATTTTTAAAGTTTAAAGCTATCTTAAAATATATTGTAACTCAGAGTTTAAGTTAAGTAGACTCGCGCATGCCATATTTTTAGTACAGTTGTTAGATTAACCCAATTGAAAAAATAAAACATTTGCATCAAGTTTTCCATAGAGGATGCATATCAAGCGACTCTACAAGATACTCGACGAAAGCAACATTAAATCTCTCCCACGTCTAGACTTAGGCATTACACAATCAAATAAAAACCTAGACCCGACCACCTACACTCCGCGGTTCAGACGAATAAAGTTATTATGCGCCGGAGTGCTTAGCCGGCTGGAATCCAAACTAAAAGGCTCTATTGGAAATAATTGGAGCGGCCGCAACAACACGACCTGCGGTTGTGGGTTTACACGCTCACTTGGCCGGGATGGGAGGAAAAAGCGGACACGTGGGAACCGGCGAACACGGCTGGGTGTTCCGTAGGAAATTGTAGAAATGGTATACATGTTTACAAATATTATATACTAGCGACCCGCCCCGGTTCCGCAGGGAAAAATGGTTATTGTGGATTATTCTTAAGTATATTATGCATGTATCATACATAATATAAACCTTCCCCTTGAATCACATCCGTCGCGTAGTTTTAAAGATTTAAGCATACATAGGGACATAGGGACAGAGAAAGTGACTTTGTTTTATACTATGTTACTCGTATATATATACACCTAGGGAAATTATTAGTTTATTACTGATATAGGAAGTGAAGAATGAGGATTTGGCGACGCACAGGTCAATTAAAAAAATAGAAAAACTTATATGAGAAATATAACTACGAGTTATTTACCAATGATTTGTCAAGATAATATTTACCAGTAGCAGTATCTGGAAGTTTATTATAAGACGAACAAAGTATTTTCCAATATTTTTTTATCCGTATATTATATTACACATGCAGTAATAGTGAAAATGATAATAGTGAAATAGTGATAATAGTGATATGTGATAATAGTTGAATATAGTCTTTATTGCTAAATATCAAAGGATTTTTTATTTTGAACTAGGCAACCCTAAAAAAGAAAATAAAACTAGTATTATATGAGCAGGTAACCGCAGATCGCACGCGCCGCAAAGTTTAACCTATGCGGGATGAGGTGCAAATAGGGATTGGTGGGGATTGTGTCGGTGGTTAGCAGGGCAACTTTTAGATCGATTCTGGATTCAATCTTGAATAGAGAATTCATTATTACGAAAATTACAAAAAGCCGACTATTGCACTTCATATTTTCTTTTTCGGGAAAAGTTGCCAGGATCCCCACGTTTGGTACGGTGATTAGGGATTGCAATTCTTTTTTGGTTTTACAGGTAAACTTTTACCAATAGGGTATGGTACCTTTTGTCACCTCTTTTGACATGCACAGGAAGAGTTTGATTGGTCCAATTCGTCAAAGAATCACTTGGCAACGATTAATAAGCAAAAAAAAATATTACCAGAAAAATCGATATATTATAACGGATCGGTGATTTTAACACCGTCATTCATTAGATTTATTAGTATGCGTCGAAAATCGCAGTCGGTGTGTCAAATTCAAGTGGTCTGGAGATTCGCATTCCGATGAAAGGTGATAATTACTAAATTTATAATGGGATGTATTTAACCCGGCGACAAAGTAATCGAAATCAGGGATACAAAAAAAATAAAAATGGGTGCTAAAAATAATGGGTTGGCGGCTAATGTGAGGTAACATTTTAAGCATGAAGTGGCTACTAAATAAATTGATTGGAAGGTAGTATTTAAATTAAAACTGGCATCGAGTATTTTGTTTTGGAAACTAAATTTATTTTCAAGCAGCAACATAATGGCAGATAATAAAAGACAAATAGGCATTCAAAAAATTCACTACAGGGCCTCTATTTAAAATAAATGGGGTGTGTAGTTAAATATAATTAAGAGCAAAAAAAGTAATTTTGGCGACACTTTAAGGGCGTTATTTAAAGTTAAAATAGGATGCAAATATAATTTTATATAGCCTTTTTTTCGTCATCGGTCCCGTAGCCAAGTTGGTAGTCTTGATAGTAGTAAACATGGATAAATGGCTCGAAGGACAGAGTAAGAGTGAGGCAAAAGTTCAAAATGGCAGCCATTTTTTCCAATTTTGACCTTAGATTCGTCATCGGACACCACTGGGGACCCTAGATATCGATTCTGAGAGCAATTCGTTCAGAAACAAAAAAGTTCGAAATGGCGGCCATTTTTTCAATTTTGACCTCAGATTCGTCATCGGACACCACTGGGGACCCTAGATATCGATTTTGAGAGCAATCCGTTCAGAAACAAAAAAGTTAAAAATGGCGGCCATTTTTTTCAATTTTGACCTCAGATTCGTCATTGGACACCACTGAGGACCCTAGATATCGATTTTGAGAGCGATCTGTTCAAAAACCAAAAAGTTTAAAATGGCAGCCATTTTTTCCAATTTTGACCTCAGAGTCGTCAGCGTCAAAGTCAAAGTCAAAATAAAAAAATAAAAAAAAACAAATATTAGTTAAAAAATAAATAAATCAAAAATAAATAAATCAAATTGGCTAATAGCCCGCTCTGTCCCCCCTCGCCCGCACGTACCCCGCTTCTACCCAACCTCAACAGTCGCCGCTCGCGCCGTTCGCCATTTTTATTTAAATTATAATTTGAAACATTTTAAAAGAGACCTTTTATAATTATAAATAATATCCGTTTTAATTTTATAGCTGCCCTTTACTAAGACCCAGAATTTGCTTTATTATATGCCAACTAACAGTTGACAGAATACTATTTATATTACCTCACGAATAATATTAGTCGCCAAGTAATTATATTAGTCGCCAAGTAATTATTTATAGTACCTCACCTATAATTTCAATAGTCGTACTTAATATATTAGCTACCATAAAGTAGCCGCCAATATTTCGTTTTTATGATAGCCTGGTGTTGCCGCTTATTTACATTAAATAAACGCCGAAACATTTGATTGCAGCCGTATTAATTTATTAGTTGCCAACAATTAGTCGCCATATCAGTTTTTAGTCGCCGCGAAAATAATAAGCCATTTATAATTATTGAGCTACGGATGTCTGGCTAGGGTTACAGACCATAATTAAAAAAATATCTATTAAAATTATATACATATCTATTATTGTCGCCAAAATTTATGTACAAGGGTGCAAGTCAAACAACCGTCACCCATACACAACAAACACAATAAACATGAATAGAAGTTTAAATTTTCTACTATAATTTACCAAAGGTCCGCCCAAAGAGAGGCGTGTGTTCACACTTGACATACTCGTACAATATGTAGTCGCGAAACAAAGTAATCAACTAAAAATAAAAACAGTTAGTTGCAAGAACTGTAATTATGTACATAATTATATCGTGTACGTACGTATTTTCTAATTAGACAGCGCAACAATAATTTGAAACGTTTGTCAACAAGGAGATAAATAATAGCAACTTACTTCTCAACAAAGTATGTTCTTAGAAGTGCTTAGGTATTCGGTTTAAAAAAAGTGATAATTATCTCTTTTATTTTTTTGCAGTTAGTTATTATTTTCTTATATTGTTGTTGTCGTTTGTATAAGACACCATTATCACCATAGAACACCAAAGAATGGTTCAAATTCAAATTATGCGAATGTATGGTTCACAGTGTCGAACCAGACATATTTTTATATATGTTTGATGGGCTTGTTCTTGCTCTCAATGAGGAGCAAGCTCGCTCGGCAAATGCCTGTATACTCTGGCTTAAAAAAGGGCTGGGTTAACGCACTAAGGAATACAGTCGCCGATAGATCGATTCACAACTTGGTTGCTCGCATTAAAGATGATCCAAAGCACTTAATGCGAACACACGGAAGGTTAACCAAGTGCGGATGGTATTTTGCAATGCTTCTGAACTCCCGATTGTTAAAGGGTGATGGCTTTATAAGCTAACGATACTCGCGCACCTACTCACTATTCAATCTTTGGAACATTGTAAAAGGATCAGAGTTGTGACATATTACATCGTCGTCATCGTCACATTGTTAACAGCTCATATATATATGTCCCCACCGAGGGGCTCGAGCCTACCCTGATACCAGGGTGAATAGGCCTTAGTCGACCACGCTGGCCCAGTGCGGGTTGGTCAACTTCACACACAACTTTGTGATGTATATTCTGAACATATTTAGGCGCCTATGTGGTGACCCATCGTTCTCTTCAGTACCAGACCCCGTTACCGCGGCTAATCCTTTCATCGCTGCTTAAAATGCTTGACATGCGGACAGTGGCGGGCCTTCCATAAATTACTATGAGGACGTAAAGGCACGGCCCTTAGGGCTAACCTCCAATTGCTCTTCTACTATTAAGACGTATTCAACTGTTGTTTTAATTTCGAAGATACACTGCATAGGTATTTGCAGCTTGTAGTCGAAGAAAAGTCAACCGCTTTTTTAATGACAATTTTCATTTTTCTTTACTAAGTCACTTTTTTTTTACTAAGTTTCAAAATTAAATTTAGAAAAATGGCTGCAGTTCGCCAAAACTAATAGATTTTCAAACATACATTGTTTAAAAAGCGACAAAGATATATGTACCTATTTAGAAAGAAAGAAAGAAAGATAAAAAGTTTATTCCACTTAAGCTGTGACTTATTTACTTTATTAGAGAACCTATTTGGTTAAAAAGTTTTACAATGATTTTTACACATACTTTTTTACAGGTTACAAGTATTAAAACGTTAATAATTTTACTCTGTGAAAATGATAAGTGGAGGTTAGGTTTTAAGTCGGTGTGCCAAAAAGAGTCACAGTACGTGCGTCCGGTGGCTTGGGTAACATAGGATACGATTATCAGTAGGCTTACATTTAATTGTCAAGTTATGACACAATTGAATGTTGATTTTGTGGCTTTACTTTTGATAATTTGATCATGCACTAGCTGCTTACTTTGTGAGAACACGAAACCCATGACAGGTAATTCGAAGAACGGTCACTTTTCATAGAAACATTGTGTTTGCTATTTGTTATACTCGTGAGTGTGTGAATGTAATAGAGTATTAATTTTATTTTGCATACTAAGACCTTTCTGCTACATATCAAGTTATAGGAAAAGCAGTATGTTGAAAAGGATAGACTCACTATAATGCCGCAGAATATTATGAAGTTATAGAAAGACCACTTCATTCTTGAAAATTAGAGCGTAAGCTTGCCGGGCGTTCTAGGGGCGGGGGGGAGGGTGGTTTGTCACTGGCTTAGTACTGCTCACTACGCTTGCAACTTCTTGAGCTGGCCTGTAAATGTCACGTCAATGCGTGCGTGCGAGACCAGACGCACAGCACAGTATGGAGCATGGTCTAAGAAAACAAGGTCTTGCATTCGGACCACGTGACTTGACACAAGCCTACGTCATCATGCTCTTCATCCTTGTGTGTGTTAACAGACAAGGATGAACAGCATGATGATGTAGGCTTGTGTCAAGTCACGTGGTCCGAATACAAGACCTTGTTTTCTTCCTTCCTTGTCGAACGCGTGTTAATAGACAAGGATGAACAGCATGATAACGTAAGCTTGTGTCAAGTCACGTGGTCCGAATGCAAGACCTTGTTTTCTTAGACCATGGTATGAAGTGAGCCATGTGTGAGGGGGGCCCCGCCCCGCCACCGCCACCGCCATTTCTCTAATGTGATAATGCAACTGGATAGACCAGTAAATGTTGTTTTAGTTAGATAGGCTAAGTTAACAAAAATATGGAGAGAAGGAAAAATAAACACAAGCAAGCACGTCTATAGCTTTTTTGACCATAGCCTCTAACTTGTCATATCTCACACATCCCATGTAACCGAGGAAATAAAACCACGTCCATATAAACCGTATGGAATTCCATACAAAAACAAAACATTAAAAAAACACCTCATCTGACCACCAATAAAACTGGGAATGACTACCAATCTAGTACAAAAATATAACGTAGCATAAATAAATAACGTTTCACCTCTTTTATTGTCCGCGTTTATACCGAAACTGTTTTATAGTATACTTCCTCCCATGTTTGGAATACAGAAACCGAAATACCAACCAATCTTCACCTTTAATCACCCCAAATTCTACTTTAATTCTTTACCAATTAAGTCCAAGGTTTATTTTCAGACGGCAAACCTAAATTGGTCATGTACAGTCGTACAATTTTAATTCTTTATTCTGATCGACCCTAGAACCATCCAAACTGTTCTGTATTTAGTTAAAGATAAAGTCGTACATGTAGTTTTTGGCGGTAGAAATAATCCTGGTGAGGTTGCAGGCGTCAAGTCATTAGGAAGTCATCGTCTTGAAGCTATAAAAGTCCACAATATAAATAAAAGTTTTACTATGAATGGAAGTAGTGGAATGCGTCTGCAATATCTATCAGTACCTGTGTCCATAAACTAACATAATTGATGATATTGGATTCGTTAACAGCTCATACATGCCCCATCGAGGGGCTTGAAACCAGGGATATTGGCGTATACTGCGGTATCCTGCTGATAAATATTTCAGCCCTTTTTTGTACATATAACAGACACGCCCGCCCATTCTTCAGTTTTATCTTATTATATAATATTTTCGTGTCACAGTTTTCGTTTCCATACTCCTCCGAAACGGCTAGACCGATTCTCATGAAATTTTGTGAGCGTATTGAGTAGGTCTGAGAATCGGCCAACATCTATTTTTCATACCCTTGAGAGCGGGCGGAGCCGCGGGGTGAACAGCTAGTTATAGTATAGATTTGACATAAGTTTAAACAATAACGATCGTTTTCTTTTTGTAGGTAGACACTAAAAAAGATCTAAAAAGTTCAATAATTTCAATAAGCCACATCGAGACAGGAGTCATTCGGACTTGAGCCAAAAATTCGAGCTCGGGATTTTTATCGATTTTCATTTCGATACCACTCGCTGACGTTTTTATAATAATTTATATTTTTATTTCGTCCGAGAATAAACAACATAATAATTTTGTCTTCACTCTGAAGCATCGCTTTGAAATAAGTCAGTCAATCGGATCAAAATGTAAACAAGGTATAAAAATATTGGAAGTGCTTTGTTATAGGCAGACTTTTATTTGTATCATTTTCTTTTATCGAGCTAGCTCTCCGTTCTTGGTTGCACTATAGAGTTGTTTTTGACTGCCTTCCTCTGTGTCATATTTAAAAAGTTAAGAACTCTTTCATAAACATCACTTTCTAAGGACGCCCTTATTTTTCCGGATGTCATGACGGAATCCCAAATTTACCGCTTGAAACAAATATTCAAGGTTTCAAGTGCACACAAAACTTGAAATATTTTGTGCCAGAATAAGTAGAAGTGTTGACATTCGGAACAAATTGGACATTTTCATAAGTAGGCGTACAAAATGTTTTGAAACAATAGTCAGTTACGTGACACAAATGTAAAGTTTGCATGTTGTTTTGTTTTTTGAAAAATGACATTAGTTTTAGTAAATTCTGGTATTTGGTATTGTTTGGTCATGTCATGTCAGTTAAAAGGACGATTGTGTCTTCCAACGTTTTTTTTTTAAATTATACAAATGAATGATACCTTGAAACAGTAATTGACCACTACATCACAGCACAACTAATTCTTTCAATTCGATTATTTAAAAACTTATTTAAATGACTAGCAAATAAAAGAGATATTCGATAGGTCAATCTATCATCTTACACTGAGATAAACATTTTATAACCTATTGGTTACAGTGATCTAATTAGCGTATAACATATAAACTTCCTGGCTTCGCGGCTTTTCATCGTATAAAATACGACTACCCACACATACTTTGCAAATCAGCGTTCTCTAATCAGGCGATTCAAGTGCAAAGACATGCGTCGTGGACCAGAGGCCATACCTAATGACTCTCGTCTTGCCATTGTATAGTGACTTACTATTGCTTATGTACGTTCGAGGCGGAGACGAAACGGGCTCAGTAGAGAAAATTATTATCTTTTTTATATTTCTCAAGTCATTGATATAGATTAGGAACAAGATCCGTCTCAAAACACTGCCCTGATGCACACTTTTGTAACAAATATTTTACCTAGTATGTTTCATTTGGTCGTCCCGTCTCCGTTGCTTGTAAATAGCTCTGTAGTTTATGGCAACACACCGACTTATACCGACCTGAGTGACTTATTGGTAATGCGACGGAATGACATCGTGATGAGCGAACTTAATGGTCACTTTGTCGAGTTTTGGTCGCGACTGCGCAGTGTGAATTAATTTGCAACGTTTTCTATTGTGAAGGCCTTAGTCAAGGATGCGCGGTTTATTTTATAGTTGGATATAAAGTTGTTGTAATTTATTATAGTGTCCATTATAATGCGCACGTGTATATGCTGATTGTCTAAGATTTAGTGGGGAAGTAAAAATATTTACGAGTCAAAGTAGCTCAGTGGCGTTTGGTAGAACTTTACAGTGAAGAAATTTAAGTGACATTTTCTATCTACATACATTAGAAAACGAGCTAGGTACCGATTGTTGTGGATTGTTATTCTTTCCTTGTATTTTTGTACGTAATAAAGTTTATACATTCTCTTCTATAATTGTACATACATTCTATTTATTATAATTACTTTTGAAATCAAATGGTTACTTGCACCCTTGCACATACACAGCTGTCTGTACCACCATGATTTAAATGTACTTCAATATTATTATGCTGATATCGTCTTAGAAGTCACCTTAAAGCTTAGTGTTAATATAAAGATGGCAACACTACATTTGCAGAATTTATAAAAGTGGGTTTACGATCTGTTACCACTTTGCCGCACCTCCAATTTCTTGTCTTCATGAATCATTGTGAATTAGTAAGTAGACTGGTGAAATTCTTTGAATTCTAGCGCGATACATACGGAGTTTATTTAAAAAACAATGCAACGATTGATATTTATCTACTTAGACAATACAATAGTAATTATTATTGTTTTTTAACAAGTAGATAAATATATCTGTTAATAACCCTCGTTTGGGCATAGCCGCGGTTGAAGTGTTAGTCGGTGCTTATAATATGTACTTAATTAAAAGTGACAATGAAGACGACTAGCTTATGGATTACAATGGTGTATTTAAATTTACATATAGGGTATCAATTAAATTACAATGCTGTGTTTCATAAGATGACCTCATCATACAGCATATTAATACTGAAATAAATATTAATGAGATTATAGTTCTTAATATTCTGTAATAGGTTAGGCACAGAGGTTAGGTATCTAGTCATTGGGAAAGTATAGGAAAAAAAGTTAAGGAAACCAATCCTAATATTTTTTAAGGTGATATTAAGGAGCCAAAAGCAAGACGCACTAATGATAAAATTCCGAAGAACAACTATTTAAAATAAAACATATATGCAACTCTACAACGGTTTACCCTTCATCCTAAGGTCAAATTATACGAGCAAAAGAGGCAAAAATCCAGAAGATATTTTGATCTCGCACGCTCCCTATAGATTTACTTAATTGGATTAAAACTGTGCCTTAATTAAATCGATTGTGAAATCTAGAGCGGAGTAAAAACCGCGAGGGTTGTGGATTCGATTCCCAGAAGAGACGAAACAATTCGACGGGTAAAAAACAATTAAATCGTAATTAAAGGCCGTATTAAGGAGCCGGCATGCGCTTGGGCATTGCAGCACTCATTTTGTAGCTAGTGATGGGGTAGAGTCGATGACGACTATTTTTACCAGAAAGTAATTCCTGAAAAAGGAGCTGAAAAGTTTCAGGAAAATAATTGGTCTTATTTTGAAATCAGTGCGTATAAAATATTGTGTGTAAACTTCAAGTATTTAATTTGTCTTAATAATACTGTGTGTAATATAATAATAATAATAATAATAATAATAATAATAATAATAATAAGATAAACGAGACAAGTTGACAAAGTATCTCGACCTGGCGTATGAGGTAACCGACATGTGGGGTGTGGCGTCCGCTGAAGTCATTCCCATTGTGATATCCGCGAACGGTATTGTTCCGACCAACCTCGACCGATACCTCCAGAGGCTGGGTCTAAGGACTGGGTTGAAGGCCAAGATGCAGAAAGCAGTCTTGCTCGACACGGCTAGGATCGTCCGTCGCTTCTTGTCCCTGTCGCCCTGACCTCCGGCGGTTTGATTTTTCCACCGTTGGAGTAAACGCCGCCTCTTCCCCTTCTGGGGAGAGGTGTGGAATAAGCTTTATGCTCACATAATAATAATAATAATGTAGTTACAACTCATGCACGCCTTATTAACGGAGACTTTACAATTCGAATTGAGTTAATTGAACTAATACTTTCAATTCGAATTGAGTTTATAATTCGAATTGAAAGTATTAGTGTACCGTCACTGGTAAAGTTTTATAAGCTTGAAATCTTGCAGTAGACGTCTATCGGCCGACATAATAATGATGGTGATAAAGCTTAAAATCGATACGTTCCTAATATTCTCTGTTTACACGAAGCACTGGTTACACTACACACAACAGCTTGCGATGCTTACGAACGCCTGCAAAACAAAAGAAAGTAAAAACCATTAATCGAACGCATTCAAAATTTACCATTCAATTTTTGAATAGCAAATAAAACCCGACACTCCCACCAATTTAGTGTACATAAACATCGTAAATCTCTTTGCATGAAAATGACTCGATATCGATAAATCGATATACTTATCGGGTTTTATCGTTTGGCCTCATTGAGGGACAATGCCTGGTCACGTACGAAACAATCACATCTTCATTAATTACTTGAGGTATTTTCTTTTTTGTCGACGGCGTTCATCTTAATTTTGTGGTGTAAATAAAAAGCGTGAAGCGAGCCGCCTTTCTTTCGTAATGGGTTTGGCTTGAAAAAACAATAATGTATTTTTTGGGTCTCTATCATGGAAGAATATTAAAACCGACGTCTTTATCATCTTAGTTCAATCGTCCTTTTTATTGGATACCTTTTTATTTTTGAATTGGAAGAGATCTGGAATATAAACATAGACGTTAATAATCTCTTAATCTGCATCTCACATGAGGTATCAGTGTAAAATTTATTGGATTTATTTTGTTCTAGTACAATTGTACCTACTGTATGTTTAATATTGATCGCTTGCACCAACCGCAGTGTCGTCGTATGTGATAATGACCGGCCGGTCTCGTCTCGGCTCAATTTGTCGCGAGTTTTTGCCGAAACGGCCGTCCGAGATTCAACATCATCAGCCGCATCAGCGTCATTGCCGTTCCCATGTCTGTATCATGTTGTATGACTGGTATGCCACTCATATTAGCCTGGTATTTTATTCTCGAGAAAATTTCTGTTTTTCAAAAATTACTAAACGTACTTCTACGTCTACTGTCTGTCGTCGGACAGTCACTTTCAAGACGTTTTTATATTTATCCCAAACGATATTACTACGTCCATGATTTATCCATTTAAATGGATACTTTATACTAAAAAACGATAACTTACGTTACAAATGCACAGACGTTTAAAAGAAAATATGTATTTCAAAAAAACTTTATTATGATACAGTAATGGGTCATTCATCATCATTAAAATTGCAAACGAGACACCTAGCTTCAAAACACATATTTCGTTGTATACTAGACAACTCTTTAACAGTTTTACAATGTTTCATGACAAGCCTCGTTGCCGCTATTATCGTGTTAGGATAATGGCACATGCAGTTGGATGATGAGCTCTATAGGTACTATGCAAGTTGTCTGTCGCCTTCGAATACCGTGGGAGAGTGGGGTGGCTACGGATCGTTGATTGAATAGTTTTGGTTGTGGTTGTGAATGCATTCTTGACTTTCAATAGTGTTTACTAGAATCACATAACTGTTGATTGCGTTCTTGAAGCTTGTGTTGGCTTTATCCTTTTCGATGTACCTACTTTCAAATAAAACAAAGCGGTAGGATAAAAGTATGTTAATTATAGCACTGAATTGTGTTTTTGTAAATTGCAGAGTTTAAGTCGCATCGTATTAATTTATTACTTGTCAAAATACAGATATGGTCTCAGACCTAGAGAACAATAATAACTCAAGTGCTCCATAAAATGAAGACATAATAGGAGCAATTGTAACCAACACGCAAACTTAACGCGGCCTTATTAACTTTTTCTCCTTAAGAACACTTTAATATAGCAATTATAGGGCTGCTACTGGGCTTGAAATAATATACGCTATTGAATTTGCGGTAAATGTTATAGTTCTTGGTAACTGACGTGAGGTTAAAACATATAATTGTGAAAATGATGATTAAATGCTTCACAGTTCTTGTGTGTTAAACACAATGGCCAAATAGGATTATAGTTTACAATTTTAATAGTTCTAGTGAAGAAATAGACAGTCATTTGTAAAAAGTGACATTTTATAATAAGCCTGGCAGTTAAGAAGTAACGTTATAATTTTTGTTTGCTACAGATTCTAAATAATTGGTTTTTTGTTTCAGGTAAACAACGAAAATGAAACAAGAGTACATAAAAAATACAATTAATGGTCAAACAATGTTCTAATTAAAACAGAATGATGAAGAAAAAAATGCACAAAATTAGACTAGAGTTGACTTGACAGATAGTTTTTAAATTATTAGTTTGGACAATGATGAATTAAGACTAGTGTTTAAAGTGACGATCTAAAGTGATGTTCGGGGACTGGTTGAAGAGGATAGTGGTGAAATGGGACTTATGACGTTTTTGTGAGTTTGAAGAATGCCTGATAGGGATTCGGTGGGAGCTGGAACGGCTGGGAGCGGGGGATTCTTGCCTCTGCAGTTTCCTTCGGCGTTCGCTGCGTTCCACGCGTCCACCCCTCCAGGTGCGCCTGCGACTGCCATGCATCACGCCACGCATTATCATCATCACGCTCAGTAAGTACTGCATTTTACTTATCTTAAATTGACTCTAATTTATTTTCAGAATCTTCTTCATTTATCTCTCTCTCTCTTCCGACCGTTTTGGTCGGTTATGGGGACCACTTGGACCATTTTATTGATTTTTGTGTACCTATATTTGTAAATTTAACTAGTTCACCTAAATCTTAACGAAGTAGGTATGGAGAAAAAAAGTACGTTAAAAATACTATCCGAACAAGTTATTTTATGGCTAGATAGATTAGTATAGACTGTAGACAGATGAAACAAGTTGGATAATAAATTACTTAATTAATTAAGTTGACAAAATGGCCTTAAAAGTTCGTGGAAAACAGAAAGTTCAGTAGCTCCATAAAACCTTATTACCTACTTAAGTAATGTATGAGTTCCATACACGCTTCGCACTCGGTCAAACGATTATATGAAAGTATTATTAAATTTACTTGATGACCCTATACTTAGGTCGTTACATGTTTTCTCAAACTGTTTACAATAATGATCTCATGTAGGTTCACAGGTCGCATTATCATTATAGTAAAACCTAATCTTGCATCAGACGTATCAATCTACATATGTAATTTTATGATAGTTCCCGTCTTACTAGTGTCCTTTACGGCGACGATGTTCAGAGCTTCTAGTACCGAAAGCACTTATTGGACTAGATCATAAAATACTAAAATAGTAGTGTTCATTAAGGCCACAACACGCTTCGTAGCTTTTTATTGCATAATTGTGCATGCTACTTTTTTGTAACCATTCGATATATCATTGTAAAGAAGGTATGTACAATTGTACATGTTTTCGATTAACGTAGTTTTTGCTATCTACAATAAAATTAATAATTTACTTTTTGTAGCCCTTGTTAATATGAATTTCAAATTTCAATTTGTTCATGTTCAATGAATGCTAAGTATTCATAATTTTTATCAATTCACATGGTATTATAAAAGGTAAATTATTACGTTTTTGATTAACTTGGATCTGACTTATAAGCACGCGTGGTTTACGGTTAAAGGACAATAAACCCAGTCCAGGTGAAACAAGTTTGTTAATTTACCGCCCGACACAGTCCGGCTCGATTTGATGACAACATAATCTCCTTTAAAGAACTGTCAAAGAGAATCTGAAAATCAATGAGGGAAGGATCTACAGGAAGTCGTAGAAAGGATTAAGACGTTTACAATCTTTTGACGTAATAAAAGCAAGATTGAACAAATGAGCCGCTCGGCTCAAAGGCTGGTGAAATATGGACGCGAGGGCTGCGCGGACGACTGCCTTGATTGATGTAGCACCTCAAATCACTCTCGAAGACGGTACCTACATTGTGAAACTCAAGTTAGGGCCAGGCTTCTTACAGTTTTGCTCATTTGACGTTCGTGTCGGTGTAATAGTACCTTGCTTCGGCATTTTTATCTTTATCATTTAAGACTTTAGTCAGGATGTATTGTCTTTCCTGTATGAAGTTTCAGTTGAACCCGCTCGTCTTTAATCTCTGGGTGAGATTTATTGGTCGGTACGGTTAATTTATATTGCGGCATTTTACCTGGTGCACTAAACTTGTTATTCGTATGTCTTGTTTATAATGATTGTGTAGCTGTTGTTATGGCTGATATAAAGTCAATGAGTTCTAGGAAATATTCACTGTGGACGATAAAGATACTAGGCTAATTTATTAAGTTAATTTTAATTATTTAAAAATTATTTCTTTATATATACAATATACATATTTGTTTTTGTAATGAACGAAATGAGGGAAATTGTAATCGTGATCTCATTTCGGGTATTAGAAAAAAAACTTGAATTTTGGTTTTCTCTATGGCTGACGACTTATTTCGATGTTATGTCAGCATTATGGATACGACTTCAATCATACGTATCATGACATATCTTCTCGGAAGTAAGAAAATTGTCCCTTTAGCCACGGGGCCGGCCGGATGCCGACCGACGACAGTTTCTCTAGCTCATTTAACCCGCTGCTGCTGCGATAATTGCCACCACGTGTTTATTTCCAAGCTGTCTATTTTTAGCACGCACAATGGGTTGGACACGTTCGCTTATTTTAGCTTCTCTCGCTCCGTCAAAGTCAGTTTTGTCCAGCCACAAAGGAGGTGTTGCGAGCGGGCTGTCGTTTGATTCATTAACTGGAACTCTTTGAACTGATGGATCGACTTCACGTGCCATTCTGTCTATTAATTCCCCTTCAAATGCTGCAGCCTTTTTAGTTGTGATCGCGGCTTTGTTTGTTCGATTCGCATCATTGAGATTGTCGGTTTGTTGCTACTACGGTCTGTAAACGACTGTCATTGGTGTTTCAATCTTCATTCATCGGATTCTTGTTTTAGATCGCTTCTATCTCTTCATTGTGTGTTTGAAGATTAACTCCTTTTCAACTTTATTTCATTTTCAGATTGTTCTTAAAAGCTTCTACTCAAAATAGCCTCATGTGTTCAACATTCTTTCCTTGAAATTCCATAACGCTGCATTCACACATGCTCCACAAAGGCTGTAAAGTGGTTGCCCGCATCCTACGGGCCCATTGTGGCCGCGTCCTGTCTTCACAAATCATTTGGTAGAAAAAAGCTATCATTATTGATGTAAAGACAAAGCATTATCGAGCACGGATTGGTTCGATGTGTGTGGTTACACAGAGACGTGTTAAGTAGATTATGTAGGTATGAGATATTTGCCCTAGACTAGAAGATATATGTATTCTATAAGTCTTATTAATTTCTTTTTATATATCTTCATCTCCAATTCTCAATGCGATAAAACTGTTATAATATTATTGCATACGTTTTTATTCTCTACCCAATAAAAATGTTAAAATTCATATTTTGTTTCAGTGAATATTTAGATTCTTCTATTATGATAATAAAAATATGGTGACTTGAATGAAAAACGATTAAATTGACGTGTTGCATATAGTTTCTAAATAAAGTGATACCAAAGTAGGGCCCTGGTCTATTGTTTACGATGTTCGTTGTAATCTGAAGTGTCCCTGCCAATTAGTACAACGACTATATCTGACACTTAAATCTCCCACAGAAGTGTCAGTGGCCATCACTTGCATTCTTATATTTTTATGGGTTATTTTGAAACCGTGATCATTATTGTTTTTATGCATACCATAAAGTTGTACTCCCAGTTTTACTTACTAATTATTTTCTTCTATGAATCTACTACTTTTTCTTTATTCTTTAGAGAGTTTTGTATTATTTAGTTAATGTGGAGTTAGTTGATTAAATACTTTATTTGCTCTGAAAAAAGACTAGTTCTTACTCAAAACTGAAGCAGTCTCATTATCATATCACCTAAAATCGATTTTCCTGGAAACACCAAAACCGCTCAAAACTTTGCCAATAACACATTTCAGTTTGATTGATTTATTAGTGCATACCCTTCAACTTGGGCTCCGTTTTCAAGCAGAAATGGACAGAAAACAAATACGTTTTAACGTCGGAAAAGTAATTATGGCTTTACGAAAAATACTTGCGAATGCGAACGAGATTTATGGTGACTTTTAAACTAACAGCGAAGGAGTTATTTATATGAAACTGGAAGTCGGGACATTGCCGGCTACGTTGAGGCAGACGTGGAGTTAGTCTAAGTATATTTTATGGTACAGTACAGATTGGCAGTAGCTTGTATTGAATACATAGTGTAATATATGTTTCTTGCTAATGTTTTTCTTGTCTACCTATGTGGTGTGGTGATTGAATATAGGTAAGTACAATAAAGATTCAATAAATCTAAGTATTGGTAAATGGCATATTAAATCATACCGACTCCACGAAGAGTTCAATTATTTACTTACTACCTTATCGTGTTGGTTTCGAGGTAAACCTACCTCATAAACTCTGGTGTTGGAGTTATAGAAC
Source organism: Teleiodes luculella (assembly GCA_948473455.1). NCBI lineage: Eukaryota > Metazoa > Arthropoda > Insecta > Lepidoptera > Gelechiidae > Teleiodes > Teleiodes luculella. Next base: position 6,655,136 of record OX419605.1, read on the forward strand.
CACCTTAGGCTTCAGACATGGCTCTTATAACGACACATCCAAAGCATCAGCATCTATAGCAGCCGGGACCAACGGCTTTACGTGCCTTCCGAAGCACGGAATCATCTTACGGACAATCAGGCGATTCAGCCTGCAATGACCTGACCAAACTAAGGAAAGTCTCACAAAGTGATATTTGTTCGACAAGTCTCCACCGGGATTCGAACCCAGAACCTCCGTAACATCAGACGAGCTTTTGACCACTCGACCACGGAGGCTGTTAGTTCAATTTTCAGGTAGACATTTAATTCAGCAATTAAATGTCAAGCAAAAGACAATTTATTCTTTGCCATCCTTCCTGGTAGTCGTTCTTACATAAATCTATTTAAAAAAATCTTTGGGAATAAAAAAAGGTCCGGTCAATCATCTCATAAACGAGTTCCGGTCATAAATGGTCACCCCAACATCCGGCACGGTGGCCACTGGCCACATTGACAATGTTCCATTGGGGTAGGTTGGTAGGCCAGATTGTTAATGGAATTATGGTATGGCGGGCCCTCTCTGCGCATATTATTGGTTAGTACACTGCTGCTTCATACAAAGGATAAATCAATTGGATTGATTCAAAGAATTCGCTAGATTGTTGCATTATAAAACACACGGTGAATTGACAGACCAAAATTTCCCATCAAATATCACGAATTAAAAAAAAAAATTCATTCCATGCAATTTTTTTTTTGAAATTGTATTTGTTAGTTTCTTTTTCCACAACCACGTCATAAGAAGTAAAAAAATAAATTGGTATCTCATTTATATCTTTATTTTTTATTTTTTTACTATACATATTTACTTACATAATTTTGTATTTTTTTCAATCCCCGACGAAAAACAGGGGTGTTATAAGTTTGACGTGTGTGTCTGTCTGTGGCATCGTAGCTCCAAAACGGATGCGCGGATTTTGATCTAGTTTTTTTTGTTTGCAAGGTGTCACAATCGAGAGTGTTCTTAGCTATATAGCTATTCCAAGAAAATATTTTCAGCCATTTGAAGATTATCAGCTCTCTCTCTTCTAGTTGTTTAAAGGATTAAGGAACGGTTTTGTGTTGGGGGTTATTAAATTTGTTAATTTAATGTTATTTAGTCTGCAACACTATCTCTCTACATGATATAATATTATATTAACAAGTATTTAAATATGCTTCATAAAATTTACAATCTATGCATTATTTCTTCCTAGAAAATTACAAAAGATTTAAGTAGTTAGTAATAAAAGCGTGTAAAAATTGAGGTTAATCACCAATAACTCATCGCCGACCTCCCACTAGCTATAATAATAGCAATAACTGAAGTAGCTGTTATTTTTAGCAAAATATGTTATGTAGACTGACTTAGTCGTAACCATTCAAAAGACGTTTTATCTCGCTAATGTTATAAATGCGAAAGTATGGGTTTTAATCGGTCTTCGGTTTGTAAGTTAGCATGTACTTAGCTCTTTAATGCTGCTGATACGGCTGAATATGTTTTTATAAAAAGTAGGTGTCTCCTTTTTTAAAAAAAATCGTAGACAGAACAGAAAGAAAATTCGGAACGCTTCGCTTTCCATATTTCTAGTAGTATCTTCTATCTTCTATAATATAATAAAACTGAAAAAACGGCGTGTCTGCGTAAATTGATTTGCTAAAAAAAAACTGATTGTAGGTAATAAAGGTAGTATAACTGAACACAAAAATACAAGTTTAAAAAAAATGCCTTTCTGTCTGTCTATCTGTTTGTACACGCTAATCTGTGGTCTGGCACCGTTTTGAACCGATGTAAATGAAATATTGCATGGTGGTACCTTATATCCCCGGTCAACATCTTAGATACTTTATACCACGGGAAAAAAAACATCGCGGGCGTTGCCGTGAGCGGGCAGCCAGTAATTAATAAAGTTGGTCTCATTCACACGATTAGGAAAGCACAAAAGAATAAAGTTTTTAAGCTTATATTTAGAGAAATAAATAAATAGAGCTCCAATTCCGTAATCAGACGGGACCGACTAAAAAGCGATTGAAAACGTCCAATAAAAATGGAAATAAAAAGCTCGTAGGTCATGCAAGATCGCGTGCATCGAGTAGACATCAGAAGTCGTTTAGCTCTGGCCGACACGTCACTATCGCACACTTTGAGAGAATGGCGACAGATAATTGCCTTGTATATTAAAGGCGTAGGGAACTGAAATATTATATGATATTTATTTATACGAAAATATTGTGACATATTTTATACACGATTTAACAATCATTATAAAGATTTTCTGCATCACTAATTAGTCACTTGATAATGTTTTAATTGTTAGATTGGATTACAAACGAAATGAAAACGAATAAAAGCTCGAAATGAAAATTGTTATTTTATTATGTTCTATTGATAACAGTCATAATATTTTTATTTTTATTAAAACATCTTGGAACAGGTTAGTTGCCGCTGTTGCTGCAGGACTAGTAAAATTAGAACCATCATGTGCTGAAAAGAGAAGAAAAAGCACTAAGTAGGCATTACCACTCTTCCACGTCTCTTTTGAACCAGCAACAGTGCACAGAGATCTCTCTTGTCGCTGCGAACGACAGTGTGCGCCCGCGCAACCCTCATTAAAATGGCGTGAGCAGCCCGTAATGGATTGACGGTAGGATATTGAAACTGACGCGGTAATGCATAGCTTTCTGCGACGTCGTGAGAGTGCAAAGTTAACTGACGATAAGACGCAAAGGAAATTAAAGGTTTTGTGTAAAATTCATAGGGAATTTTACAAAAGCTTAGACTGAGGAGTGATTATAGTAGACATCACATTTTTATTTAACATAATAATATGTATAATACGATTTGGCTTTTTACCCGACTACGGCAAAGGCAAAAAGGACAGGTTGCGAACTTAGCAGTCTATCTACGTATGAATGCACCCCTAATAATGAGTTTTTGTAATTTGTGACTAGCCTATATAGGCACTGTTGTCGACGCTTCCCAACGGAAACGATGTATTTTATATTTTTTTAAACGTTATGCTAGAAAGAGAAACAGGCTAATTCAGGCTAAATATCCTAATTACAGATACAAGGTACAACTAGTATCTAGTTATTAACTCCATGGGCGTTGCTCTGAGGGCATTGCTGAATCACTTTTCTATTTGACGCGAGCTGTCAAATTCAACTAACGTTTCTTTGTATCTGACGTTCCATTATTCTAGACAGTCAGCTGTTCAACTCGTAGAATTCTGTACAGTAAAAAAGTAAAGACGATATAATTAATTTTAGACTAGTTTATATCTACTTGTAATTTGTAAATTACAAATTGTATAAGTGTACCTATACAATGTAGCGATCCATCTGTTCTATTAATATTTCCCTGTGACTCCATTAACGTGAACATTCAATTTCAGAGCTGGATAACTTAACGACTGGGTACATACATTATTGCCGTGCATTTAGCGATTTACACGGACGTTTAAGTTTAATCAAGTCATTCGTTCACGAGAATCGATGGTTTTCGTTTCTCATGGCGGCAAATAACAGGGATATTAATTTATGGTCCATACGCATGTCATGTGAAGAACTAGAAGGTTTACAAGAAGGTTCATGTTCTTTGAGATTACGACATGACGTATCTCTGTAGTGCCCTGTCTGTCAACGTAGGAAAAAAATCACAACTATATTATACACCGTAAAATTTAAGGTTGTTTATCCGCAAAATAGTAGTAGTATACATTTCGTAAGAAATAAGCTGTGCCTGTTGTGTCTGTTTTTTAAATGTTTATTCCTGTAAATAATGTTGTGTAACATACAATAAATGATAAATAAAATAAAATAGTATTCATGAAACTGAACAACTTTTCCTTAGGTTGAAATATCAAAATTAATTTTCAACTTTTCATATAGATTCTGTCACATGACAATCCACTTTGTAAGACAAGTTGAATTTTAATTTTGAGATTTCAACTTATGTTCCTAAGGGAAAGTTATTTAGTTTCATGAGTACTTACCACTATTTTGCAGATAGTTAAATTTTACGGTGTATGTATTCACGCTAACTATTCGTTTGTAATTGATGAACTTATCAGTTAACTTCGTTAATAGCAGTATAATAGCATGTCATTTTTATTTATACATTTAATATTAATCTTGGTAATACAAACAAACAAATAAATTCTGCAACCGACGCACAATCAATCGTGAAAGCTTTAAAAAGTACTTCTGATCATCTCTAATCAATGGAAAAGTAACAAAAGTGAGACTTTTATGAAACTTTGAATTTTGTTCATAACATATACCTACAAGTCAATTTTTACTTAAGTACTTTTTTAATGCAGTTGCTCAAAAAGTGGCGTATTGCAGGGTCGTATAGCGTTCGGGAAGTGGGCTATTACACACGCGTGCTTTTTTTTTACCTTTCCCGCACTCGTGCGTTTACTTTCCCAACTGTCAAAATAATGTCTAATAAAAAGAAAAACCAACCATGAAGTTTTTACTAAAAAAATTCATAAAAGTTTTTATGATTCATGCAAATACGTATATTTCTAAAAAGAAGCTACTAATTTGTTAAATATCAGATTTAATTATTTGATGTTAGGTTTCATTTTAATTCATCTTATTAAATTTCATTTTCATTTCATATCAATAAAAAAATTTGAAGACTTGGCTGTATGGGCATAGTTCCCTTTGTCTACCAGAATGGGTGAAGAAAAAAAAATCTCTGCTTATATTCTACGGTTGGCGTCTTTTTTTTTAATTATGTTTTTATTATTTTATTAAATGGCTTAATTTTTTCGCAACTGTATTAAAAATAGTCGTTCAGTACACGTGCGGAACCGTCATTGCAACTTGTTCCGACTGTCTACCCTCGCCTTCGGCTGCGCCTCGGCTCGGGTACACATTTGTCGGAACTCTTTGCAATGACAGCCTTTCCGCACTTGTAATGAAATATACTATAGTCCTATGGGACACAATAAATAGGTATTTCTTACTAAGGCTATTGACCTTGTGCGTAGGTAATATAATGACTGTGTGGCTGCTAAAGTTTTTAATTAGCTATTGTAAGTGAGCTTGTTTGAAACAGCCCTTAAACACGTCGCGATAAAACCGCCATTTTGACTTTAATACTCGCGATGCAGTTTTGTGTTTCTGGTTGACTAGTGATGGGGTAAATATTAAATAACAGTTACATTTAGTAACACCTGTCATTTACTTTCTGATTTTTTATTATGTTATTATTCTTAATTCTTAATCGGATACAGTTTGATAGCTTAGTATTGTTCAAAATATGTTTCTAAAATATAGTTTCGTTTTTATTTATATTTGTAGTTTTTTTTACATTTTGATGATAAAATTCTGAAACATAATTTTAATATTTTTAATTTATCTACATAATATGATGACTATTATTTACTTGTTTAATATAATACTTTGAGTTTGAATTAATTTAAAATTAAATATCAAAAGATTCAATAAGTTCGTTTGGCTTATAAAGAACTTTCAAATAAAAAATACTGGATACGTACAAATAGCAGTTAAATTAAAAGAGTACCAGTCACATCTCTAGCCGCTCTTATTATTTTGATCAAAGGTTTTAATAGTGCACGGTAGACGAGCGGAGACAATCGCACGTAAAGCCAGGGCGGGTTTATAGTCTCGCCTCGATTAATATCGTTATAGGTTTTTAACTGCTCTCATTGGTACTTGTAAGTACATTTATGAGGGAAGATTATATTATGTTATGTTTGTATGTAGCACACAAGTGCATTGTGATTGTGCGAAGGGATTTATTGAGAAATTGAAGAAAACAGGAAAGGGAATGTTGAAAATGGGTTTGCAGTGCGTTTAATTTTATTATGATTGAAAATTATAATTGTATTTATAGCTGTTAGTAAGTCACTATAAAATTATATGGTTTTTCCGCCGCAGGTTATAATTTGCTTGAATGTAAAGATATGGTTTCCTATTTACTTTAGAAATAACACTTTGAAATAAAAAGCATGCTGAGTATATTTTTTAAACATTGTTATTCAAAACTTTACATCTCGCAGGCTACCTTAGTAGGGTTCCAAATCGGGCCACAGCCCACAGCAATAACCATACAAACATGGAAATATTGCACTTGTTACACAAATAATAACATTATTTTTATGTGTTTTCTTCGTAATAAACTAACCCACGCGTTTTTGAGTGTCAGAAATATAGGGTGATCAAATTAAGAATATTTTTCAGAACGACTTATCTCGTCGCAAAAAATGAAAATATATAATAGTTGTGTATTATTTACCTTTGTCTTAAGGAGAGGCCTTTTTATAAGTTCTGCAGTGGACTTCTTAGTTCTGGATAGTATACAATTTTAAGGTATAAAACTTTACTTGTGTTTCCACAGATAATGCATATTTGTTATTTAATACTAAAAAACCTATATTTAAATGGCTATTATAGTTAATTAGTGGAGCTTTTTGATATGTCAGTTATTTTGATAAAAATACATTTTGAGAAATGAGAAAAGAAAATTGTATTGCGAATCCGCCCAAATGAAAAAAGTTTGGAATAAAACAATGCTGTTTCTTTGTCAGACATTTTATAAAATGCCTTGAACACTCTGTAAATAAAAACTTATGGCATAATTTGGAATTGATATCACTCCAAATGCTGCAAAGAACAACCTGATTTTAATGGAGGTGTTGAACAAGTGTTTTTGTTGTTTTTACGGTTACAATTTAGCGTAATGGCTGGTTACTTTGCTGTCAATATGACTGCAGATTTTTGTAGAATCAACTGATTGCGAGCTGCACAGAATATAAGAATGTTGCACAGAATATACAGAAAGACCACTCCTGCTATTCTTGTAAATTATGCCGCAAACTTATGAGAATGGATATGTTCTATATTATAATATAGCTGTAGAAGTCAAATGTATGCATATAGAAAACAAATTTTATTCATAACGTTTTATTCATAACGTTCTGTGCACAGTTTCCTGTAGGAATAAGATATTTTTCTGTAGTAAAAAGTATCGAAGATGTTGAATAGGAATATAAGGTACCACTGTGGAAAATTTAATTTAAATCGGTCCAGCTGTTTCGGATATTAGCCCGTACAAATAGACAGAGAAATTAGATTTTTTTTCTATTTTTTTTCTATTTTCTCGAGCCCTTCGGTAGGGCCATATACAGGGCGTCCCACGGCTATGCCACATGGAGGGAAAGTACCTTAAATATTGTAGATAGAACATTTTACTGAAAGGAAACATTATTTTATTTCTAAAAACTATTAAAACTGCATTCATACATTTTTTAATAATTACATGGTTGAACCGGGAATCGAACCCGCTATACGGGAAAAAATATATCCTATAGTTTTATCATACCGATCGAAAGGCTTCATCATAAGGGTTATTTTTTGCTGAATAGCATAGTGTCAGAAATAAAAGGAAGACTATGTATTTTAACATTTTTAACACAAAATTTATCAATTTTATCAAATGCGCAAAATGACTCCCACGCTGTTGAATACTTACAAATCACACTCTTTATTTCACTCCTTGTCGATTTTTTTAACTTGTTGTGGTGGATATTTAGAATAATACGTCTAAGGTCTGTTCGTAGCTCGTAAACACTTTCGTACCGGTTCTTGTGAACTAAATTTTTTAACATAATACCATAAAAAAAATCCTAACGGGGCTAGATCTGGCGATATAGGCCGGCCACCTCAAATGTTAAAATTCATAGTCTTCCTTTTATTTCTGATACTATGTTATGTAGCAAAAAATAATTCTTATGATGAAGCCTTTCGATTGGTATGATAAAACTACAGGCTGATTTTTTTTTCTCGTGTAGCGGGTTCGATTCCCGGTTCAACCATGTAATTATTAAAGAATGTATGAATGCAGTTTTAATAGTTTTTAGAAATAAAATAATGTCTTCTTTCTGTAAAATGTTCTAACTACAATATTTAAGGTACTTTCCCTCCATGTGGCATAGCCGTGGGAAGCCCTGTATAAGCTGGTAACGAAGTCAACTACTCACAATTATTTCTAGATTTTAAACTGCGTTATTTGTTGTCGCTGCATCTTATGACTCGCGACGCTACGGAACATTGTTTTCTCTGTAAACTGAAGACAGGTGCAGAATTTCCGAACGAACTCTTTGATAGCGTCTCAAGTTTCAGGGTTAACTGAACACCGTGTTTTTAGTTTTAGATAAATCCCCTGTTTACTTAACGCTAGTCACTCTGGAGACTATTTTCTGAGCAAGAATGAGCTATTTTGGTCATTTAAAGGAAAAAGCTGATGGGGTTCTGTCTGACATAAGTTCTGTGCTTTTACTCTAATAGCGATAAGGAAGTCTTTATACAAGTTGTATTTTTAAAGGTTTCTGAGTATGTATCTCTTTATAAGTATGCAATAAAATAATTTACAGATTTTTAGATTACAATACCTACTTTACTACAAAAAAAAATCTTTTAGATAAACTAAAATAAAAGCTAGTATAAAAGTTCTTACCCGACTCTAAGGTTTAATTTTTTTAATGTACTGTAATCCTCGGTACAGTGAAGAATCCGCCAAACTGAACACTTTTGAGTTTCCACCGTTCTTATGTCCGTTAAAAAACAGTAGGGAATCCGAGAGAGTACGGTCTAATGTGGTCAATCTTTAGGAGTGCACACACACCTTTCAAAAAACAAAATTTCAACGCATTTTTGTTGTTACAATTTTATTTTAGATCATTAACTGAAACTATGTATCGCACAACACAGTGAAGTCCTTACAATCTAGAAAGTGCTAGTGCTATGTTAAAATTGCTTGAAACAGTTCTTTGTATTGAGGACAACGACTTAAGGAAGGATGAGCGCAGTAAATAGATGTGATGAAAGACCATTCATTTATCAGGCTGGTGCCCGGTTTTTGAAGTACAATTCACTTCATTGCGTATTCGATGTGGTTTAAATATTAGAGTACACATTTCAGATAAACTCGCCGCGCAATGAACATCAAATTGCACTTGAATATTGTAAGCTTTGTGAATGATGGTTACAATATAAGCCGTACTTGGCGGAAGAAACGTTTAAGTGCAAAACGGTTATTTGAAAATTAATAAAAACATCAAATAAAAATCTACTAATTGAACTTTGAAAAAACGTTGTAAAACGTGTCTGAGATTTAGTTCTCATTAAAATAACATTGATCTCGATTTTCCAGCCCATGCGATTTCGGTTTACGGTGAAAATGAGCTCATTTTCTTTCTAAAAAGTATTTCATGTTCTTTGGTTACGCCCTGCAAATTTTAGTCTGTTCATCGTAAATTAAATCTGTAGTAACAATTTTGTGGGGAATATCCCAAACTTTGTACCACTAATAGAAGTGGGAATATAAAGCGAAGCGCGGCTTTTTCAATCCTTTTGGTACAACTTGATTATTTTAACGCCAAAATATCTTCATGTTGGTAAACTTGATTGAGGAATCAGCGGAGGTGAGGAAGCAAGCGTGCGGGTAGCAGGAGGGTGAATTTAATACTGTCATGTTGACGATCTTGACAGTGATTTGTTAAAAATTCTAGTTATATGGGAAGTTATACTATAGAAACCCTCTTGTTTTCATTATAGGTCAAAACCCGGCAAGCGGGTAGTACGACTAGACTAGTAGGCCGTAAATACGTCTCGTAAAAAACGCACCGACCGGCTTTTTACGGCTCATTTACTGTTTATAACCCCTTCTGCAGCCTTATAACAAATCTGTATACTGTATATTAAGAACAAGTTACATTAAATCCAAGTGGAGTAATTAAAAGGTAGTGAAAAGTTGAATTTTGCAGTTAGAGTAATTAATATAAATTATCTGGAACTGGTCTAGAAATGTTAAAATTACAAAGTTCTTGCATAATGTAATGCATAATATCGTGAATTCAGCTATGTTTTGCTCATATCATCGCCCTGACTGATGGTGCGAAGAATTTATTTACAGTTTAACTAACAACAAATCCTTGTCAAATTCTCATTTTTTCTATTTCATAGTTTTCTTGATAACCCGACAAAAAAGAGGGTTGTTATAAGTTTGACGTGTGTATCTATCTGTCTGGCATCGTAGCTCCTAAACAGATGCGCCGATTTTGATCTAGTTATTTTTGTTTGTAAGGTGTCCAAGAAAATATCTTAAGCCATTTGAAGATTATCAGCTATTTTCTAGTTGTTGAAAGGATCTAAGAGCGTTTACACATTATGCCGCTGCCGCTGCGTAATGTGTAAACGCTCTAATGTGTAAACGGCCTAAGTAACGGTTTTGTGGCGAGGGTCATTTAAATTTTAAATGCATAATGTTATTTTCTTGAATGATTGAATTTTTATTGCACAAAAATGCTCAAAGGCAAACTTAGAAGCATTTTCTTTCAGCTAACCTTTGATAGTTGAGAGCAGGCTATGGGTAGTGCCGCTATAAAAGTGTATACGATATTGAAGTATTTAACAAAATCAATCCAGGTTACATTAAATAAATATCTTTAAAATGTTGATGATTTTTTCAGCACAACTATATTTTCTAAGGAAACCTTATCCATAGAAAATGCTCTCGTTAAACATATTATTTTCTATGGATAGGGATCAAACGCATTATCGGGTGTATACGCGATAATGCGTGTATATCATTGTATTAAAAATGCTCTCGGTTCCTCGTCTTCAATGTTTTACTGACCGTTACCGGACAATGTGCAGTTGTGCACACATTAGCTATCTGGTTCTGGGGTCACAAGCGATACCCCCACAATTATATTCATTATTAAATACATTAGCATGTACACTGTATTCTGTGTCATCGCTTTTTATAGAATTTTTATACAATTTGTTTTCTTTGCGAAATAAAGGTTCTTTATTTATTCTTGAAGACAGGATTGTGATAGAGAGCCGTTGACCTGGATTATTGATTGTTTTAATTCATCGTGTTTATTAGCCTCAAGTCTTGGTTAGCAAGATAAAGGTATTTATAGTAATCTATCTCACTTGGACAAGGTTAGTTGCTAAAAAAAAGAACTTTTTTCTTAGGTAACATTTAAGATCTTTGATCGTGACGAGTCGTGAGTTATCGAGCTGACACTAAAACTTTTTGTTTGTCTTCTGTCGAGTCAATATTGTAGACTATTGACACCCTGACTGAATAAGTAATAAATACTCGTAAGTAGGCAACAAGCTAGTCTCGCCATCGTTTGATGTTTAATATTCTATTCCTTTCTGATGCAAATATGATTATAGATCTATGGAGTTCATACGTACTTTACTTCCTAGTATCTTTAAGAACATGCCACACTTTTAGAAGTTAGTGCAGGTACGTATCGCGCTAAGAAACAAAAACAAAACTTTTACCGAATACGCTGTCAAATCACGCGCGTGCAGTATGGAATAAGGGTTCATTTGACTGCGGTGTTGATTAAAACTTAGTTTTGGCACAGAAGAAAATAATAGTACTAACCCGTACAGAAAGGATACTCAACCCCCTGCGCCAAAATGAGTTTCCCGCCCGATGAACTAGAAAAGAGCTGATAATCTTCAAATGGCTGAAGATATTTTCTTGGATCATAGCTAAGAACACTCTCGAACCTTGCAAACAAAAAAAACTAGATCAAAATCGGCGCATCCGTTTAGGACCTACGATGCCACAGACAGACAGACAGACAGACAGACAGACAGACAGACAGACAGACACACACGTCAAACTTATAACACCCCTCTTTTTCGTCGGGAGTTAAAAAGAAGTAGCTTGTCAAAATGCGTTTTCTGTATACTTTAGAGTGACCTGACCGCCCAACCAAAGTTAAGTCGTTCAAGTGAGTGCGATTGGGGCCCAGGTCCACGTGTTTCCTGACCTGTCGCATCCGTCCTTAGCTCGGCTCTGCTGTAACATCACAATTCACGGCCAATGACCTGCGGGCTGGGCAGGGCCGCAGGAAGTGACCGCGCGGCGCCGCTAGGGCTGCCAACATGTACATTTTCTTTCTTTCCAGGCGTCTTAAGGAACAAGGAATAGTTCTTACCTTTTTAAAAAGTTTTGTGTGTTCAGATCGCCTGGAATAGATTAATCCGCTTTTTGTGGTTTCTATATATTTAAAAGGAAGTATTATTAATGACTTCTCAAATTATTCAATTTTTTTGCTAAATTTGGGGATGCCAATATGCCATACAGTCAGCTGATATACATACATAATATTGATAATTAATTATATACCTTATACAAATATACAGTATACCATACAAAGGTAAACACACAAATGCGTACTCTGGGTGGTAATCGAACCCGCGATCCTATACTTACAACATAAACTACGAAGCCGTCAAAAATATAATCATACTTCATATCATACTAATATTATAAAGAGGAAAGATTCGTATTTTTGCATTTTTGTGTGTATATTTGTAATGATTAACTAGAAAACTACTGCGCCGATTTAAAAAATTCTTTCACCATTAGAAAGCTACATTCACCCTGAGTAACATAGGCTACCTTTTACCACGGGGAAATGCCTCATTCCCAGAGGAAAACTGTTAACGCGGGCGGAGCCGCGGCGGAAAGCTAGTTAGTAAATAATAAAAAAACGATAATAATCATAATTACCGTCATATAACAAGTTAAGAAGACTGCATAATATTGAAAAGGACAACATGATTATATTCATTGAATTTCGTTTAGTTTTTCGAAACTGAAATTACTTGTTTTACAAGAACATACAATGTTAAAGTGTTTAGAGAATAATACGTTAGGTGTCCTAGTCAGCCCTAGCGCGGCAATAAAATAATGCCAGATGATGTATTTGTAAACAGTCGCTCGCCCGTCAGCGCCTGCGCGCAATATCGTAGAGTACACACGGGAACAAATTCGACCTGCGCATGAGTGGCTTTGCGGTCTTCGTCTTGGATTCGATTAGATTTTATTAGCGCTACTGTGCTGTATGTAGTGAGTGTCGCACTATGTCACATAGAGGAATTTATTTTAGTTTTATTTTTCAGCTCAGAAGCTGATTTTTCTTAAAATAAAATATTTGTATTCTTAAACAATACAATAGGTAGGTTAGCCTCGAAACCCACATAGCTCTAACTAAGTAGTAGTACAATACAAATATTTTTTGTTGACACCAAGAAAATATTACAGCTTAATTATTTAATCACTTTCTGTGTATTGTATGTGATTTGTCTATCTCTATACTCAAATATTTCTAGCAGTATCTTACCTAATGATGTATCGCATATTAACCTACCCTTTCTGTTAAGCATTTAATTTTTACTACGCATAGTTTGAAAATAAAATTATTTTTTAGTTGTAAGACTCTAAGCAAAGACTTTTAATCGGCTGTACCGCATGGCTTTTGTTTACAATGTCCGTTTCTGTTTATTTTCGCTGCATATGGATTAAAAAGCTTCCCAACTCCATTTCAGGCGTTTTACTGCTTGTCTTATTTTAAACATTGCACCGCTGCATTACTTTATGGGTAAACAATTAATATTTATAACAGGAATCTTTTTATTTTAGAACTTTGTTATTTTAACGACATCCGCGTTCTTCGTTTGATTAACAGGAAGGATATACGAGTACCTACATATAATTCGATTTTGAATAAATTTAAAACGGTTGTAGAATTTAATGTTTTTTTTTTTCGTATTCAATAGGATGTTGACAATGATTTGTGAGCAAGCCGTTGCGTTGGTCAAAAGATTTATTTTAATCCGTTTAGAAATCTTCTTAAATTAATTGTTTTATGTTACTGTAGGTAATTTAAGGTCTCGGGCCTACTAAATCTCATCTTAAATTGTTAAACAATAAAATATTATAACCTGTTGTTTGAGTTTATGCCTTTCATTAAGTCTTTAGTACTTATTGTATAGGAGTATTAAAAAAATAATGCTCCACCTTATAAACTCGTTGATTTCTATTTCCAATACTAAGTACTATAATAATACATACATATCTATGCTTTTTATATAAATAAAAATAAAAATAAAAATAGGCTCTAATAAATTTGTTAAACAAATTTAAGGATATAATACATATTTTAAGTGTTTTCTATTTTGGTGTCAATAAAGAATATTTTTAGTTTATTATATTACATTGTATACTGCCTTAAGGGAGATCAATACATGACTTCCACCTAAGGCCTGCCTAAACCATTGTTAACCTGCCTGCTCAAACTTCTTTACGTTTTTTTTTTTTTTTTTTTAATAATAATAAATAGCATTTATTGTTTTCAAGTAACATAATATTACATTAGAATGCCCGCCAAACTGCAGGACAGTTTGTTGGCGGAGACAGCTCTCAGTTTTAATTGCCAATGCCTACAATTACAAAAACAACAAAAATACAGACAATAACTTTTATCAATAAAACTAATCATTTTCACTTTCAAGTGCAGATAACAATGCTTCCCTTATTTTTATTTCGTCTACTATTTAATGGCTTTCGTAAAAAAAAAAAACAATAAAATGACCATAAACAAACGCCGAAATAAAGACATCGCCAAGCTTCTAGTTCTTAATAAGGGACCTCTGTTTTACGAGATTTTTTATAGTTTTGAGGGCGTAAATTAATAGGTCACAGATCTGTATGGCGTAACTTGTGTTGCCTGCTAACTATGATTTTATTAGGCCAGTAAAAATGACGTTAAACCATTTTTAGACTCACACTAAAAAGAAGCTGATATAGAGGCATTGTTTATAAAACTGATTTTTATTTATTAATAATCTCTATAACGATTTGTAAAATATTTACTTAACTCTTGTAAAGACTACTTACTTCTTTTTAAATCATAACAATTATTTCCAAAATAATTACATTAGCTTTGCGTTCATAATTTTTAGGTAAATAAATAGTAGGTAAGACATGTGTTTTTTGTTTAAAACACTTTGAAATATACATAATAATTTTAACCATTACTTATTATTCTTTTTATATTATTAAGATTAGACAGAAAATATTCCATAGCCTCTTTAAAACAATTACACGAGCTGTTCTGTCGATCTTTCACCTTTTATATCTTAATTACTTGTAACATTTACACAAATGGGTCAGCGATATACTGTAAACACCAAAATACAGTTCACTGCGTACAAAATGTTATGTTTAACAACATTATTATTCAACTGGTGGAAACATATGCAGCGTTTAGCCTATAGGTACTTGTTGATTTACATCCCTTAGAAAATCTTTAAAATCAAGAAAATATTACGGAGTTACATAGATGGATTAAATGAAAAACTAAATACCCCAAAAATACCAGTATAGCCACTCGAATGAGTAAGTTGTAATGACAGTCAGTGAGCTAGTCACTTTTTAAGACTTTTTGCTGGAGCAAATAAGTTCTGCAATGGACCCGGCGGCGTTTAGGAAAATAGGTATATGTACTTAATATTGACCACTTCCCTACTGGATGAAACGATGATTTACGTAATATGACTGTGACGTAGGTACAAAACATTATTTTAAATTGGCTAGTACTGTTGTCTGTTTGCTCTTCTCCAATTTGTTGGGTTAAAAATCTGTCACTAATTTGCGTCAACTCGTGGTTTCTTTTAAAAAATAGCCAATTATACTTACGTCCACGTATAATAAACCATCAGGCTGGCAGCAGCTGGATGCCTTGGGAAAGCCTGATTCCAGTGATGGACTGCTGCAAGTTTGCTATCATGAGTATATTCTACATAAAATATGGTTTATTTTAATAATAAAATAAAATAAAATATCAAATAACGTACTTTCAATTTGCTAAACGGACCAATTACACATACACACATCAATTATCGCGTGATGAACTCAAGGCTGCGTCTAATTGGACGGCACGTGCCGCTATCTTAGTCTAACCACAGTCTAACCACAGATTATAAAGCTAAATGCGTGTTCGTGTGTACGCGCAGCTTTAGTAGCTTTTATATTAATTGATCGCTATACTTTCTCTTGACTAGACCTTATATCTTCCAATACAACGCGAGTTTATAAAGCGCGAGGCTTACAATGGCACGAACAAACTTGCAAGGAGCGCGGAGCTTCCAATGTCCGGACAACACGTAAAAAGAGCTTTTACGAAAATATCCGGAACTGTACTTACAATGTCAAGGCTACTTAGCAATTTTAGATAAAAATATGATCTCAAGGTTCAAAGTTCAAAGTATTTATTTTTAACTTTAGGATATGTACATCACTTAGTTAAGTCAGTTACATATTCTTTTGTCTTAGTATTTTGTCAGGTATTTAAAAAATTTCGTTCGCCTATTGTACGTGTGTTTGTATTATTATCTCATCAGATACTTGACTATACACTAACAAGCATTATAAAGGGTCGTTGGATCGCTACAATAAACAGTCAGTCTGTGTGTCTGTGCATTATTCAGGACTCGATTGACATGTCAGATGGACGGCGCGATTGAAACGCGGTAAAGTTTGTTCACATCGCCGCAGACTAAATAAGGTGCCGGTATATAGATATCTATAGGTAGTTTCTCTGAATTTAATATTGGGAGGAACAAGAAATAATTTAAAATAAGGAAGAAAATGCTTGTTGTAAGTAATATCCTTCGATTTTTACATGACTACGCGATGCAAAAATGCGAAGCAACCTATCTGTCTATTGGACATTCTTAGATTTCGCGGTTATTAAATGCACTAACGGTAAGTTCAATTTAAAACTAAATCGTAGAATCTATTTATAAAAAGCTACGTTAGCCAGCTAGTAAGAAGAATTACAATTTGATATATTTTTATGCATTTCTAAGATTTTCCAGTTGAATTTGTTAAATATAAATTTACTTTTGACGAATAATGTCCAAATCGCAAAAAAAATACCTTGACCATTTTGCGAAATGTCTCTTTAGCAATTTTATGATACTGCTCTTTAATGAGCAAAGAAACACAAAAATATATATTTGTATATAAATTTGTAATATAATATGTGGTTTAGTAAAACTGGCCGCAGTTAATTAACTTTATATATTACGTGTTATTAGCAATAGGAGCAACAAATCAGCCAACACCATAGGTGCAGTCGTGGTGTGACAGTAAAATATATAGCACCGGAGATAATAGGTTCGAACCCACCGGGGCTCCTGCGGTGACCACAGCCTTCTTAGAACTTCACAAAATACAGGATGATTCATCTTTGGTAAATTGATATTAAAAGCATTAAACCTTAAAGCCGTAATTGAGCTGTCGGATCTGTCATAAATAATGATATTAACTTGACGAGTTTCGCGCACCAAGTTTTTGCACGCGTTTTTTGTGGTTTTAAATGCAAATACGATTGAAGGTTATAAAAAGTATTTAGTAAAATAACTTATTTTAAGACTCATATAATAAAAAACGTTATTACTTAATATTGTAATACGTAGTTCATATTAAACTAAAATTAATGGTAGGTATATAATAAAAATATTATATTTTCACAGTTATTATATTACCACCTAATAATTAATATTTAATATGGTGTTCAACACAAACATCGTAATTTACTTAACGAACTAGAACTAATTTTAAATTAGTCTGTTTTAACAAAAAAAAAAAAAACATCCTGTAGTGTCAGCGTCCAATTCACAGTTTTGTCGCGTTAATTCTCACCAAATGTTCGAGAAGGAGCTTAAGATTTTTTTTATAAATTTTTGGGTTCCCTCTTCGCAAGATGCTGAACCAAGCCAGTATTATACAAATAATGGGCTCAATTCTGCCGTGGCCTCTAAAATCTCTAAATTTAAGTTGTTGGTCTCTTTCATCCATATGGGAATCGAAAAGGATGGGGAGATGAATGAGTTTAATTTTGAATGAATGATATTTAAAATAAGTAGCGCAGCTGTCAAATTCAACTTAATTTAGTCGGGATGTTTTTAAATTCCTGCTAAATTACGCGTAAAATCGCTGTTTGACGTGTCTAAATGTAGGTTGGCTATCACAATATGGTTCTTAAATTAAAGTTAGAGCGTAATATGTAGAATCGGGCCCAATGACTATTTATTTATAATATGAATATAATTTCAATACTGTAAAAATCCAATTTAAAAAAAGAGACATTATATTCCATGAAAAGTATCAAATATGAAAAAAAAAAAGCTAATAATTACGTAAAATATATTATGTTTAATTGTTTTTTATGAGAGAACCCTGTAAAATTTTAAACATTTGCACTTGACTGCGTTTTTATTTGTCCAGCTTTGTCGTGGACCTTAATAAATCTGTCTTCGCGAGTTTCGAGGACTTGAGAATTGGACTTTTTCATTATTTGTCCGCAAAATCCTGATGAAGTGGCACAGACATCTTGAATAAAGCTTTAACTCATTTTCGGTAGGTTTGGGAGGTCGTAAAAATCAAAATTTTGAGATTTATTGAGCAGGTAGTCAACGAAGCAATCTGTTTTGCATTATCAAAATTCTAAACTACAAATTAACAGCGATAATACCCTGTTTCTCTGACCGCCATATTTCTAATTTGTGGTTAAACCATTCTTATATAACTTACTATAATAGCTATCAGTTTCTTTATTTTTAATTTTCCGACAAAAAATATTACTTGTGACCCATCTACTTAATCTAACTTCATCCAAATCTATTCAGTCATATATATGGGACAAACAAAATTAGTAATAATGTCACAAAATATAACATGTATTTCCAGTTATTAAGTATACTAATCTTTGAATAAACGTAAATATTAGAGCGAGGCAATAACAAAAACAAATCACTGAGCTGTGAAGATTCAGTTCCACAGATTAAAGACATCAACAAATAAGGGCCTGTACACACGGCGCGGCTATCTCCCATCGATGGGTATTGATGACTCGTTTACACGGGCATCTGATACGGCAGTATGATCCATCATTATTTTACATGTCCTTTGAAGTGATTAACATATTTCTTGATTTTAACTTTGTTACATCAAATCTTGTTATGCTCAGAAATTTTGTTGGTTTTGCTAAATTGTCTCTTTACAATCTTGTCCTTTAAAATTCCGTTACAAAGCTGTTAAGCTTGTGTAGTGTTAAAATATAATTATATTTAGTATGTTTACCTTCCATTAACTGAATTAAGACGAGTGAATCCAATTTAATTGCATTTAACGATGTGCATCCTCGCGACTGCGATAAGATCTCGCGATAAGGAAAGTGTTGAGTCGGACTTTCGAGTCGATTTTCTGCTTAAGCGAGTCGTTCCAACGAAACACGAAACTTTGCACTTTGGCTTAAATTACTTGATGTGTTTATTAATAAGTACCGTATTTATATTATTTGTAAATTGGACTTTGAAATAAATTACGTGGACATTACGTGTTGTATATAATTTAAAAAAAAATTTGCTTTTTACTAGTGCATTCAATTTAACTGACGAAGGTTTGAGCACCTTCATGGTATGTTTCACCTTAGCTCTTGAAGCAAATCATTCTATAGAAAAGAAGAAATCTTCTCCAAAAAATTCAAAGTTTCTGTGTAAATTTGACCAACCATCATCATCAAATGATCAATAAGGGTCACATGATGATGAATGTACAGCTATACTGCTACCCAGGTTCTCTCTCTCTTTGCACCCAGGTTACGGAGTGGTTGAATGTTCAAACCTGTCGCCTATTTTTCTTCGTTCTTTTTTTTTTCTCACTCAGCATCTCGTCTCCAATAAGCTCTGTTGGTCCCAACACAGGTCCCTGGTAATTGCCAACAGGTTTTCATGAAACATTCATAGAGCAATGATTGAGTCGCTACTGCCGCACGCGCCGGTGGCGGAATCCCAACATCTTCTGCCTTGTTTCAATTGCCATTGTATTTATCAATATTGAAGAGAATTGGTATAAGAAGTTATAGTATTATTAGATCGGAACCCATACGATAAGCACGCAGTAAACATACAAGAAATATTACAATTTCAGCACTTTTTTTTTTTATCGCCACGGCTGCTAAAACCTGCCCTTCGAAGCACGGAAGATTGTTTCTTTTTATAGAATTCGGCCTAACTTTGTCTAAAACAAAAACCAGAGAAAATTTAACAAACTAAACGTAAATAATAAATCAGTGTCTTCGGCGGGAATCGACTTGGGTCCTTGAGTACCAAATACATACTTTTTACCGCTTGACCGTTCCCTCCATATTTTGAAGTTAAAAGTAGCAGTTGTTTTTTGTAAAAATGATTACACTTAAGCATTTTAACGATATACTGTGCCTGTTTCTTCAAGCCATCTTAAGTAATTATTACCCTGCTAACTCAAACTGACATCTGCGTCAACCACTCAAAAAATCGTCGTGTAAATTTAAACGTCAAAAACGACGGTTGCGCCCGCGCAAATCTGTAAAACTTGTTCCACGTCGGGCGCAACAGTTTGAAACTTTCTTCCTATCCAAGCAATCCTCGTCTATCCCCATCCTTGTCACTCCTATCCTCCTTTTAAGAACAACGAGAGCAAGCGGGACGGGAGATATGAAGACGTCACGCGGCGAGCGCGAGTATTCTTGCACTTGTTTTGTTTATTTTCTCGGCCGCCATATTTTTTTGTTTTCTTTTTGGTTCGTATTCTAAAGCTACGTCTTTGTTCGGGTTCGGGGGGCGAGCAATCGTCCAACGCAACGGGATACAAAAACATATAAAGGATGGAGCATTTGTTCGTAGTAGATTGAGACTTTCCTTATGTTTTTTGACAGGTTCACCTGTTTCATTTTATGTTAGTGTTATTATCGAAGAAATAACTTGTCACTAATAAGTAATTGTGTAAGTTAATTTGTAAGCGAGTTACGAAAGGTTGCACATTTTCAAAAATTATTTCTTTACCTTTCGCATGACTTAAACAAAAAGCATTTATTAAAAAAAAATTACTTAAACTTAAATAAAAATGTACTTACTGATAATTATTTTAACTTGTAAAATGTATAAAATATTTCGTAATTACATAACGGCAAAGTTGCCGGTTGCCGAAAAAGCTCTAGTTCGAATCTTAACACAACAGGTACGAATCTCACCTGAAATTAACAATTTTTTTGTAATTTTGCTCCAAACAATAATACTTTGTTTCAGCTATTGATTACTTCATAAGACGTGTTAATTCTGTTTTGGGTTACACTATTGACACCATGTATGTGACTCTTATCACTTCCCAGCCCCATGGCTGGTAAGTTGGATAATTTCTTTATCCTCTGAGTCCCGCCCGACAATTTTCTGAGCCCGTGTTATTATGAGCTTGATTTGTTTAATAATTTTATTACTGAGTGCATTGGAGGCCATTGTTTTATATTACTCGATGCTTTGAGGATTTGAGTTTTCTTCACGTTTGAATAGTAAACGTGGGAATTTAAATTATAAACGTTTATCTATTAAGCAGTTGTGAGGTTTTTGAAAACGAACATACCTACTGCAATTTGATTATACATACATACAAAATTATAATGGTATTTTTAAAATTGTATCGTAGAGTCTACGATAGAACATTCTAAGAGCACAATAATTGCTAGAAATTAATAAAAAAATACATTTATTTTGGTCAATAACCGCGTGTATTTTTTATAGTTTCGCACTCCGAACTACTCCGAAGAATTTTACGCAAAACTTGGAATATCAAAATAAACAAAATTTTCACACTTTCCCAACAACATAATCAACATCAAACAACCTCGGCCGTTGTCCACCCAGATGTTCGCAACAGTTTTTGTCCGAAGACTTTGGATGTCCAGACGTATGACGTCACAAGCCCTCGGCGTGTTCTTTTTGCACGGAGCCCTGCTGTTAGTCCTTGGTTCGCGAATGTTTTGAATAGGTCTCCAATAAAAAGTAATGTCATTGTATGGGTTGTACGCGCCTGAGTTATGTTAAGAGACGGGTCGGACACCCTGGGGTAGACACTGATTAAAACTCCTTGGTACTCGGTACTCGGTATTCGGTAGTCTGTGTGTAAATTTCAATTATAAACTCTACGTACAGCTACAGTCATATTATATACAGATCTGGTACCTCTAAGTTCCTTTCTTTACATTATACATGTTATACTATTGTTACTCACTTTTATATTCATACAGCTTTCCGCCCGATGAATTTTACCTGTAAGAATTAGATAAATTTCCCGTGGTAAAATTTGCCTTGAATTTTTTGGACAATATATCCTTTCTCGTGATGCCATCTGGGCTAGCGTGTAGTTTCACGTGTGACAGGAGAGACATAGTTTAGTCGTGCGTTATTGGAGGATATTTCAATTTTGCAATATGAGATGATGAACGGATGAACGATGAACTTGGCTGATTCTTAGTTTAGGCATAAAAGCGTGACAGACAGGCATAATTTTCCAATCCTACTAATATTATATTTAAACGCGAAAGTTTGTAAATATGGATGGAAGTATGTTTGTTACTCTTTCACGCAAAAACCACTAAATGGATTTTAATGAAACTTTACAATATTATAGCTTATACATCAGAATAACACATAGGCTACTTTTTACGGCGGGAAAACACCTCATTCCCACGGGAAAACCTGTTAGCGCGGGCGGAGCCTCGGGGCGAAAATCTAGTTTATAATATTAGTTTATGAGTCTTACAGTCGATGACCGACCTCCACAGACGTTACTGATAACTGATAACAGAACATTAGCAAACGACTTTCACACAGCAGAACAACAACCTCGTTATCGCGGGGTGCAATAAATTGGGCGGCGTATCAAACTTATCAATGCAGAGCAGTATCGTAAATTACTTGAATATCGTCTATTTACGCAATCAAAGTCAAAATTATTACACCACTAACATGAATAATTAAATTTTATCTGCTCGAAGAGATCAATAAACTGGCGCTGGACAACGAAGTTAATATATGTATGGAACGTTATTAGTATTGACAACTTTGTAACCTTTAATTATGAATAATGTCACAGTGGCATAGTTTAGCAGTAGCTAATTAGGAGTAGCTACGTCTTAATTATTAGCAAATTGGCCATGTATTGTTTTTTTAGTATATAAGTTATGATGTCAATTTAAACGTGTAAAAATAACAACTGAGAAAATGCGAAAAACGTAACGTAAATTGGTTTTAGAAATATGTAGATTTATTTCAAGAAATATATTTATTTATTGATTAGATACTCGTAGATACTTATTTTACTTATTGTAATCTGTAATTTCTGATTGAGGTTTGTTTCGGTGGCGCGTTTATTTGTCTATATTTTCTTCTAGTATATTCTTATTATAGTTTACGACTTATTTTTTTCGATCTTGTAAATAAACTATTTGTTATAGTGACGGTATGAAAATCTGCTGGATGCGAGTAGCGTAAGACCATTTTAGTCCTTCGGTCTGCATCTTGGAGGAAGGTCTTAATCCTGCAGCGGACGTCTAACTATAAAAATGATATGCAAATGATATTCTTATGTTTTTTTTCTTTGCAGACTGGCAGCGGCAGCGGCGGCGGCGGCTGGCGCGACCAGCGAGCTGAGTTACCTCGCTGCCCTCCACCCCGCGTACCGCCCCGTGCCCTACGACCACCCCCTCTACGGCGCTAACACGCTCAGACGTGAGCTTACTCATACCACCATTGACCTGTTTAACACTGGACATGGTCTAAGAAAACAAGGTCTTGCATTCGGACCACGTGATTTGACACAAACCTACGTTACGTCATCATGCTGTTTATCCTTGTCTATTAACACGCATTCGACAAGGATGAACAGCGTGATGACGTAACGTAGGCTTATGTCAAGTCACGTGGTGCAATGCAAGACCTTGTTTTCTTAGATCATGGCACTGGAGGAAAGACGACTGCTCCGTTAGCGTTGCCAGTTTATTTTTCTGCCAAGTCGGTATTCTGAACGTTTTTTATTGAAAAAAAGGGGATTTTTTTGGTTGAAAGCGGGACGTAGTAAAAGAACGATTAATACTTAATCAGAAGTTTATAAACACGTATCTTTTTTTTGAGTTTTAAATTACGTTTACGTGACAATAGATAGCAAAAATTGCCATAAAAAACGTACTAAATAAAAATATGACATTTTTAATCGAATTTACCCTATCGCAATACAAAATACATACAGGAGTCAAAAGGCGGCCTTATTGCTAAGGATGAATAGCGCATAGAAAAAATGGAGCGGGTTGCGGTTTCAATAATGTAACATAAACTGCATAATGGTGATACTTACATAATATTAAAAAAAAAACATAAATCTTACCTTAAATTAGATCTTAATAGTCTTAGAAGACCCCGAAGACCAATGCAAATTTGTCGACAATTATCTTTACATTTACCTTTAATGTTTTATCGATGTATACTAAAAATAATTTCAAAACCTATTTTACACGTTCTAAATGATCGTAAACTGACACTCTATCATCATAAGAGCTCTTAATGTCCCCACCGAGGGGCTCGAGCCTACGCTGAAATCGAGGTATTCCAGTCTGATACCACTGAATCGATACCACTGGTATCCGTAAAATAAAATATTATTTTCTATTCCAGTCTGATACCACTGCAGTGGTATCACAATTTATTTAAAATATTTAATTATTTTTTATTCCATTCTGATACCACTCAATATTTTAACATATTTTTGGTACTGTTAGCAGAAAAATCATACAATATGTAGGTATGTTAGCTTTTAATTTTTAACATCAAATGTTAAAATTCATAGTCTTCCTTTTATTTCTGACATTATGTTATTTAGCAAAAAATAATCCTTATGATGAAACCTATCGACCGGTATGATAAAACTACAGGGTTTTTTTTTCTCGTGTAGCGGGTTCGATTCCCGGTTCGACCAAGTAATTATTCAAAAAAATATTAATGCAGTTTTAATTGTTTTTTAAATTAAAATAAAGTATTTTTTCAGTAAAATGTTCTATCTACAATATTTAAGGTAGGTACTGTACTTTCGCTCCATTTTCGCATGGTATACTTACCTCTAATTATTACTTATTTAACAACTTGTACAATATGTTTTATTAAATAAATTATTATTTCGTACATTACCACTTCTTTTGCTAACCATACTTTTTTTAAATAATAAGACTGGGATCGGAATGGAATGACAAAGTACGATGGTATCAGAATGGAAATATTTTAGGTAAAAACTCTTTTGGTATCGGTTCAGTGGTATCAGACTGGAATACCTCCTGAAACTGAAATCAGAGTGAATAGGCCTTAGTCGACCACGCTGGCCCAGTGCGGGTTGGTCAACTTCACACACAACCCTTGAATTACTTCGCAAGTGTTCACAAACTCACGATATTTTCCTTCACCGTAAGAGCGCCAAGTAAACGTATGAATTCGAAAATCGAAAACTACGTGCAGAGGTTTGAACCTGTGAACTCTAACGACCCTAGCTAGTGCTGCAAAGGCCTATAGGCTTTTAGGCTTATTTAAAGACTAGCCTACTCAATAAAAAGCCTAGTAGGCTAAAAACCTATAAAACCATTTAGGCTTAAGCTTTAGCCTAGGGTAAAGCCTATTCAAACCTTTTGGTTATAAGCCTAAAGGCCTTAAAAAGGCCTAACCTTGTTATAAGCCTATAGGCCTTAAAAAGGCCTAATAACTATTAAGCCTATAAGACTTTTAGACCTTAAGGTTATTTAGGCTATACTTAATTACTTACTTTTACTGGTCTAGTCCCAAAAAGGACTAAATAGGCTGAAATTTAGGCCTAAAAGCCTAAAGTCCTTTGCAGCACTAACCCTAGCCACTTGGTTACCGACGTTCTATATCACTACATAGTATAAAATAAAGTCGCTTTCTCCGTCCCTATGTCCCTATGTCCCTATGTCCCTCCCTTTGTACGCTTAAATCTTTAAAACTACGCAACGGATTTTGATGCGGTTGTTTTTAATAGATAGAGTGATTCAAGAGGAAGGTTTATATGTATAATACATGCATAATATACAGAAGGATATCCCACAATAACCATTTTCCCGTGCGGAGCCGGGGCGGGTCGCTAGTCACATAATAATCACAAAACTCCTGTCTACATGCAGTACGTCTCATTAAATTAAACCGTCCATACCGCGCGGTTCAAGTTGCAGGAGACTGCAGTCTGAGTATGCCGGTCATTACGGTTGGGTTACGGCTATCACATTAAACGTGTACTGTTACTATACTACACTAGTTACTGCATGCTAGTAGCACAACATATTATTATATCGCTTGTACTTTACTGTGCAACTGATACTCACTTTTTTTAAGGTTATAATAATCATTTGTAGACGGTTCAAGTTTTGTGTGTGTGTGTGTACTTTGGTAACGTATCGAAAATGGTACAGAAGCCAGAACATACGCCTGGCCATATTGACCTTGAGAGCGCACGTATTCCGTAGCGGTAGGGGTGAATTTTGTAGTGCAAATGTCCAACTGCATGTGCTGGCTTTTGTACCATTTTTAATACGTTACCAAAGTACACACACACAAAGTTGCTGATGATAAGAACAACTATGTATGCGAATATGCAAAGCAGGTGACATTTTCTAAGAATGCAACGCAACAGGTATAATACATTTATAGTTTATAGTAACGAGTGCATGTGTAGTGCAACATAGGATTCGAACCTGGATATTCTAGGCAGGTGAAACCGCATTCGCGAACACTCATAAAACCATATCTTTACACATCTACCAGTTTTTTCCATTACGCAAAAAGGGTGCCCAGTGTCTACGAAAGGAAGTCAATATATTAACTCAATAATGGAGCCAATTCTCATAGAGCTTTTAGAATATAAATATTCGACAACTTAAATATGCAGCTTCAAAAAACGCCTGTATAGTATAATATAGTATCTGTGAATTTATAAGCGAGGATATCTATTATGAAATTTGATAGATTCCCACTATTAAACAGGCCTCTACCTACAATAATATTTATTTTACTTACCCTTTTTAAAAGTAGCTACTGATGTAAGTTTAACTTTTTCTACAGTAAAGTCTTCTTTTAATTAGCGGTCTGTCGGTAGATTTTTTGCTTCACATGATTAATACATTTTATGACTTCTGGCCGTATAAGGTAATTTTATTAGTTTTTGTTGTAATCGACCCCAATACATAATTGATATTACCGATCTAATAAGTTTGCCTCGTTGGGATACCTACTTAACTTAGTAATATTAGTAAATAAATATATCAATTATTTACCTACTGCAGCTTTAAGCTGATAACATTTAGGATAAAAAAGGATAATTTAACAAACGATAAGCTTACATACAGCACTATTTAACAAAGTATGTAATGTACAATAACTAAACAATGATCAATAGTAACAAAATTTTGTAGTTTTATTACCTACGCATGAGGCTTCCCTCATACAGCATAGAGGCATTTTTGCTTAAAATGCGGGCGAAAACAATAACAACAAAAAACAACAACTTTAAAACTCAAGTCCGGTGAAGCTTGATTGGTCGTACTTTGTCGACAAAAGCATAGGTAAATTAAAAAAAATATCTCACTCGTAATTTGACAATTGCGCTCTTATTTGAAATATCAGTCATTGAAAATTAGATTCTCTCCCAGCCCGTGGTTCACCCACCCCATTCAAGGGCGTTTTTTTCTTCCCATAGTTCATCACTCGTATTTTTCAGTTCGAAAAAGACCTCGACTTAAATTTAAAATGAGAATAATGGAATTTCCACCAGTATGTAGTGAGAATATAATAAATACAAGATTTCCGTGCACCGTGATGAATGCCAGATACTTGTAAGGGCACGGACACACTGATCACGCGAGTAGAGACGCGGACCCACACATCCACGGCGAATCGCTAATGTGCACCCTTCGGAACACCTCGGGAGGAAGAACTACAGTACAAGTCATGAGCTTCGATCAAATATAGGCAGGCATATAGGCATATATGTCTATATTTGATCGAAAGTCATGACTTCTCTCATGAGATGTGAACGACCAGATACAACAGATTTTATTAAAAAAACAATATAATGGAATTCCCGAATTAAAATGTTTCATTCCCTTCCAACCCACCGTCCATCTCTCGAGACCACTGATTGATAATTAGTGCTATGTATTTTTGTTTCTAAATTTTTTACAAAAACGCTGTGATAATATCCTAAATATCCAAAAGTTACAAAAAAAAGTTAAACTCTTTGTACACATTATAACCTTAAAATACGTTATAATGTGTTCATGAAATAAATTTCTATCAATTTTAATTTATGATATAATTAAGGGCATCACCCACGAACGAACCCATGTGTTTAACCTCTGGCCCTAAAATATACCTAAACGTTTTTACAAGTCACTGGTCAGTCAAAAATTCAGCAGGAATGGGATTATCAAAGAAATGTAGAGCTAGAAGTATTAAAATATACGTAGATAAGTTGTCAACGGAAACGAACCTGACAATTCTAACAGCAAATCGTTTATGATTAGAAAATACAGATAATTTGAAATTGTGAGTTAGTTTAACATTGCAACCCACTCGATGAGAAAGAAAGTAAAATTTTAATAACTGAAAGTAAATAATATAATTTAAATAAGTTGTTATAATATAAACAAACATAATATCGCATGATCTTAAAGCTTGGTAGTTGGTACTCTACGTAGAGTACATGTCTGCAGTAATGCATCTGCCACGGTCCCGCCGATAGACGATGTTTCAACTACCTACTTTGTGTTTAAACTCCTCACCTGAAGGTTTTTTTTATTTATATTTATTTCTTACATGCAATCTGTTACTAGTTTATATGATAAGTAAGTTATTCTTTCTTCTATTAGGATTCCGTACCTCAAAAATGAAAAACGGAACCCTTGTAGGATCGCTCGGATGTCTGTCCGTCTGTCAGCGCCTATTTCTTCCGAAACT
Organism: Teleiodes luculella; assembly: GCA_948473455.1. NCBI lineage: Eukaryota > Metazoa > Arthropoda > Insecta > Lepidoptera > Gelechiidae > Teleiodes > Teleiodes luculella. The sequence goes on from OX419605.1 coordinate 6,683,875, forward strand.
ACTTGACCAATTGAGTTAAAATTTGGCCTCCGTGAGTGCGTGACCCAAAACGGACGCGAGACATTAAATAATGAATTTGAAACATGGAGGCCACTTTTGTGTAATAAATTAGATCTTGAAAAAATTAGTTTTCCGATCTATACCATGTATGGCACTTAAAATGAAAGGTCTTGTAGTAAAAATCTCCAAATACATTTTATTTACAATTTCAGGAAAAATAGTTTAGAAGTTATCTAAGAAAATCGGCGTAAAATGACCCGCCCTTATCTCCGAAACTACTGGGCCGAAACTTTTGACGGCCTTATTGCAATAGTTCTTGTCGCCGGCTGATTGCACAGATATTTATCTTTTATCTGAACGCTACATCGTAATTGTGTTAATGTCAGATCTTTTATTCACAATTTTTTTTTCGCTTATAGATACAGAGTAAAGATTTTCGGATGTATCCATTATCTTTGTTTTAATTCAAACTATTACAATACAATATTAACTATACAATACTTTATTCCACGCAAACTAAGTACAGAAGCCAGCACATGCGGCTGGACATTCGTGCTATAAAATTCACCCCTACCACAGAATACCAAATAGTAGTCCCTACCCCTACCGCTATACATCATGTCCAGCTGCATGTTCTGGCTGGCTACTGTAAACCAATCAAGCTTTACCGGAATACAATACAACCCTTCTTTACTAAATCCGCTACTATCATTTAGTAACAGACTTTCAAAAATTTCAATTAGAGTAACATAAATTGGTGTAATTATGACGGACGGAGCTTGCTGATAGCAGTGCCATCAAACGACGAAGACATAACGATACCGAGTTTTAAAAACTAACAGCGCCACCTCCCGTCGTTTTTGGTGTACGTATTATGAACGAAAAAGGCCGCATAATTATTGTCTAGGTATTTTGAAAATATATTTCATGGGTTTTATTTTCGAACCAACAACAACTGCGTTCTCTCACTGAGGAATCAACTGGCATACTTAACATGAAGTGATGAAGACTGTATTAGTATTTTATTTGTCATGGAATGGAATAAAAACTACTTTTTTTTCCGTACCTTTTTATTATGTCCGTCCACTTTACGTTTTGCGGTTTTCTAAAAATCTAGCATTTTTATCAAAGGTTTTAACCGAGACCTCGTTTCTAGACAACTCTTTAACCCCTTAATTACAAAGAAACTCAGCAGAATGGTACCCGAACTAACCCTTACCTTTCCATGCCAATTTCAACCCATGACTTGCGCATGCACATGCCTCCTCCTTTAATAGCCACACTTGCTATCTGTCATCACCTCACACGACATGCCATTTTGTGACACATCCAGACACAGTATAAAGTCCAATTTAGAATAAGAACATTGAAATGTAGAGACAGAAGTCGTGCGCGAGAGTTCTAATTAACACCTCAACGTTAGATAAATTGTGTTTGATACGTAAATACTGTTCCTTGGTTAGTTAATGTAAGGCCTGTGATTTTGTATGGTTAAATTAAATACACAGTAAGTATCATAGCTAAATCGTGTGACTGGAAATATAATTTTGTCCTGCGTACAAACGAGTATGTTTTAATGATATTACATGCGTTTATTTCTTGGTTACTGACGAAGTGTGGTCACGTAGTCATAAAGTATCCAAATCACTTAATTTTATACTAATTACAATTTGGTATTTCTTAATTCTATAATTTAAATCAGCTGTGTTTCGTGTACCACAATTTCAATAAAGTTAACTATCTATCATGTTTAACGATATATTATAAATTTATAGAATAGAATAGAATAGAATATACTTTATAATGCATAACGGAACCATGAATGTCTTAAGTTTAACCCTGAAATCAAAATAACCGCAACGGACGCACCCACCCGGCAACGCCGCGAAACACAACCCTTTGCGCGATATTTTTAACCCGAAACGAAACTGTTTACCGCTCGAGTTAAAATAAAAAAGTTACGAAAAAAATTGGCAAGTATCCGCTTACCATGGCAACCAGAGTCCGCTTACTGGTGCGCCTTTAGATAACGCTCAATTAGACGCTATTTTTTCCATTTTGAACGGTTTTATGCGTAAGATAACCAACCCCTATCGTGCTGTTTGCAAATAAGGTTTGTGTTTATATAAAAAAATATCGGTTAAATGAAGATAACGAGGAGTAAATTTCAGTACAAATGCTCTTAATTTAAAGCATCCACGATTAGAATGATAAAGAAGCTAGTCCTAGTAATGTCAAATAAACACTTAAAGTACTTTGGAAGTTATTTTTAATCAGTAAAGCTCCTTCACCACGGTTCTCTTCTCAGAACTATCCCTAACAGCCAAGAAAAACGAAAGCTAGGCAACTGATAATTGCTGTGCAGCCTATCCACAAATGCCACAAATTCTGCAGTCGCAAGAAACGAAGATCAGCTTACAATGAAGCCATTAAGCCAATCCATCCCAGTCCTGAATAACATTAACGATCAAACTGAATTCTTTCGTTAATTGCTGGTGTAGACATTTTTGTGTCTTTTTTGATTATACGAGAGCATTTGTGCACACAGTGATGCTCATCTAGTCTTTTAGATAAAGGCCAATCAATCCAGTAAGATTTTGAGGCTTTCACGGTTGTTTGCATAAGTATACAAATACTACGGTATTCATCGTAGGCTTCTACAAAACACTTAAATACCCATTTGAATCATAATACACATAGCTAGTTAGGCCAATCCAGGTGTTTTATGTATACATCTTGGTTCCATTAAATGATTAAAAAAATATTTTGTTAATTATTCAGTAAATTTAAAGTATTTATTAACACAAAGTAGCATGAAAAGTAGGTACGTATATACCAAATAAATACAAATATACTTTAATGACATCAAGAAAATCATTACCGAGAAAAAGATACTGAATACATAGTATGAAACAAATAACAATAATAAATACATAGTATATATGTAAGACGCCCTCTGCCCCATCTAGGGGACATAGGATATTAAGTCATATATGTAATTATGTTCATGACTCTCTTCTGCATGCTGGCGTGCAAGCAAATGGGCAGTACAACGAAATATGTCACTATGTTTATGGAGACTCAGGTTTCGTCTACCGGATGGCACCGGATGGCGAGACTGTAACGCAGACCTATTTCTCTATAGACCTTGACCTTGAGGCACAACAAGGAATTTACTAACCGTGAGATTTTACTCAGCTACACAATTTTCATCCTTAACAACCTAATAATACGTAGAATAGAGGTTCATAAATAAACAAAGTCAATTCAACTAATTATATCTTAAGTCATCTTTTTTAATTGCATATAGACAGATATCGCTGCATCTTCGAGAAACTTTGTTGAAAAAGTTAACTCATAAAAGTCAGCATTCAATAAACCATAATTGAACATACATGATGATGGACGCATCCGACAGTGCCATCTGAATAGTAATAGGTTACTAACAACATACCTACTCCAGTAGAATGTGTCAGTCAGTAGCTGAACGGCTAATAGCGTCCAATCAAGAGATACGAAGCGGCTAAATACACGGGATTAACGAACCGTATTCATCCATCAGACTGACACGACAAAAAAATCTTGAAACGCTCCACTGGGTATATTATACAAAATATTAAAACCGCCTTGCAAAATTTCGCAAGCGAAGTGACAAGACGAAACTTAATAACTTACTCAGAAACGCTCAGCAAATTGGGAGCCACTCGGGGAACCGGCTCCGAAACCCTACACTGCCTTACCGAACTCCCCGACACATATAAATTGTATTTTTATTCAAATCGAGCCTACGTGCCACGATAAGAACCCCTTAAAACAAATAACTGCTCATTCAGGCTGTTGTACCAACGCAAAAGATACCGTAACTAAAGGTAATACAGTTTATGAAGGCGACGGGAAATGTATTGATCAACATGCACCGGACAACAAACTTTACAGTTGCAGTAATAGAGTTGTAGTTCCTGAAACCATTGATTTTGCTGCAGTGATTTTAGCGAACAGCAAAACATAGCAAGTACAACATGTAAACAACGTAAATTATACTCTATTTGTTAATTTACAAGACTCACAACTTGGCCACTCAAACCCATCAGATAAGACGTTATATGATGATGTAAACCGAGATGGTATTCCTTAGACACATATACAGAACAATTTAAAGGTTCATTGGGACACTTTTTCACTCAATTTGTAGCTTTTTCATTTTTGCTGTCGAGAAGAGTTGGACCAACAGGATACTACGAGATATTTAAGATATTCGATGCAGTTGTGTTGATTTGGTGTTGTGTAATGACAGTTTTCCTTTAAAAGGGACACAAGGTCAACCTTCCAATATATGATCGAATACCAGTGGTTTCCTTTTAAATAAAGTTGTTCGCACCGATACCTCTCATTACGAATTGAAGAGACCGAAATGTTAATCACCATATTTACCTGAGTCTTGTTTTTTACCCAAAAGGAATCTTGTGAAACATTTTAATAAAGCCAGTGATTATGCAGTGGCCTTACGCGAAGACGTTAACGTAAAACTCGCCGTCATAAACGCAAATTTTCTGAATACTAAACATTTATAAGCAAACGCAATCAAAAGTGCATTTGATCGTTATAATTTCAAAGTCGTAAAGAACAGTCAGAGTGAGACTATAAAAGTCGATATACCGAAAAATTATTATAACCCGCTCGCGCATATACACTCCGATACACGCAAGTATATGTCTTTATTCGATAATCGTAAATTAAGGTCCAACGCCGACTTAACCGAGCGTAAAAACTGTGAGCGAGAGATTGAGAGTTCATGTTACTCCGTAAATGAAAAAGGTAAAAGTCTAAAGCGCTTCGATTGTGAAACAGAGACGGAACTACAGCGGATGTCTAAGGGTCGAAAAAGGTGAGAACCTACTCGAAGACACGTCGCCATCCGGAAGATATGAATTGATTAAGTTACAGAAAAATTATTTCTAACTAAAACAGTAGGACAAATAATGAACATCTAAGTCCTAAAGTTTGACTTTAGCATCTATACTGCAAAATTTATTGCTTATTTGGCCCGACAAATATTAAAATGAACTCTAATTTAAAAAGTGTCATGTTAAGTTTGACAGTTTAGGATTGTGCTTTTTAAAATTACCTTTGTCAAAAGTTGGATGGTTTAATCTTTGCCGGGGTTTGAAAGAGAGAAGGTTCAGAACGGGTTTTAGAACGAGACAGCAGCAATGCGGTTGAGCATGACAAGTGAGCGGATTAATGCATTTTAAACGAAGAAGGCTTAATTTTGATCTCGGACCTTTAATTGAATGGCTTCATGTTTGGGGCTTTGGAGATGAATTTTTGGAGAGACTACTACTGTATACGAAGTATTACGAAGTACTTAGGTCGATTGAGTCATGTCATTTTCGGTATTCAGTTTCATTTTACTTTTTATGATATCAAATATTTTCGAAAAATGATGATGTCAATAATTCATAAGTAATATTTCAAGGAGAACCAAGTTTAAACTATGTTTTTTAATTTAGAATTGCAAGTCCAATGAATAATACAAAACTATACCACGTTAGTGCGCAATGAACAATGATAATATAAAATTGGGTAAAAAAGAAAAATGGATATCGTTGAATAAATCTATTAGTATTAAATATGGTGAATTATAAATTATAATGTGTAATGAATTTATCACCGGTGTCCCTGTTGAGAGGTAGCGGCTGGTTCAAACTTGTTCGGGTTTGATTGACGACGCTTCATATTCGATAGCTGAGCCTGCTGGGAATGTCTGAGCTAGTTAAGGACAAGTTACGTGTTCTCCTGTTAATTTTATTTATTTATTTATCTATATTTATAAGACCAATAGAACATTTACTTGCATTCTGTATCAATACCTTTAGCTGGTAAATTGGTCCTTATATTTAAATCTACTGTGATATTAGTCAAATGCTTTTGTAATATTATAATATATAAACGCACCGGTACAATAATGTATCAAATAGTTTAATTTCGATTATTAATTTGTTAATACTTCTCAATATTTCTATTAGTAGCATTACTAATTCAATTGTACATCATTGTCTTCTCTTTAACTGAATAGCTGCACTATCGGGCTAATGTCGATAATTTCTCGTATAGACCCTTTTGTGTGTTAATACAAATGGAGCGATTTATATTGTAACATTTATATAACTCATCGCCTTTGGTTCTTGCTTTTCAACAAGTTCGAGCTCGCCTTTATAAATGGCGTATTAATTTTATTAATTGCTGAACTCGTTTGTTTATTTCACTTTGGTATTTGTGGCGTTATTGCTTTCAATTACCTTCGATATTTTTCATCTACTTATCTATTATGATGCATTATCGCGATAACATTTTTGTAATTTATCATCACATAGTTATCTTTATGTAAAACTTATCGTGTTGTTTATTATTATCACTTCCATCTTAGGAACTTCGCAAGCATCTTGAAGATATTTAATCCTTTCATCTGAATGCTTATGTGTCCGGGTTCTAAATTGTTTGCTTATGCGTAATGCTACTTTTTATAACCTCTCTGCAGGCAGGATGTAGTTTTACTGCACACTCAAATCAAAGAGTATGTAAGTAATCACATGATAGGAATTATTTTCTTTCTCTTATTGTCATAACGTTTTTTGGGTATAATTCATTTTTACATTATCTTTATTCATCCCTTATTTTCATAACATTTTTCATTTTAAGATCTATTACCAAACCTAAATGGTCTAAATCATTATCTTCAAAGTAGTAATGCTCGTCGCGTTCTAAAGCCTACGTTTGTCCATCTCGGAACCAGTTCCCGATGATCGATGAAAAAACTTACGCTGCGCCTGAGTCGGTGCGATTGATCCGCTGTATCGAGATTGAGACATCTCCGACCCGGTCCGTGTGCCATCTCATTGGTGTAGAGGCGGTTTGGGATCTGGGATGAGAGGTAGCGGGAATAAAGATACTACGTTTTTAAACTCACGTACGTATATTAACAATCAAGTAGGTATGTCAATTTGCTAGTTCTGCTTTCACATTGAAGCGGTTCGAAGGATTTGGATTTTATTTGTTATTCGGTCAGGCATGCATTGGTAACGTGATGGTAACATTTTTGAAGGAAAATAGCCATGATTCAAGCAAGTTGTAAATAATTTTGTTGTTTAAAGTAGGTATTAGATGTTTTTCATGTTATATTAATATTGATTTTTTTGTTTCTCCATCAGATCCATCAGTTTATTATTGTAAGTGACCTTTATTTATATTTTAGATTGTTCATACCGAATTCAATGTATTAGAGTGTTAGTAGTGCTATCGGCAAAACTAATATATTAAATGCGTCAAAGAATCGAGATCCTTTCAGTCTCACAAAATAATTCAACTTTCTTTTTATTTAGTTTTTTCAACAAATTGTTTTAGTATTTATATTTTCTAGCTTTCTGCTTGTGGCCGGCACCATCCACGCCACGCCCACGTCTCACGTGAGGTACATGATAATTGTTCTCAGAAAACTTCGACCCCAGTTTTTAAATCCCACCTTCTGTAATAGAAAACATGATTGACTCTTAATGATATCTATCCGATGCCTCTACTATTGGCGTTTGCTAATATTCCGAGTATTTGATTGGCCGCTGGTAAATTGGTTATTGATCGTAACGGTCTTTCGAAATGTTTGGGCCGATACAGGATTTCCGGTTGCGGTTTGGTAATTTTTGTCTCTGATTATAGTGTACACGTGAGCTTTTTCTCTGTTTAATGAAATCTTTACAAAATAGATTGTACAAAATAATTTGCTTGAGGGTTAAAATAAGTTTGGCCATTTAAGGGGCTCTACAATGCTAAGTGGCGCCGCCACCCTTTAAAAAATAATAACTCAGGAAATAATCAATTTTTCAAAAATCCGGTCCACGGAGTCGGGGTGCTGTAGGATATATAGAAGCAATCACACATGTTTGTTATAATTCAATGTGGTTATAGATAGAAAAAATGCGAAAAGTGGCCGTTTTTCGCAAATTTCCTATCTCTAACTAAAGCGAGATACAATAAATAAAGTTTATTGCGATTCCAGTTCTGTGGACCGGATTTTTGAAAATAAGTTTGTTTAGCAATATTTCCCACTGATCATTATTTGTCTTGGTAAACAATTGTATGCCAACTTATAGTTGAAAGCAGGCTGTTCATAGCTCCTGACTTCACACGTCGTCGCTTCGACAACTATTTTGCTAGACTGCGAATATAGTAATTTAATTGTGTGACCTTACTGCCGCCGTAATTCTTTGCCATTTTGACCATTTACTATGAATATTATTTAAATATGATCAAAAATTAAGTCATTATAGAGAGAGACTGGTTTTCAGAACCTGTCATGGTAGCTGATAGTTCGCGGATTAAAATATTCTTATAAATTATGTAGCGTGGCCAATGGATTTAATGTGCTTTTAAATTTTAGTACCTACCTAACCTATATTACGATATTTAACTTGGATAAATTCGCTTTCGTATATTATTTATTAGTAAGTTGGCATTCGAATTTGCCCCAGGCAAATATTTGTGTAATTAATGAACTCTCATGATTTCCGGGCGGGTGTCTTAAATAATAATAATAATAACGATGTTTTGCTAAAAATATCTTCTTGGCTATACCACAGAATAAATAATAGTACTAGGCTATGCGTTGTATGGACTTTTGTGAAAACTTTTTTTATTACCTTTTTAAACTTTTTACTTATCATCGTTTGCTTAATGATCTTCAAGATTGGACTTCTAAACAGAAATAAGTGTTATAGGAAACATAAATCAACCCCAGCTGGCATCGAACCCGCTACCCTCGCTTCCGAGAAAGCTAATTATCAACTTAACACGTGTTTTTGTCAAACGCAAATATTTTCCGTTGAATTTCAGGACATGTGGTGACGAGGCGGCTGCGGCCGTAACTTTAATTATTTTGTGGACGAGTGTTTACCAATATTGCTATTTGTTAATTAGTTAGGGAACCGTCAAAAATCGGGGCATATATCTTCTATCTTCTATCTCTATAATATAAAAATGAATCGCAAAATATGTTGGTAAGCGCATAACTCAACAACGCCTGGACCAATCTTACCAATTCTTTTTTTTAATGTTCGTTGAAGTCCAAGGATGGTTCTTACAGAGTTTTTTTTTTAATACCTCATTCCCACGGGAAATTATAACGCGGGCAGAGCCGCGGGGTGGAAAGCTAGTAGCAAATATTTATAATGGAGGGAAAAGGACATAAGATTACGATAATGCGCGTACAATAGTCTCAAAGATCTTAAACTGTTTCCCCATCTTTCGAGTTATGAAGCAAAATCCTAATAAGAGAATACAGACCGAGTTCTCATGTAATGTTACTACTAAAGAATAGAAAAAAAGAAAAAAAAAACAGATAACAAATTGTGTAAAAACTATAAGTTTTACTTCAAATGTAGCCGCGTGCTTTTATTTTGGGCTCCTTTTAGGCGTTGCGTTATACAGTACAGACCGTACGTAGTCTATTGACTATAATATTATATTGGGTATTCCCAATACCAAAAGACTGGGCTCATTAACCACCCTCAAATAAATCTCAGCTGTGGGACGCGGACACGCACTACGATTTATAGGCCCGAACCACTCTCGGAAAGAAATTTATTTAGTGCTACAATCGCACAAACTTTAGTACTTAGCTTTAAATAAATCCGCAGGCTTAGTCAGAGCTTTGGAAATAATCTAAGGCGATGACGACAGGCGCTTTTGTACTTTTTTCAAAGTTCTACTCAATTTAGCATTTGCTCTGCTCCTTTTAATACAATTCTGAAGATGTCGGTTAAACTTGAGATCTGCAGGTATTAGTCAATTTTAAGTATGTACTTTACATAGACATAATTAGATTGCTTAATAATTTTTTCGTTAATTTGTACATTCGTCTGAAACGAGAGCCGGACTTCATCTTCAACTGACGTCATTAAAAAAAAAGAAAAAAAAAACTTAAAAAACCTAGGCTCGAGCCTCTCGGTGGGGACATGTGATATGACCGGTAAACGATCGAATAATTAATGAGAATTCAAATGTCAAAAATCAAAAGACATCTCAATAAAGCTATATTTGACAAGTCACAACCACTTCAAATCTATTTTGGTTCCGTTGCGTTGCGCTCTCCAATAAATCGGGCCCTTAATTTGGGCCCTTAAGAAGTAATTAGGGAACGGAAGGGCTGCCTGCGCGCAGCTTGTCAGTGTTAGGTTACTAATAATTGCTCGACTTCTATTCTTGTATAAATTTTGATTATATTTACACTAAAATTAAACTGAAATATCTTTACAATGTTTAAGTTATTTCAAACAGCACGTCTACCTAGGAACCTTCCCAATTGTCTCTATTTTCGTATGCATTTCGATTTCACCTAGATAGGTTGCACTACAAACACTTTTTAAATTATTTTACGTTGTTTAAGTAGAATATAAAAGTTCATAATCTTTTCAGGCTTAAAGGTTGCAAAGTCGTTAATAAGTATGCTTCTTATTATCAAAAGTTTTCTTTTGAATAGTGTTGTATGTTGCATTTAATAAATACAGACAGAAAATTTAATTGGTTACAAGCGACCCTGTATTATTTTATGACCCCTTTGTAGTTTGTACTTTTCTGATATAAATATTTATGGTGCCAATAATGCAGAATTAAACCAAACTATATATGTACCACAATTTATTTAATTACTAGATATAAACAAAACCCCAATAAGCCCACCTAATCATTAAGTTTCTTAATTTAATTGTTACCGACTTAGCCGACTTCAAATTATACAATCCATTTAAACAGTGGCTTAAAGCCTTTTCCAAGCGATTTCTAAGAATCTTAACACTGTGGCTGCTAAAGCGATCCATGAGCGTCTACGATCACTTACTTCGTAGTCGTTGTTACAACGACGTAGCCAGAGCAAGCAGTGATCTTGTTAAGTCTTAAAGACCAACGAGATATATTTTATGAATAAATCATTGGCAAAACATTATGAAGAAAAAGGACCACACGAAAAAGAGAGATGTATTACTATTATCTTAAGATAGAAAGAGATGGGTATAATACGAGCCAGAGAGGTGTAATTATGCTGTTAAGAGTATAATTTTAGGTTGTTAAAGCGAAGAATACGTCACATTTTTATTCTCTTTTTGAATAGTTGAATGTTGATTATCACATTTTGATAGTTTAGGTGTGGTTAGTATGTGTTTATGTGGTTCTTGATACTAGCGCTTGTGGTTGTAAGTTAAGAGTTAGTAGCTATTTATTAAATGCTTCTGTAGGTACTTATAGATTAGTTTATATGATTTTTTTGGAAAAAGGTCCTAACCTTAAGGGTGAATTTCCCGGGAACAAAAATTGCGCGGCATTGATGAAATTGGTATTAAAAAATATAGTTATAATGTTCTAATATTTTTTTCTAGTTAGGTGAAATAGTAATCTATGTGGAGCACTGAATATTTTAATAATAGGATTAATAGATACTCCAAAAAATATATATTAAACCTCGAAATCTTTCATTACCGTGTTTGTCCACACCTCACCTTGATGTGTATTATACCTCATTGTTAAAAAACTATGGGTTGTTTACATTAAAACCTAACTTTATTTGATACGTAAATAGTTAAAGTATTGCTACATAATACATTTATTAAAATATTTTAACAATACAACGAATGGTTCATCGAAAGACATTTGTCCCAGAACTACCTTTCATTGCCGTGTCCTAATTATGTTCAAGGATATTGTTTTATCTAACACCTTGTGTCCTCCCATTGGTGTGCTAAACGTTGCGTATGAGTGCCGCCTAAGTGCTCGACGTGGAAGGACGGCCACACGTGCCTGCGTTTTCGTGCTATAAATTTAAGTATTAAATTATTTTGTTACTGGACATTTTTTCTTTCATCGCCGTGCATAGGTATAACTTCTCTTTGAATAAGTTTACCTTCTTGATTAGAACGTCATTTCTTTTATGTTTATTTGTGAAGTATTTATTACTTTGAATAATTAATAGATTTTTTGTTATTTACATTTTTTGCCCTGATTTTCATCTCCATGCTTTCATTTCCATGGTTTCCGTGGCCTAAATTTGCTATGGCAATGAAAAAAAAGACACGGAAATGAAAAAAATTTCATTGCCATGCCTTGCCGTGGCCAGATGTTTCATTGCCGTGGCCAAATATTTCATTTCCATGTTTTACGTTTTCATCGCCATGTTATGATTAGGCAAAGAAAACATCTGTTGGAGCACAGTTCTTTCATTGCCGTGGACACTTGTTTCATTGCCGTGCACGCATGTTTCATCGCCGTGGCACGAAATTTTCGATCTTATGTATCTCGTTAGTTTTTTAAGTTATCTGCTAGATATTTAGCAAGGATACATACATTTTCAAAAGCTTTAATAAACGTAGACTTTTTTTTTAATAAACCTTAAGGTAAAAAAAAACACGGGAATGAAGATTTTAGGAGACCTGTTGAAATTCACTCCTAAACATATCTATACTAACTAATATTATAAAGAGGAAAGGTTTGATTGTTTGTTTATTTGTTTGCATCGAATAGGCTCCGAAACTACTGAACCGATTTAAAAAATTCTTTCACTGCTGGGAAGCTACATTCACCCTGAGTAACACAGGCTATATTTTATTTTCAAAAAATTAGGGATCCTTACTATTCTAAATACAAGAAAGTATAACTTGTGTTCAAAATTGTTTTACTTGTAAGAAATCATATTACGAGAAATTGTAAATCAAATTGTATTACACAAGATTTCCACTATGGTTAAGACATCGCATCGTTCGAAACACCTTGAAAAATCATAGTTTCATAGAAGAACCGCGGCTCGTTAGGGCTAAGAGAGATGGGGCCATAAAATAATCGTAACCGTAAAATAAGGTGTTAATCTCGCCAGTGGCCTCTCGCAAAAAAGATGGCTACTACGCCATTAATCCCACCTCATTTCCAAACCAAAAACACCAAAGCCATCAACCCATCAAACGTCATATAACGATTAGTACCAACATCGCCTCGGCTTGAAAAAACGGCCAACTTACTAACGAGGGTTTTTTATGCTGATTTCAAAAATTCTTCTCTACTTTTTTATATTGTAATCTAAGGTGGCAGGTAGCGCTATAATGTCCTTAAAGGCAGGTGGTTTCAGAATGAAAAATTAAAAAAGGACTGATGATAAAAATGTGGCGGCCAATTTTGATGATTGGGCGAGCGGCGTCGGCGCAGCGCGTTGAGTGTGGCGAGATCTTAATTTAAGTGACTATTTTATTAGACAAGGGTTCTTGCCTGAACTGATAAGAGCCATAAAAATGTTTAAATCACATTAGGATGTACCTAACCCTAACTAGTTGCGTAGATGTGTCAGCTGTCGCGACGGGATACAAGATATAAGGCTGGCTTGCCATCAAAAAAAAAAGTATTTAATTTTTTGAAATAAATAATTTGACTCTATTTGAGATATGACTTAAATCTTATGGTAAAAATGTGGTGTGACTAAAAGTAGTTTTTAGGTAAAACTGGATTGAGATATCGAAAATTTCTGTGTAGTTTAGTTTTATCTAAAACTTATCTGCATTTACTATAAATCTAGCACTTATTGTCAGTTAACTAATTTAAATAACTTTAATTTGAAAACAGTCTTGCAGCGAGCGGTGTGATTGATCTTTCTACAATAAATATATTAAAACAGACAACCAAACCCAGAAATTAGCATACAACAAAATTAAATTATATCACCCAAGCATTTGTTAGTCATATAATTAAGTGAATAGAAACGTCATATTGTTATGTGCATATTTAAGCGGTCGTATTTTTTGTCTGTGCATGCTTAAGGCGATATTTTATTTTGGCCGTAAATACTTGCATTTGGGAGTCTCGTCGGATAACGCCTTCATCTTGCCGCTTATGTTAAGGCGATGACAGAACACGACGAATTACTGTGCTAATAATATTTATCTGCAAAAAAACTATAGGTTGAATATAATGTATTTTCTATTATACTCAATTATATATGTTTTTAACAAAAAATAAATAAATTAGGGTCACCTCATAGACTAGTCTCAGACTCTAAATTGCTACCTATAGTATATTAATTTTGATTTGTATAGACAACTTCGTGGAGCCCTTTACTTTTTCATAAAGAATTAATTGATTTATTGAACACAATTTCTTTCAGTAACCTAGCATGATTCTTATACACACACACAACACACGTACACACACATTCGTTCACATATATATTTTTCAAGGTAAAATGTTTACAACTATACTAAGTAGAGTTTGACTTTGAGTAAGCATGTTTATCTGCTCTTAATCTGACCCTTAAACAACCTCATTAGTATACGTTACAGAGCTAAGACCGAAGCATTGACATTCGTATATTTTAACACCGTCGCCGCCGCCGCCAGCCGACATCGGCCCAATTTTCCGCCCAATCGCGTGGCTCAAGAATTAATTCATCAGCGCTCCACTATTCGAAAAAGAAATAAAACTTTTAGCATCCAAGTTTTTGCGGCAACACCAATGTCGTTTAGGTGACTCGATAGCGTTTAGACTAGGTTAGGGTTGTCACGGTCAATTATTTTAAGATCGTTTTTTTTTGCTAAATAGAGACAGATATTTGTACATTTTTGTCGATTTCGTGTTGGAAATTGTACCATGTTTGTATTTATTAGTTTTTTGTCATAAATAAATAAATAGTAAACAAAATATTACTGAAAACTACTGAAAAATGATATAAATAATAAATTTTGATATCCACGTAGAAAATATAGTATTTTATACTATTTTAAATATCTGTTGTCCTGACCATTGAGTCACGATTCAACATTGGAATCCCAACTGGTCGTTATTCAAGTCAAAATCGATCGATGATAGTAATTTTGTTTTTTCCTTTTATTCCAATCGACATTTTCGGCCAGTTTCTCACAGAATGAAGACATAAAAATCTCGTACGTGGATGGTCGTCGGCGCGTCAAAAGGGACCACATACAATTTCCGCCGGTTTTCGAGTTTTCGGAATTCGCGCTCGTTCCAAAGTTCGGTATCAAATTGGTGGTCCCTCACGCCTTTGCTCGGACGCGAACGCAAACCTATTATTTTTGGACCCGCCTCGGCGTGATCAACGAGTTTTTTATTCGTTTTGGCTTGACCCGAACCGTGTTTGTTTTCGAGGGTATAAGATACGTGATTATTATGGAGATTAAAAGATGAATTATCGTCGTTACGGTTGAGCTACAGATTAATAAATTCATTATTTTCACTCTTTTTGGAACAACTTGAGGTTCACTATTTAAATCAAATTATAATGTGGATTAGCGTAAGTAGATGTTAAGAATGCCGTCGGTAGCATAGCGGCTGGGACTGTTTCAGGCACGCGCTAGTTCGATTCCATCCAACAGTGTGTTTTCGTTTAATGTTTGAAGACTTTGTGATAAAGCTGCGGGCGAATTTGATTCGAAGTATAAAAGTGTATTAAATCATTCGTGTTGTAACAAATCATTATAAATATCATTTCCACTTCCTCTTCCAAGCTATAAATCTGACACATCCTTTAAATAGTCATCTTCGTTTTGTGTAATTTAATTCGGAACGCTGTATCTTTACGGCCCAAGTATAATAAATTTGTTGACAGCATAATTTATAAGTCACGTAATAAAATCCTTAATAAAAATTTTGACATAAAATATCTGTCCTTTGGAGCAGTTGTTTTGGAATCGGCGAAGTGTAAAACGCAACAATGTTTAAAATGGCGGACTACGATTAAATCTGTAGCACCTAATTAGTTACTGACATTTAAGGATTTTCTAAATATAGAAAAACCGTAAAATGTTATTTTATTACCCATAAAGTTTCTACTTTAGACACTGAGGTACTTACCAAAAGGATTATTAACAAAGACGAATATTTGAGAGAAGTGTGATTTAAATATATTAAAGTAAAATAAGTAAAGTCAAATTCCAGAACAGTTGACATAAATCATAATTAATAAGCAAGATTTTTAATTTATTAAAACCTAAGTTATTTATCTTCAAGTATTTCACCATCATCTGCGGAGTTCATTCAGAACATAGCAAATTTTATTCCTTCTCGTTTCCGCTTTATCCTGTTCATAAAATAGATGCAAATCCTAGTGCCGTCAGCCATCTATGATAAATGGTATAGTGTCGTTAAGTGAGCAGTTTATATTCAAACTGGTTTCTACCAGATTAGAGTCGTCGACGACGTCTCAATCTGCTATTATTGCACTTTGAATGACACCATTAGGATTATTTAATATGCTTAAAGTTGTATTATTTATGGCTACTGGTTCTTTGTGATTTATTCTGGTGAAAAGATCTACTACATAATATAGAACTCTCTTCAGAATTTTTATATCCTTTACAAAACTTTTATCTATTGAGCTATATCAGCATCAGGCATGATGTTCATTCAACAATTTGAACGTCAAGATTTCCCTTGGGCATATATACGACCTTAAATGAAATTTTAATAGTTCCAGAGTAGGTATATCCTTCCTTATAGCGTCTGAACTGTTATCTCAAATTTAGCATTCCTAGCACTGTTGTAATCACCTGTGTCGTCATGCATCTCAAATGGGACGGTAGTTGTCGCGGGTGTGAGTAATTTATTATTCTCGTTCGTCTCCTTGCCTTCCCACTCGGCTAGTTTGGAACAAGATTTTACTCTATAGCTACTACTCGTATGTTATGGATGTCTGTAGGATCTTTAGTCAATGCTATCATTTATATTTCGGATTAAGACAAGTAGTAAGACAATAATATGAAGACAGTTGGTTTCATTATGCTTTTATCATCATTGTCAGAATTCAAAATATAACTTGGAGAAGGTACGAGGAACGTCCAGTTTATCGATGTTAGTGTGTCACAATTTTTACTGTCTCCTGTCGAATCAATGTCTCTCATTATGTACTGCATCCATTAATTTCAAGACTAGTAGTCTCCAATCCATCATCTCCCTTCAGAACAAACCATCATTTTCCCACAAGATGATCTTGTTTGCTATGCTAATCGCAGTGAAGGTAACTGCCGTCATTAGATCGCCGATCGTGAGGGGCATACATCGATCGAATCGATTATATCCATCGATTATACGTCGATTACGTTATTATAGTTTTTTAATACGGTTGAAGCTGCTACGTTCGCTTCAGTTAGATGGATTTCCATTTTCTTCCGCATTAGTGTACCAAAGATGTACCAACACTAACCCGCGCGGTGTACTTAAATGTATTTAAGTTGTCAATTTTCAATTCAATCAAGAAACTTTTTTTAATTGTACTTTTCTGTATCTAAAAAGTGGGATTTCGGCATTTAACGACCTAACATGTTTATTATATTGTTCCAGGTTTAGAGTACTTAAGTGCGGCACGAAGTTTGCATCCAGAGTTACATGCTGGCAGCACGCTCGCCAGTCAAGACTTTCAACTTAGTTTAGAAGGTAATTTACTTAACTGATTATTCAGTAGCTATAAAAAAGCAGTAATAATCCTGTTTTTGGCATTACTGATCCAACTTTACTAAAGGCTTTAGCTGCACTTGATATAACATTAGAAACTTAAAAGTATCTGCTACTGCGTTTTAATTTTTAGGAAATTTTATAGCACTGCATTTTAGCTTCTTTTAAAATGAACATAATTTTCTTAGTAAGTAATTTTATAGAAAAGTAGCTTCTTTTCTAGCAACTTTGTAGCTACTCCTTATTTGAGAGGCTTCTTAGGTAATTCATATTCATTTTCTTTATCATGAGACATTTCCATAATTTGCTTTCTCGAATAACTTTTTATGGAAAAAGTTGCGTTGACGAAGATACTAAAATGGTCCAGGCTTCGGTGCACTTTAATTACTACATTATTATGCACATCTTTACCATTACCAGGCTTGTTTTATTACACAAACTATTAGGTATATTTCCTAGTCTTTGTTTACGAGCAGAATGCTACAGTTCTAACGATTAAATTTTACTTACATACAAATGTTTTGACATGAAGTGTACCATAAATGCTTGCTTAGCTTTGGAAGTTCTAGGAATAACAGCTCGTTGAATGCTCTATTTTCAGTGCTGAGGTTCTCAGTAACACTACTTCAGTTTACGAGCTTGTGTTAAGTTAGTATTGGTGCATGCATTTTGTTATGGCGTTTTCTAAGTTTCCTCAACTTCTAATATTTATTGTTCTACTAGTTCTGTAAAACCATTTTAAATGCCATAACTATAAATGTTGTTGTTGTTGAACTATAAATGCAAACTTTACTAGTTTTAACTTGAACTTGAAGGGAACTTTTAAGTTTCGGTAAAATTTTGTATTTGTTTTTAAATACTTTCAAGGTGTCTGTTTTTGACAATGTTTTTAAATTCAGTTTTATTTCATGTATTTTCAGGTTCGAGGATAGCGTCTCCGACTCGTTTAAGATTATCAGGCGGTGCCATCGGTGCCTCAGCGAACCGCAAGAGAGCGGTGTCGTGGAGTCCGTACTCAGCTGAGTCTTTGGACTTGGCTGCGGTCATAAGAGCATCTCCTGCTAGTTTAGCTGTTAGAGCACCTTCAGCAGCTTCTACTGGAAGCTATGGACACCTTAGCGCTGGTATGTTGTTGGTTTCTTTATTCTTCTTCTTTTCGAGTCGACGGCAATTATTAATGATGAAGTTGAATAGGAACTGCAAACTTTTTTTTTAATCAGAATGCAAAAATCATTCTCATAAGTACATAAATAGTTTTGAAAAGTAATGTACCTAAAGTCAAGCCGTTATTTTTTCTGCTTAAGTCCAACGTTTTGCTCATACTTTAAAAAATGATAATTTTCTTTTAGGTGCGATATCTCCCGCGCTGTCTCTTTCGCACGCGTCGCTGGCGCAACAACTGCTGGCGCGGGGCGGAGTGGTAGGGGGTAGCGGGGTCTTGACTGGCGGCATGTTATTGGACCCCGCGCACCAGCAAGCGGCTGCGGCGGCGGCACACCATGCCGCACATGCGCATTTGGTCGCTGGAATCCATAGGTAAATATTTAAATACGATTATGTCCTTCATGAAGATTACACAAATTGAAGATACTGAAGACCTCTTGCATGCAGAACGAAATAGTCACACGTTTTTACGCATAATGCTAGAAAATAATTTGTACCAGATTGTAAACAAATCATACTACGATGCCTGACTTCTGAATTCTGTGAAGACCATGATCCCTTTAACACGGGTCCTTCAGTGAATCCGCGAAAAAACATTAACAGTACCTAAACCATTTCCTATTCCAGATCTCATATATCGTCCCCGACGCAGCTTTTGATGGGGCCAGTAGACGTGCGGCCGAGTCTTGGCTTAGATGGAACTTCACCTTCGCATCTCCAACAACCTCCTCAGCAGCCTGAAGTGACCAGCATAATGGAAGCTGACAGGTAAACTATCTTTGTTCAAGCATTTTGATGTGGTATTCTAATCACTGTTTCAAGTAAACGTGCGCACGATTACCAAGTTTATTTGCAGCCAAGAGCACACCCATTCCAAACAATCCGAAAGCAAATTAGACAATCGAAGCGGCAAAAATACCTTTCTATTGCAAAGTTATTTTTCCTGCTGTACTCCTTTTACAATATATTGTGGTCGTAGAGCGGACCACAATGTATTTTAAAAGGAGTACAACTAGCGTAAATTAATTTGTAGTCGTTTGAAGTCTTAGTTGAGACAGGTCATAGATATATTGTCCATCACGGTAACTCGATAAGAAAGGGATCACCATAATTCCCATGCTAGACAAACAGGATGAAGATCGCAGTTGTTGTTAGTTGCACAAGTAAAAACTGCCCTTGCCGTGAGATATTTTGTTTTTCGCTTCGTACGACATTCACATATAAAGTAGGAAACAAAGTAATTTCAGTTAACCGTAAAGAAGCTACAATACAACTCATCTTTTTCCACAGCGCTTCGACACCAATGATTCCACGGAAATCTCCGCAAAGTTTGATGTCTAGAGAGAACATGCACAGCAACAAACCACTGTCAGCTGCAGCCGAAAGCACCGTACACGACGGCTTGGACTCCAAAGATGAGCCTGGAGACTTCATCGAAACAAACTGCCATTGGGTAAGTAATCTGATAACTGATTTCCATCTAGAATGGTTTCCTGGACATCATCCTAACTAAACTCTTTTATTTTTTCAGGTGGACTGTAAGTTAGAATTCCCCACTCAAGACGATTTGGTCAAACACATCAACACCGACCACATCCACGCCAGTAAAAAAGCCTTCGTGTGCCGTTGGGTGGGATGCTCCCGCGACGAGAAACCATTCAAAGCTCAATATATGCTGGTTGTCCACATGAGACGGCATACTGGAGAAAAACCGCACAAGTGTACAGTGAGTATCTTCTAGAATATGACAATGTATTTTAGATAGAATAGAATAGAATAGAATATATACAGGGCGTCCCACGGCTATGCCACATGGAGGGAAAGTACCTTAAATATTGTAGATAGAACATTTTACTGAAAGAAGACTTTATTTTATTTCTAAAAACTATTACAACTGTATTCATACATTTTTTAATAATTACATGGTTGAACCGGGAATCGAACCCGCTATTCGAGAAAAATAAATATCCTGTAGTTTTATCATACCGATCGAAAGGCTTCATCATAAGGGTTATTTTTTGCTAAATAACATAGTATCAGAAATAAAAGAAAGACTATGTATTTTAACATTTTTAATACAAAATTTATCAATTTTATCAAATGTTCAAAATGACCCCTACGCTGTTGAATACAAAGTCGCACTCTTTTGATTATTTCACTTCCTGTCGATTTTTTTATCATGTTATGGTTGGATATTTAGAATAATACGTCTTAGTTCTGTTTTTAGCTCGTGGACACTTTCATACCGGTTCTTGTAAACAATTTTTTTTACATAACTCCTTAAAAAAAAATCTAACTGGGTTAGATCTGGCGGCTTAGGGGACATCTCGCCCCCTCCAAAATCGGCGGCTTGGCGACCTCGGCGGCCACATCAAGTGTTAAAATTCATAGTCTTCCTTTTATTTCTGATACTGTGTTATTTAGCAAAAAATAAGCCTTATGATGAAGCCTTTCGGTTGGTATGATAAAACTACAGGGTGTTTTTTTTTCTCATGTAGCGGGTTCGATTCCCGGTTCAACCATGTAATTATTAAAAAATCTATGAATGTAGTTTTAATAGTTTTTAGAAATAAAATAAAGTCTTCTTTCAGTAAAATGTTCTATCTACAATATTTAAGGTACTTTCCCTCCATGTGGCATAGCCGTGGGACGCCCTGTATAGATATAGATAGATCTTAGACTATGTCTTAAAGTTAGCTATGTTAACCGATATTTATTTCTTTGTAACGTTTTGATTTTAAATAAAAAAATCTTATTCCAGTTTGAAGGCTGTTGTAAGGCCTATTCTCGTCTTGAAAACTTGAAGACCCATCTACGCAGCCATACGGGAGAGAAACCCTACACCTGTGAATATCCTGGTTGTGCTAAAGCATTCTCGAATGCAAGCGACCGAGCCAAGCATCAAAATAGAACACATAGCAATGAGGTAATGGAAACCAATCTTTGGAGAGACTATTTTACCTTCAGTGGCCAGTTACTGATAAGATGTTTCTTTTTCCAAGTACTTAATTTGTTTAATATTTTACATTCTTCTTGCAGAAACCGTACGTTTGTAAGGCTCCAGGTTGTACAAAGAGGTACACAGACCCGTCATCTCTTCGGAAACATGTCAAGACTGTTCATGGAGCTGAGTTCTACGCGAGTAAGAAACATAAAGGTGAGGTCAATTTCTACCTTCGTCTATGAAACCATTATAATCTTGTTCTTAGATTTACTATTTTGTAAATGTTTGCAAAAATCAGAATATCTTATTACAGATTCTCCTTATGTTGGACGTAGATATCTCCTTTATTAATGCATGTAATTACTTCAGGTTGCAGTCGTGGAGATGATTCAGCAGAATCAGGTGGCGGTGGAGCTGGATCTTCACCGCGGTCTGAAGAAGGCGGAGTACCTGTCGGAGTCAGGGGTCACACCTCCTCGGCTTCGGTCAAGAGCGAGAGCCCTGCTTCGCCCATTCCTCATGGATTACACACTCCTGCGCACCAGGTAAGGATACTAGTCTGGAAAGAACTCATAGAATCATCCGATTAAGTTATTGATTAAATTGTGCTTACAGTTGATTTATATTTTGGATTAAATGAAGTGTATAGTTCATTATTACCTTTAAACTGTGATTTTCTTTTGTTTTGAATGAGATAGTACCATTTTTGTCAAAAGGAAATAAAAAATAATATGTATCTGGATTGGATGAAAACTTCAAACCAGATTTATCATTTGCAGCTTGCTCAGTGTGGTGGAGAATTGGATTTCGGTGGTGCTGGTCTTGGTGGCTTTAGCGATGAAAATGGTGCTCCCTACTTTAGGCTGGATGGAGAGGTGAGATATTTTGTTTAACTTATATTAGTTTAACAATAAATGTTTTTTTTATCCCAGCAGACCTTATAATTTTACCTGTTAATTTGAATAATAATAAAAATATTTTACACGCGAAAATAAACATCAAGTCAAAAACAGTGCACTATTTACTGCTACTCATTTTTTACACCGAGGGCCTCGAGCGGCTCCCATCTCTCTGGCCTCGAGCCTACCCGAAAATTAGGGTGGCCACAGAATATCGAGACGCCCTGCCGTAATTGAGTTGCTTGCTACTAGAAAAGAAGTTCTTTATAAAGGCACTTACCGACTTGTAACAATGTGAATTTGTTCTTCTAGGTGGAGCAAGAAGTGGTAGGTGAAGTGGGTCAGTTGCCGCTGATGCTGCGCGCAATGGTGGCGATAGGGGAGCCCAGGGCCCACCACCATGCGCCTCGCTTCGGCAACAAGATGGGCATTGGGAGACTGATGCCACCGGCGCACGCTGCCGCCGATATAAGCGGAGGTAAGTCCTTCGTCATCCCATGTGGGTTGTATTACCTACAGCAAGATATTGTCAACCCTGGTGTCAGAATTATTGAACCATCTAAGACTTTTGACGAGGCTCGCTGACGTGGTTTATAAGTTGAAGTCAGTACATTGCACAAAGTTCAGAAACGTGGAGGAAACAAAGAATTGGAGGACCACGTCTATATGACAAACCTTTTATAATTATTCTAATCTCATTTTCACTAAGTCAGTTCTATGAATAATGTAAAAGCAGATCTGAATAAATATATTCAGAAGCATATGCTACAACTTACTTGTTATTTTTTCATGCTTACAAAATAATGTACACTAGCAATGTTGACTACAACATGTTAAACAAATTCATGGGAGGATGTCAAGTGTCAAGTAATTGCAATATTACATATTTATTTATTGAGCAGGAGGAGCAGTGCCAGGGCGAACGGAGCTGGGCAGTACGAGTGTGGCGGTGGAACTGAAAACCGGGCTCCCCAACACAAGGAGGGACTCCGGGATATCCTCGGGAAGCAGTTTGTATAGCGCCAGGTAAGATCACCTGATAATGAAGATTGAAGCGTAAAGATAGAATTTATCTACCTAGGTAGATCTACCTGATGTCCGTGTGGTTTCCAACTTAGAATTGGACCAACTTTTTCAGCAGCATTCAACAAGCAACTGTGTAATTAAAAAACAACTGTAAGACGATTACCTCTTTAGCAGAGAGGCCTAAATCCAGCAGGGTTCTGCTATAGACTGTAGTAGTAGCGCACTGCATCCAATATGTTTGAATATAGCGCCCTCTGATTATTGCTTTTCTTGAAACGAATTTCTGCTCTTATTTTTATTTCATAGATATTTTGGTTCTCATTTAAGTATTTCATTGCAGGTCATCAGACATCTCAAGAAAGAGCAGTCAAGCATCGGTGGTGTCGGGAGCAGTAGCAGCGACGACGGGCGTCGCCGGGCCGCAGAGACTAGTCTCGCAGCACACCGCCGTTTACGACCAACTCTCGCCGGATAGCAGTCGAAGGTATACTTCTATCTTTATTGCTTCTACTGTCATCAACATCAGCTTTGCTAATAGCCAACACTTACTATTGTTACTGGAGGTTCTTCTCGATTTCGCCGTGCTTTTTCGTTCTATCTACATCTGTTTTGATCCAGCAAATTTG
Organism: Teleiodes luculella; assembly: GCA_948473455.1. Lineage (NCBI taxonomy): Eukaryota > Metazoa > Arthropoda > Insecta > Lepidoptera > Gelechiidae > Teleiodes > Teleiodes luculella. Next base: position 6,708,015 of record OX419605.1, read on the forward strand.
GCAGTGATATCGTACCATTGGGCTGATTACGATTTCTGTGGTTACATGGAACGCTCTGATCAGATAAAATAAACCACAGTCCATAAAATCATAGTCGAAGTCTATGATGGAAGTTTTAGCAATTTTCGTTAAGTATATTTGTTTGATTCTTTACAGATCTAGTCAAGTATCATGCGTGGGATACGCACCGGCTCCATCATCAGCCCTTGCTGCAGTACAAGCTGTGAGAACATCGCAAGGGAATCAGGTAAGTACAGTGAAATTCACTATCTGCTTCTTAAACACAGGAGATCCAAATATACCTAAGAGGTTGGGTTTAGAATATTAACTTAGATATAAGCTATGATTTCTTCTGACTATGGGTGGGTACCTACCTACCTGCAGTTTGTATTGCATTTTTTTATTTAAAAATTTAATTTTTTTAGAAATCACTTCGTGATTTTGGAAAAAATAGAATAGAAAAACAAATTCATTGGTATTGTCAAATTTCAGGCGGTACTGCTCCGAGGCGTGACCTGCTCCGAAGTGCGGGCAGAAGAGCTGACCCTGGAGCTGGACCCGAACGTCCAGGTGAAGGAAGAGGCCAGGAGACTCTCCGAGCAGTCCAACCTGAGTGATCAAGCGCAGGGCTACCAGCCGTACCCTTGCAACACTGATGATGTGGTGAGTAGCTTTTTTTACTTTATCGATACATTAAAATATGTTTTGTCCTTAATTCTTGATTAGTAATAGATTTTTTAGAAGACACCACAGCAGAATTTTGGTACTTGTGCCGGTATTTTAGAGTCCCCTATGATATTTTCTTGGATTCTTTGTATCAACTGTGTTATATTATTGAAATTCATCGACTTTACAAAATTATAAAATGTATAGAAAGTTATCAAGCTACCTTTTTTAATAATTTGCAGGGTGACGCGCCGTTCCCTTTCAAAACCGAGGACGAGCACGAAGCGCCCTCGTACAAAGACTCGCGGTCCAACTCCACGGGCACGGTACTCATCACCACGGCGCAGGTTCACCATCCTAACCAAGAGGTTAATCTAGAACAGGTAAACACATTAATATTTATACTAATAATCAATTAACTTTTAATTCTACAAAGAAAATCATAACATAAGCTGCTCTTATTACGCACAGTTTAAGGCAACTGGATGACATTGATGTTGTATTGTTTCAGGTTGCAGAAGGAGAAATGGTGGAGAACAAGCTGGTGATACCAGATGAAATGATGCAATATCTTAACCAATCAATATTGGGAACCGATTCGGTAGCACCAGCTAAGACCGACGCCACCAACCCTGAACCTGAGAATAAAGACACTAACAGTGCAACCAAAGACACCAGTGAAATACAAAACACTAATCAATCTAGTGACAAAATCAGTGACGTAGCGACCAGTGACGATTCTCTACTCAAAAACCTAGGTGCCATAGGAAGTGATCTCAATATAAGTGATATTCCAGTCGATTTAAGATCATTAGACGTTAGTATGTCCGGCAATAGCGGTTCTCTTCTGGCTTCTAAATCTCCCGATGATAAAAATCCTCCACTACAAGAACAAATTATTCCTGAAGTCATTAACGAATCTGAAAATAATATACCACCTAGTAATAATAAGTCCACAAATAGTACCCCTGCAAATCCTTTGCAATCTTTACAAACGATGGCAGCTAATCAGACTGAACAATCGAATAGAATGAGAGTGAACAACCCACTACCACAGAAACAGAATACAACAAATAGTCCTAAAACAAATCCGACTATGGTCATGAGCCCACAGAGTGTAGCACATAACATATTAAGTCCTCAAAGCATGCCTCACAGCGCAATGAGTCCACAGAGTGTTATGAGCCCCCACACTATGCCTCATAACGTCATGAGTCCCCCTAGCATATACAATGTCATGAGTCCACAAAGTGTCATGAGTGTTATGTCGCCTCAACATAACGCTATGAGCCCGCAAAGCATACAGGGTCTTATGAGTCCACCGATGTCAAATCAAATGATGATGAGCCCACGTCATAATAACATTGGGAGTCCGAGATCACAAAACATGGCTAGTCCAATGGTCAATCTAGCAAGTCCTATGACCAACAATATTGCGAGTCCGTTGAGTCATGGAATGCCTAGTCCCATGCATCCTGGATTACAAAGTCCAATGGCAGGAGGCATGACAAGTCCTATGATCCAAAACATGTCAAACATGTCCATGAATTCACCAATGAATGGTCCACCAATAAACGGACCGCCTAATTCAATGCCGGGAACAAATCAAAACATGATGATGAACATGAATCAACAGCAACAGCAGATGCCAATAACTATAAACCAAGGGCAAATTGTATCACCGAACTATACTGTTAACAATAGACAAAACTGCAATGTGAAAATTCCGAATAAGAACTTCAATAGCATGCCTAATCAATACCAAAATCAAAACTTTAATCAAGCCACAGCTTACCATGTTCAAAATCAACAAATAAACCAACAAAACATTGTGAGAAATCAGATGCCTCCCCAGTACCAGATAGTACCACAATACAACCAAAACATGCAGAATCAGATGATGATGCAGAATCAGGTGATGATGCAAAATCAGAACATGAATTACGTTCAGCCACCAAACCCAATGAATTACCCTCAAAACTACCCACAAAATCAAATTAATACAATGCAAATGTCTAGATCTTCTGTGATGAGTGTAGATAATAGCGGAAATATGAGCAGAGGTGCCATGAGTAGCTACTGTGAACAAAATCATCCACAAATGCAAAATATACCTGCAAATCAATACTACCAAAATATGCAATACCCTCAACCTCCGCCTTATAATGCTGTAGTCAATGCTGCTAATGTAATGGGCCCTCCTCCTCCAAAAAATAATCACCAATATAATCAAGCAATGATGAACAACAATCAATATTACAATCATCAAAGACCATATAACCAATGGGATTATCCAGGAAATCAATTCAATAAACACAACATGCAAAAGTCCAGTCAGAACTCCGTCAATATGTCTACAGGGAGTCAAAAGCCCAATGGTATGAGAATGAACTGTAACCAGATGGTAAAGAATGACCAACAGACAGACTGCAGCATGAATAGTTTAAGAAGTAACAACCAAAACCAAGCCGATGTTCAAGTGTGGGATATATCACAGTCACAGATTGAAGCTACGAATGGCAGAAGTAAAAAGAATCCAAATGCGAATACTATGAGACAGGAAACTTATCAAAGGACATTAGAATATGTAGAGAATTGTGAAAATTGGAAGAGCTCAGAAATGGTATCGAGTACGACGCATCCTCTGCAGACAGGAGACAACATGGTTGTGAACGATCTTCAGACTTCGCTATCTTCGTTTTATGAAGAGAATCAGTACCTCCAAATGATTCAATAGTTTTGTGTTCAATTAATGTAATAGTATCAAAGTATTTCGTAATTTTAATTTAATCAAAAAATATTTCGCTTGAAGGAAAACTCTTTTATCAATATTTTTATCTCAATCAAACATGTAAATTCAAAAGACCGTATAATAATTATCTGATATATTTCTATCATAATTTTGATGTATAATATGTCCTAAGTTATGTAACTAAAACTTATTTCTCAGTATGTCTCCATCATTTATCAAAATATAATATTTTTCGTAAAATATTTGCTCTCCGTGTATGTTTTCTACTAGCTAAATTTTACTAAAGATAGATATTGTAACATTGTTATCCTCATGGTGCAGAAATGGTTGTAAAAGATTTTTATCTCTGGTAGAGACTGATTAATTTTAAATTTTATTCTAAATTAAGTTTACTAACAAAATGTGAAGTACATCTTATAATGTTTTAATTTTACAAAAGACACGGTTATTGTAATATAAACTGTAATTTTAAATAGTCTTCCATACTAAGTTTAAGTACAATATTTTTTAAGCCGCATTTACCTTACCTTAAAATGTTTCAAACGAAAAACTTTAATGTACATAATTTTGTTGTACATACCTACATATAACATCAGAATTTTACAAGGGAAAACTTATCTCAGTGCCTTAAAATATATCTTAAGTTTTTTTTAATGTAATTGTTTTGTAGCGGAATTATTACTTTAATTGTAATTTTTGAATCTAATTGAAACTATTTAGGTATCAAGACTATTTATAAGGAACATTTGAGATTATTAGAAATTTAGGAGTGTACAAACATTTTTCTAGAATTTTTACAGCAATGTTGAAATTGTAGAATCTACCTACTGATTACGAATATTTTTATACTGAACATAGTTTGTGTTATACCTAGAGCAATATAAAAGTTTCACGATAGGCGATGAATCTCTTAGCTTTTTAGATTTCATTCTGAGATTACTAGTTTTTAAGTAACTGTTAATTGTTTATTTAATTTGCTCCTAATGATATACGCACAAGTGGAATGTAATTGTAATGTAATAGAACGAAAAACTTTTTGTAATTGTAATAAATTATTGTTTTCTTTTTTACTGTTGGACGTAACATGTGACAATCTGTGAACAATATTTTAATAAAACTATTAAATAAAAGTTCTTATCATGAGAATAATTTATGTTTTATTACTCTTCAAAGTCCCATTAAACAGAGCGCAGCGTCTAAATAAGAATTGCCTTTTTTAGATCCGATGTGGAATAATAATGGCAAACAATACAACCAGTTTTTCACGGTGTATCAACATACCTACCTACCTGTGTTTTTTAAATCTTAAGTCGAATTATCAGGTTATATTATAACGTTTTGATGTATTTGACCTCTATAAAGTAATGCGAAACTATCCAAACCTAATCAACCGAAACTAAACGCGTTTTAGCCGCTAGAAATTACAAAACATTCGATAAAACTTGCAAAAAAAGAACCGGAATAAGTCATTTAATAATTTATCAGCTGATATGAGCCTCCACTGAGGGGTCGAGCCTGCCGAGACTGCCTAAAATAGAGGAAACAGGTATTCTAAATACATAACGTATTAGTTAAATAAATAGTAACGTATACGTGTTAGTTAAATAAACAATAACGTGGTGGTTACTCATAATATGAACAACTTTGGTTCTGGATAATTCTAAAATCACAATAGTTTTACTTCTCACACAAATTGACCCCTCCGTTCTATAAGGACTTAAAACCAAAATATCCTATTACCATTAGGTACTAATTTCAAAATCACCTTTGATACTTAATTTGTGTGAAAAAAAAGCCATTTCAAAAAACTTCCAGTACAAAAGTTGTTCAGTTTCAGGGGCTTTGCGTTATTGAGTTAATTAACCAACACGTTGTATCACCATACCATTATAATAATTCTACCAAATTGTCATGGTATCTTGCACAGTGGTTCTACCTCTCAGTTTTCTTTCCTCACTTGACCATCGAAAATAACAGTGTATATTATTGACAGTCTGGCTCCACCGCGGAATAAGCCGGCTATTTTCACACAAATGACGCGGCCACCAAGAATTTGTACGACAACTAGGTATTTTTGTTGCTCTACATCATTTTTTACATGCTTTCGGATCGTATTATGCTCTCGAGTGCGTATTGGTTTTATAAATTGAAAATTACACACTTAGTTTTAGGAGACTAGTTACATTAAAATATAAAAAAAACCTTTTCATTACAAATTACTATAACTTTTTTAACGAAATTGCAGTACAAGTGGTTCCTTTTAAAAATTGTTTACCTATGTCAATAGATAGGTACTGACCGATTTGGCTAAATGCAATATCTTTATCGCCTAAAACCACTCTAAAACAATGTAAAAAAGTATTCTATTGAATATTGGACGTTAATTTAAAGTACAATCGAAATGATTATGAATCCTATGCGGGCGGAAGTTAATTTTTACAGCTGTGTCAAGTTAGTTCTGTAGTCACTGAAAATGCACATGATCGGCTGAAAGTTAGCTAAGCTAAGTACCAACAGCGCCCTCATTTTTGAAATGTTTGTGTGTGTCACAACATTACTATAATTTTTTACCCTATTATGCCGGGTTTACACGAGTAGAATAGATGGTAGAGTACAGCTGTTGCTTTACTTGCTTGACTCGGTAAGTTATTTTAGCAGACTGAACCGTACTTTACCGGCTGCTTTGACCGCCTACTCTACTACTAGTGTTACGGCTTTAGGCAGTTTCTTTATTTTGCTATCTAAATCTAACACAGCTGTCTAATGATTAAACATAAATGGTAAATAAATCACAATAGTTTACGAAGCCGTCGAAAACATAGACAGTTTACCAGACCAGACGCACTGTTGTATTTTACTTACACCCGTCTAGAATGAAAATATAAATGTTTAACTGCCCTATTCTTAGCTCTATATGAACGAATAGTGTCTGCATTTTTATCTTTTTATGCAGTCTAAATGGCCAATAAACCAAAATCAATACGAGGGTTATACAAAAATTGTTGAGTATTCAAGAATGTTTGTAGTTTTTAATCTAAAACTCTGGCTGAATATATCCGAGTCACATTTTTATAATCAAGGCTTCAACGTTGACCTATATATCACGGCAACTGCGATCCTCAAACCGCCTGCCATGAGCATACACACGCCAGTACCACATCCCTCCAGACGAAGTAAGTAGCGTTATCATCAGTAAAGATGATAATGGACGGTGTAGATCAGTTGTAATAGTAGGACTTTACAATAGTCTATATTTTTTATTCATATAAAGAAAGAAAGAAAAACATTTATTTACCTAATGTTGTGATGCTATACATACTAAGTTGCACCTTAATACTAGTGTAAATACTAAAGGCACATCGCAGCATGCATTGTGGCACAACAGCGAAAACGACACGACTCAGCGTATGTCTATATCGTAAGAGAGAGAGAGAGACGCTGTTTTTCAGTCGCACGTTTTTCAGTCATCAATAAAACGAAAGATTTTCTATTAAGTATGACATTTAAAATATCACAAAAGTCATATCCTTTTAACGCAGTTATATTCTTTTAGAAATAATATTTGACCATTGAAACAAAGGTAGGTAGGTGCAGGCGAGCTAAGAACACCTGTGCGAGTTAACCTCTGAGTAAATATAGTCGATCCAGAAATATACCAGCCAATTAATAGCGCAGAAACAACAAAACGGCTCGCACTTGGCAATGCTATCCGATATTCAGCCGAAAACTCGGTACATCATCAACTCACAAACTTTAAACACTACTAGAAAAATACGATTGACGATTTGGAAAAAAAAATCTTTTGAAATTGTTTTTTTCGCATAGTATTTTGGCTTAAAATCATGTTTAAATATGTAGTAAAGCTTTTAAGCGAAAGGAAATCGATTTATTCAGAATGCTCTTTTATACATTTTTGAGGTATTATAATTTTATTCGTGGCAACCAAATCTCCTAAACGGATCTAGACAGAAGTTTAACACCTCTTGGGAGTTTAACTTATCTGATCTCCAGAAAAAGTGGTTAAATTTGTATGTCAATTACACGGCAAAAATTGCTCAATAAAAAAAATACTTACAAGAATGTGTTTGTTTACAACATGGTTAGATCATTGCATATTTTGTAGCAGTGTTAACGACAGTATTCCATTTATGAGCCACAGCTTAGCTTTTCCTTTGGACTGGTTGGTTATGTCGCTAATAGACTGGGCTCCGGTCGCAGAAATCCTTACCTCATAAGATTCACTTTTAGACGCACAATGCAAGACATGACAAGACAAGTATGACAAGTTGAATTTTTATTTTGAGTTTCATGTATGAGCTGTTAATGATGATGATGATGATGAGTACTATGTTTCGTACGGATAAACAACCAGTTAAATGTCACGGTATATATTTCATGCATCAAACAGTGAATATCTTAACATTATATTAACAAATAGTCTATTTCAAAAAGATTTTGGGCGCTAACAGCGTACCGCAATGCAGAATGTTGTCTGCATTTTCTTCCGGAGTTTCAGTAGATGAAGAGTTAATTTGTTCAGAGAATACCAAGAACGCCTAGCCTTCACTCGCACAACGGCCCATTTGTCTTACATGCCTCTGTCTGCGTCCAATCCGTCGTTTTGCCGGCGCGTGCGACTACTTAGAATCAAAAATGATTAATCATCTATAGGTCAGGATGACTCACTGAGTAATAGCATTTAAGTCTCTATTTATAGAGCGATTAAAATGTTTTATTACAATGTTATTACAAAGGTCTAAATATTAAATGTAGTGTTAAAGAGCTATACTAGTGTTTTTGTAAATATTGCATTACCATAACTTATTAAACGTGTTTTATTTTTCAATAAGTATAACGCGCTAGGCCGTGGTCAAGGCTCCCTCAAGTCGCCCTTAGATACGTTTTGGTACATGACTACTTGGCGATAGAGTCTTCCGCTCCCCCGCAAGTCCGGTGAAGCTTGATTGGACGTACCTTTTCGACAAAAGCGTAGGTCAATAAATAAGGACTGTTCTTTCAATATATTTGCTAGGCTGCCAATTACATCCTGAACGTATTTATTTTACATTAATCAAAAAGGGGTTTTATTTCAGGAACTTGTTTCTTTCATAAGTTTTTTAATTACCTATTTCTGAGTACCTAAAGAGTAAAGAGACAATGTCGCAAGCGCAATCAATCATTATTCTAATTTCTCTGTAAATGAACTCCCGCTGCAACATTTCGCCACAGGAAACATTATCAACACCTTTCGGTTTCCAGAAATCGTATAGCAAACAATCTCAGTGGGGCAGCGGATCCAATTTTAGTTCCGCGGGGGTTATTTTTAAGACGTATTATGATTTCGCGCTCAATTTCTGCTCCGATCTTCTGCGTCGATTAATTATCCAGCTCCGGGGCGGCGGCGCGGCGGTGCCAAGTCTTTGGAGTTTCCTTTTGGGCGCTAAGGTACAGGGGACAATTTACACCAATGATAGGTAGAAAAGGTACCTCGAAAATATTCTAGAGCTTCCTTGAGTTTTAATCAATACACTGATGAGATTTTGCATAAAAACATTTTTTTTTATAAAATCTCTTCATATTCGTATATATGTATTTAATAAGCAGTTAATAACTACCGAAGTATATAAGATTTCTCGTATTATTATATAAAACGACGTATCATGCTTCACTGGACATGATAAAGTTCATACCCTACCACCACATTTTTTTATTGTTACTCTAAGTTCATACCCTAGAGTAACCTATATCTAATATGTCTAGGGTTTCGAGATGAAAATTCAGCACAGACATAACTCGAGTACATTGGTACGAAAGCAGACGTCGTCGTTGCCAGATGGGCTTTGCTATACTAAAAGTATTATTTATTTTTACTCGGAAAATGTTTTTATTTAATAAATATTCCATGTCGGCTTAAGTCGCAAACCACTTAACTCCAATTTTTTCCTAAATTGACCTTTTTATACCATTCGATAGATAATTTCTGAACGCATCAATAGAAAAACTCTTAAAAACGTCAAAATATCCGTTACTGTTTAAAACCCGAAATAGAAAACCTCGCAACTCCAGGCACGCTATTTTGTTAAAGCTAACCACGTAAGTCCCCCCGCGCAGTACTGTTCGAGATGCACTCAGAATCACTGTTAGCACCAATAAATCCTCTAAAACAAATAGTAAAAGATGATTATTATGTGAGATACTGAAACTGATAATAAACCGTCATCACCAAGCATTTTAACGATGTCTATTGTTTGTAAAATTGAGAGTAAACCATCATCTCCAGGTATCAAAAAAAGGTTTTTCGACGTACAGCGAAACCTTTGATCATCATCATCATCATTAGCAACCAACGACAGTCCACTCCTCTAGGCCTCTTTTTCAGATCATCGTCGCTACATCTAGCCATGGGCGTTCTACACTTCGTTTACCTAGACGTGATCTTCAGTGCAGAACCTGCTTACTCCAGCGATTTTTATTTATTAACTATGGGCTTGCCTTTGACCAGTCTCACCTGGTGGAAAGCGATGACGTGGCCGATGATAGAACACGCTCACCCAGAAAATGCCTATTCACTCTCGATGAAGACACCAAGGTTGTACGATTCTCTGGGTGTACGCATCAAAAAGGAAGACGCAAAGCGCTTGGTGCAAACTAAGGGGAATTCGACCACATGTGGGTGGTTTTTCTTACGGCGCCCCGTATACCGGTAACCGAATCTGGTTGGAGGGATAAGTTCGTGAAGTGCTTGAGATGAGAACACTCCCCAATACTCCCCATGATACACCTTATAAAAACCGAGAGGCTGGCGACTTTGCATCGATGCTCGAAGCTTTGAAGCTTGGTCTTAGTTGGTCGTTGCAAGTTGGTAATCGCCAATGAGTCTTCAAGCTCTACGGTCCACAGATCCAAGGGCATTCAGCCGATACTTGGCAGGCCAAGTATCAGCTGGATGCCCTTGAATTAGTGGACAGCAGTACCTACTCCATGAATGAACGAACTTGTGCTTGGTATAACTGTAGAATCTATTCTGGAGTAATACCGCCGGAGCTTAAAAAGGACGCCAAGTTTTTAGCAGCAATTTTTGGCCTTGATGGACTCCCCAAAACCAATGTTTGAGGAGAGCCTCACACCAAGAAGCTCTAGGTGTTTAGACATCGGCAAAGGTGTATCATGATACACCTTGTCCATGTCCACCTTTCCATGGAATGTGGGAGAAAAGACACGCCTGCGTTTTGTTGGCATTGAATCTCACAAGATTGGCTTTTCCCCATTCAGCCACTGCCTCAAGTGTAAAATTCATTCGGCCAACCATGGATAACCGGTTCTGCGACAAATGTGACCAGTTAACTGCCACTTTAGCTTGCTTATTTGAGTGGTTATGTCGTTTACATTGGTTCTCCAACGAATTTCCTAGTTTCGGATTTTATCCATCAGAGAAACTTCGAACATAGTCCTCTGCATAGCTCGCTGAGCAACTTTAAATTATTTTGAGGACTAGTACCACAGTCAGCGTCCACGTTTCAGCACCGTAGGTCATGACGGATGGGAAGACTTTTGTATTTGACCAGTGATAAGTTGCCCAGTCTAATTGAATCCTTTATCGGCTTCCCTCACGAAGTATCTAGTTTCTACCCAACTGGGTACTTTGATTACTTTGCCCAAGGTAGACATAATAATTGACAATTTCAAGAGGTATTCTATCGACGGTAATCGATCCAGGTACGAAATGCGCGTTAAACATAAGTTTTGTCTTGTCCTAGTTCATACAAAGACTAACTCGTCGAGAGGATTAATTCAAGCTGGTCAGCATGACCTGGAGCTCCTGCAACGACTTAGCCATTATAACTATGTCGTCGGCAAATCGAAGGTGTGAGATATACTCGCCATTTACATTAATGCCTCGTCTCGTTTATTTTCCTTTGTTAGGAAAAAGGAACTGGCAGCAGCGTAAACAGTCCATAAAATAAATATCCCTTGAAAACTTACTGAAATTTGAAAGCCATTGTAGGTCACGGTAATTAAAATCGTATCTTGAATCGATTTGGTAACCTAACGTTTATTCTTGTAGCAAAACACTTAATTCCTACAAAAAGTTAGTATTATTTTAGTAAAACCTCGTAACTCCATGTTTATTTACTTAAACTGACTTTTCTTCGATTATTTTCTCGAAATCTGATTTCTACCTGCTACTATAATTGTTTGTAAAAAAAAACAAAACAAGTCTTCATACAATTTTTTTCATAGTTAAGTTTTTTGTGTCTCCTGTAAAATTTGGTGTGACGGAGTTAAGAGCTTTGCGACTTAAGCCGACGTTTATAATAATTGTGTCCCGTCCACTCCGCCGGTTACCCCGGCCCGTTTCCAAGCAGTTGATATGTTTTGAAGATAGCCGTGATTTGTAGCCAGTCAACTGGACGCGCTATAAAAGAACATCTGTTCGCTATCTTGTGATGTGAAGTAGGTACTTATATAATAACTTTTAACATATTGAAAATTCAACAAAAAAAATTAGTGTAAGTGGTGGCCAAAGAGTATCTAACATTATCAGAAATCAGAAATCAGAAATCAGAAATTTTTTATTTGTTTTGGACATCACAACACAAAAATTACAAACAACTAAATACAGACATAAAAAAAAAACAACAAAAAGATACCTACGCATTGACACCTCCCTGCGTTGCGATATCCAAACAAAAAGGGCTCCCTCAGCGAAAGCCGCAGCCCGGGCAGGCCACGGCGCTGGTCTTCCGGGAGTCCTGTGTTTGGTCACGACACGGACGACCATGTCACTTGCGTGATATTCGAAATAATAAATAAACATAATGTAAACAAAATACCTATTTGATATAAATATAAATAATTTACATAGACCTACATAAAATAATGAATAAAATAGACTACTTAGAATTATAACTAGAATGTGTGTTATATAGATATGATAAATAAATGCTTTATTGATGAAAGATGTGTGTAGTGTACCTGCTTACGCTATCATCGTGCTGTCCTTATATCTTAGGCGCTCCGCCAATGTGAACGAGTGAGCAGACTGCCTAATACATAGCTGCCATCGAAATACTCGTAGATATCTAGCTGCTTAATTAACTAACAAAACACCGCGGCGCCAACACTCTGCAACCGGCCGCTTCGGGCAACAGACGAGTCACGATTATTAATATTTTTTATTTATTTTTCCCGTATCTTGTCAATGTGCCAAAGTTTTCATACCTACATTTTACAAGCCGTTGTGATATTAATATTTAAAACAGCTAAATATTAAGGTTTTCCCATCTATACATTATAGATACGAAAGAGACGTAATACCACGTAATACATGCAAGTCAACGAAAGAAATTCTGTCAAATATCTGAGGTACGGGGGGAGGTTGTCTCGAGGTTGCAATAAGTAATAGGTACCGTACAACGGTACTACCGTTGCGGGGTTGTGAATGCTCCAAATGTCATGAAGCTTTCTATTGGTGCGGCTTTCTAACCACTTTGAATATATCAGTATCTAATCACATTGTGTTGACAGGATTGGGTTGCTTTATATTATGTTTCTATAAAACCCAAAAAAAGAACTTTCTTACTCTGTGGGGGCTTAGCAGTGAAACAGCGAGGTGGGAAAAACCCGCGCTACGCTATGTTTACAAATATTTGCAGTGTAAGGACATACTCAGTCAATGGTATACCAGTATAGCAAGTTTCTCGAAGTTCCTGTCATGCATGCATGCAAGCAAGCATGAGAGCTTTCGGTTTTTGCTAAACCTTCATTACTCCCTGTATTCCTGTTAGGTAAGTTGATTGCAGCATACATAAATTTCTGCATGGCATCTAATATAATATAAAATTCTCTCTTTCAGACCATCAAGTCGTCTCACAGTGTTAGTAATTAATTACCATACTCCTCCGGAACGGCTTGACCGATTCTGATGATTTGTATGTTCAGACAGAACGTCTGAGAATGGGTTGTTATCTATTTATTACACCTTTGACTGCGGAGCCGCGGCGCGGGGCGAACAGCCAGATATAAAGTTAACTTGTTATTGTTACAGCTAGTGTAATATAAAGTTTTGGTATGTACCTTTTGTAATCATTGTAATATATTTATTTGTAACATTGTAAAGGTTAGCTGTAGTAAGATCAATGTATTTTTTTTCTTAAATTATCTACGTAAATTCTGTATTTTCTACGTTATTTCACTGTTCCTAGACAAATTAGATTAGATGCAACTGAAGCGGATCGAGAAAAGCTGGTCATCTAACCTCCAGATTCCCATTCAAGTTACTTAGATTTGATAGATACTATCTACGGATGCAGTCGTTATGTTGGGAGCCTTAGGCGGCTCAATAATTCCAACGCCAGGGTTTGTGACGTATGTTTCCTGATAAACAAGCAAGCAATAGACCCTGGAACTGCGCATAGTACTGTATGACTTTTCTCAGTTTTATGGGAATATTTAAACTTTTTACACCTACATAATCTGATTGTCAGAAAAAGATGACTCGATACATTTGATTTATTTATATATCGAGTGTATAATTTGTGTCGTTCATTCACCGCAGCAGTTGCAAGCAGCACTAAGGCACCTATTTCACGGGAGACAAAACACAGAAGAAGAAAGGGACGCAGTCATGCGTTAGAATGAGATACAAATACACCGCGCTCACTCTTGCACATAACTGCGTCTCTTTCGTTTTCTGTCCTTGACTACCGTGAAATACCCCTCTAAGCCAGTGACTACACACCCGCCCTTATAGGGCCCGGCAAGCTTACGTCATAATTTTCAAAAATTGCGGGAGTTCCTTTTTGTAACATTCTAATATCCTGTGCTACTCGTCTTTTATGCAATTTGACTACTCTAAGTACTATAAAAGTAGTTTTGTATATTTTATGTATTTCATTGTAATAGAGCCCTCTAGTTATTTCTTACATTGCTATGCCATAACAGGACTTCACAATTAATACATATTCATCTTATACAATTACCTACTAATAGGTACTACTAGTATCTAGGTGACTGATGAATGAAAAACTAATAAATTGATTTAATTTGAAAAAAATAATAATACGATTACAACTTAATTAAGAGAAAATCAGATCTAAACGACTTATAAACGTTTATTCTTATCAAACAAGAGAAGATTTTAATTACCATTTACATTTGCGCTGTCGGTAAATATTTTTAACTCTTTCATATTTTGTGGCAAACGTCTACCACTACCGCGACTTATAAATCTGAAAATAGAAAATGAACCCGATTGATTCTTCTCGCTATCTATATCTGAAAACAAAAGGAAACCACTTTCAGTAAGAAAAAGATACTACAGTCTTCTATCAAAATGAATCCATATACTGAATAGTGTTGTTACTAACTGGATATGTCGAGTAATATCTGGACAATAGGGGTTATGATTTCAGTAATTTAGAATTAGTAGATATTGGATTATGTTCAATATCTTTATTTTTATTACACATATTTCGGGTAAAAGAGATGAAAAAAGAAGTTAGCAGCTAAGCTACAAAAAGCTACAATGTAACACTTATACCTATTGAACTAAAATGACCCACCAAGACAGCCACTGGCACCAGAATGCCGACCACGATGGCCGCGACAGAGGCTATCTTGTACTTGTGCTTCCTTGCATTCACATTGACGTAAGCCTCGAGCCTCTGCAAGCCACTCACGTCATAATTCAAATACTCATACTGCTTTAACTGGGATACGAAGCCAGGATTCGGGTTGATGAACCTCCTGCGTGACCTCACGTAGTTGAACGCCTGCTCAAACCCTAGCTGATACTTCTCCATGATGAATGCGATGACGAGGGTGGCTGATCTGGAGACACCGAAGTGGCAGTGCACAATGATGTTTCCTTTTTCGATTCCTTCTTGAATGAAGGCGTTGGCCATTGGGAAGTAGGGCAGGAGATTGGTTTGAGGAGTGTCGTAGGCCCTAATGAAGAGGGTACTAATGTTGGTATCCTCGAAAGTGGACTTCGGGAGCCTATGAGCTTCAATTGTGAGCACATGGGTGATGTTAAGGTGTCTAAGGATACTCTTATCGGCGGCGGCTCTTGCATTGCTGAGGTAGAGTCCCGGGATGATCTCACTGTAACAAGACTGCGTGCAGAGGTCGACTTTGTGGTATAACGCCCTTCTGGACCAGTTCTTAAGGCCAGAAAAAGCTACTGCCGGGTTGTTCAGGAAAGCAGCCACAATCGAACCGCTTATCATCACCAACAGTAGACTTTTTGCTATTAACATAATAATTCAACTTCTGATATGGTCACATCGTTCGTTTTTTTACAGTTTTTATGAATTTTTTGTGTTTCTTCATGCGGAATTTTGACGCCGTATCGGCTGAGCGATTTTGACGGAAAATGACGTGTTTGTTTTTTCTGTCATACATACTAGTCAAAAGCAAAGTCAAAACACTTGTAGAGCATAGATTAGAAATATTAAGAAGATGAACTATCTTAACCATAAAAAAAAAACAACAAGTCTGTGGTCACACTAACTCTCAAACATTATTCTCAAATAATATTTAGGTGTGAGGGCCATATATCCGACGACTAGCCAAAATGCGGCGGATTTCATCATTCAAACTCCAAACCTAATAAAGTACCTAATGGAGAATAATCACAAAAAAGTTATAATTGAAAAAAAAAGAACTAGGTACTTAATTATTATAAAAAGTGTAAATGTCAACACTGTTTGTAGATAATATAAGTGAATGAATACGGCCTTGCATGGCTAGTTAAGTACCATTTATTCTGCGGAAACCGACCGTGAAGAATGAATTCTTCAATTTTAAATTAGCAAGCAAAAAACATTTTCACGCTATTTTCATGGATTTCAATTTATTTAAGGTCAAATGCAAAATATAGATCTACAAAATAAAAAGTTAAGTGATTTGCAAAAATATAATATGAAAACAAAAATTATGCAAATTATGTTCTATATTAAGATATTTGTTGCAATCCATGTGGATTAAAGTTTTTTATTAAATTAAAGATGTTATAAATTATTACCTACTTACATAAAAATATCTTCAAGTCACCCCACAGTCACCTATTGTATATAATAGCTAGGGGTATACGTACATATTTTTGTTTTGATAGGTATGTGTATGACCTATATCAGTATAAGTTGATCAATCACATTTACATGAATACGCCAAAAAATATATCAAGCGAATCTAAAATACTAACTAGTCTTAAACTATTCGAAGATTGCAGCTAAATGTTTCAAGGTCTGTATGAGAAAGTAGTACAAACACAATTTGTATGAAATTACTTAATTCCTGTATTTTTAGCCTAGATTTGAAGTTTATAAACATCTAGTAACAATATTGTCGACTTATTATTGTCAAAGTATTTGAACCTGGCTGTACACAACGCCATGTTCATTTATATTTTACTATTGTATATAGTAAACTTAAATCTTTTGTCAGCTAATACAATAGGGCGAAAAGACGACTCCATAAAATTAAACAAGGATATTTTTGCATTAGCATCTGATAAGGTAATCGATTTGATACCAGAAGTTTTTCAAATTAATGATGATGGAAGTGAAACTATACAAAAATACGTTGAAATTAAAGATTACGTTGTAACACAATATGATACGAGCCGTAGCAAAGAGCCTTTGGACCACGATGAGGTTCCAAAGACAAATCAAAGTGAATCAGAAGAAAGTAATGACGAAAAAGAAGAAGATATAGATCAATCAGAATTACATTCTAAAGAGGAAAATGAAGAACAAACGAATCCTGAACCATTAAAAAGTAAAACAAAGAACACCCTAACACAAAATATTGTATATCACGAGGATAATGACAAAACTAATAACAAAAAAGAATCAGCTGTATTAGATCAATATGAAAACAAAGGAGAAGTTTTTCATCTATTTTCTGATGGAAATGGAAAATCAGAAGTCACTGGGGTATCTAAACCACTTGCGAATAAAAGTGCAGATGGAGATTATAAAAAATATTTTATTAAAGAGTATAGTACAGGATACAATGAAGAATTGGATGGAAAAGCAAATCTTGGTGATCGTAATTTCTACGACGATTTTAACGGATTCTTTAAAAAAGAATTGAAAGATAAAAAAGATCATGGTCTGTATAAGGATGGCAGTTTAGGCTATCGGCAATACGGCTCAGGTAACAGTGACGGGTTCTATGGACATGGATCTAATTTGGGTAAACATTATGAAAGTGATTCTGACCATGCTAATAGAGAAAAGTCAGGCGATGAGATAGAATATAATAGATATAAAGAATACTTGGAAGAATTTGGAAAAAGACTGAAAAAATATTACAATTTTGAAAAAAAATGGTAAATTTTAAATTAAGTATAAGTACTTACTGAATTATCAGACAGGTGGGGTCGTATAATCCCAAGGAAATGTACCCTTCATAATTTTATACGATTTTGTAAATAAATATAAGAAATATGAATAGCGATTCGGAGAACGATTTGAATTTGACTTGAATAGCTGTAATTTATTTAAGTTTTTTATACAAGTAAATGAAAATTCATACCTCAATTAATGTATAATGGTTCAGACAATAGCGAAATCGTACTTAAACAGAACTGGGTCGTAGGAATCCAGGACGGCATTGGATATGACAGTGTAGCTTGCACAAGAGAGAGCCACTATGACAATAAATAGTTATTTTGTCAGCAACTCATAATGGTTGTAAATAATACAAATATGACTAACGCTCTCATGTTTCGTGCCAGAATTTGTAGTGCACCCTCGAGTTTCAATCAAGAAGAAAGGTGAGCAGTAGGTATTATAAGTTAAACATGATATAGCTAATACAGGTCAGAGTTAAATAAGATTGGAAAAAATCTTGTGATAATAATAAAAATATAAGTAACAATGTTTACAAAACTTACCAAAGCTTGGACAAAAATTGATCAAATTATTGTGCAAAATGTCATACATAGGATAGGACTAGCAAGTAAGTAGCGTCAGTGCCACAAGCATTTTCATTGGGGTGTGTGTGAGATAAGAATAATCTCAAATAAATGTGGCTTTGGCGCAAGCTTTCAACAAATAAATTTGCAGAATAAACGCGAGTGGTTTTGGCATAAAATTGACTGTAAAATTATTGGCTTCACGGACGAAATAAACAGCTTGACAGGATTTTGAAATGTATCAATTTGGACCAGTCAGCTAATTTTATCGTAGTGTATGTTAACAATCTTATTTTTTTCTTTTTATTGAAAAATAATATTAAGAAAATAAACTGAGGTTGAATTTTCTCATTATTTTCCTTCTTCTTCTATATTAATCACTAAAAAACTTACAAAGAAATTTTCTTTTGTCAAAACAACATAACTTCTTAAAAGTACTTACACAAAGTTTCAGTTGAATATAACGAAATAACAAAATTATGGACTGAAGTACGTTAGAAGAAAGAAAAAGCCCGCCTATAGATACGCACGTGTTCACCTATTCTGTGACAGACTGAAGATCTAATTCTTACTAGAATAATATTGTATCATTTACTACTTAATAATGTTTAATGTCTCCATTCACATAGGTTTCATGCAAGCATGTTGTTCTAAGCTCATACTCAGATGGCCTGTATTCCTCATTACTACTCAAGATGGGCGAGCCCTATCATTTGGGTTAATAGCTCCACTGCAACCACTAATCCTAGTTTAGTTTTATATCCCTACCTATTTATAAAGTTCGCAAGATTTATACGAGGTATTCAACTATTCAAGCTTCGGATATAAGTGTAGTGTATACAATGAAGGGTATTTTTGGAGCGGCGTTGTGAACGCGGGTCCGCAGTAGTCCGACTGCGAGCAACCGCGTCGTACCGTCCACCGCGTCCTGTACTGGCTGCCAGTTGTCAGTACTCTAGTGATTCAGTGTAAGTTCAGTGCTTAGCTCAGTGCTTCAGTGGACAATGGACTAAGTGAAGTTTTAACTCCGCTAACAACCGCTGTGCTAACACGTTCTACTAATGCATGGGGATCGAGAGATGACGGTTCCGATGTTTCTGTCGCGTGGGAGGCGTGCTAGATGTGGGCAGGGAAATTTGATAAGCCGGAGTTGTAGCAGGCCGCTTTTGTATGCAGTAGGTTCGCGGCGAACGAACTATTTTTGTCGGGAGTTCGGCAGTCGCCGGGTGTGTCTCGAGCGCGACCGTCGCCGGCGCAGGCCCCACATTAATCTCACAATATTATGAAATTCTGCGCCACTCTGATGTATGGTTTTATTCCAGGAATCGTACAGGATGTGCCAATTTTTTAAAATATAAAATGACAAGATTTATTCGCTTTGCATGCATGCCTGTTCTGAGTGTAAAAATGAGTTTTCGAAGAAGTTGTTGATGGTTTCGGTTAACAGCCAACCTGAACTTGATGAAATCTACAAGACCGTGATAATAGTAAACATTTTTTAGGAAACCAGAATATCATTCATTGTTCAGGTCTATCACATACTTAAATACAAAAACACAACACAGATTTTACTCTACAACTGACAATTCGTTCTTGAGCATTTAAAAATGTTGAAAAACTGCAATATTCAACTAACAAGAGTCACTCAACCGTAAAAATTGTGTAAGTCAAAACTTCAAATAAATTGTTCCTTAATACAACTAGACAACGTAAATATGGATGAATTGAAAACCTTAATTAATGATACTAAAAGACTAACACAAACTTGGAGATAAATAAATGGTTTGTTTGTATGAGCGCACGCGCACACGTGACCCAGAGACGCGGTCGTTAGCAACAACTTGCCACACTGAACTTTCACTAAAATAGTCCCAAAGTCTAGCCGGAAGGACCAAGCAGCTGGCTCGGGAAATGGGACGATCGTCTTATCTTTGCAAGCAAAATGTGGAAATTCATTCCGAATGTTTAAGCGCTCTATTCCTAACTAAAATACAAAATTATTCCAAATACTAATATTTTGCTTTTCACGTTGTTTCCTTTTGGAAAACTAGTTCTGTAAAATTACCGTATGGTCTATAGGGTTATATTAAA
This sequence comes from Teleiodes luculella, assembly GCA_948473455.1. Taxonomy (NCBI): domain Eukaryota; kingdom Metazoa; phylum Arthropoda; class Insecta; order Lepidoptera; family Gelechiidae; genus Teleiodes; species Teleiodes luculella. The sequence goes on from OX419605.1 coordinate 6,728,450, forward strand.
ACCAATCAGTAGACATACCTTGTACTTGTAAGTTTTATTTGGGTAACGAAGAAGTAACAAACATACATCCATCCTTATAAACAAAAGAGTCGAGGTACCTGGGAACGACCTGTTATAATCAATTTAGTTTAATTCATCCAGTAAAAATCTTTTAATTAAATTAACGATTCAGCTTGAAATGTACTGACTTATTTCATCAAGGACAGTCTAGTCATTTTGATTGATTTTCACAATAATATTTCATTAACTTTTCTGAATCTGAAGATCAAGACAACGCAGGTTTAAGAAAAGATTTGCGTCATCAATTTGAAATTTTATTAGTATGATTTTTTGGCGTCTAGCAATAGAAAACCGGTTGAAAATAACAATACTTTTAAATTCAAGTGTAAAACTAAACCAACTCTCACGAGAGTTTAATAATGCATCGCATTATTTGAATTTTTTTTATTTGTTTCATTAATTTATAATGTATACCTCCTGTGCTTTAGATAATATAATGCAAAATTGTTAAAGGTTCAATAAAATTATCATTATTATTGTTATTAATAATAAGGCTGTTGAACCCAATAATATACCGTTAGCATGAAACACTGACATAACTCACACTTTACTGTCAATATGCTGTAAAAAATAAGAATTTAAAAACCTCCTAGAAAAGAGGTGATTATCTTCAAATGGCTGAAGATATTTTCTTGGATCATGTTAAAAACACTCTCGATTATGGCGCCTTGCAAACAAAAAAACTAGATCAAAATCGTCGCATCCGTTTATGAGCTACGATGCCACAGACAGACAGACAGACATACATGTCAAACTTATAACACCCCTCTGTTTTTTCGGGTGTTAAAAACCTGTCATATTATAGTTTTTTTTTTTTTTTTTTTCACATACCTACTACAAGATTGCACACGTTTTTACAATATTATAAAAAAGGACATCTGTAGTATGATAGTCAATACGAGTAGGTATAAAAAACAACAAATATATTAAATAAACCATCATCATTTGTTACCTTGTGTTTTTTTGGTGTCAATAAAGTATTTTGTATTGTATTATATTGTATTATGTCAAGGAAATATAAAAAAATATATATGTCAAAAAGTACAAATAAAAATTATTAGTATATTACCTTAGAGTATAAATAGAAAAACCAACATTGGTACACATACTCCCGGTGATAACATATTATGCTTGCGAAACGTGGACGCTGACGAGCACTTTGATACATAAACTTAAAGTTGCTCAAAGAGCGATTGGAGCGTGCGATGCTCGGAATATTATCTTTACGCGACAAAGTCAGAAACGATGAAATTCGAAGAAGAATCCGACTGGTGGACATTGGCTATCGTGCCGCAAAACTCAAATGGGCATGGGCTGGACACCTCTGTCGCCGACAGGATGAGAGATGGAGCAAGTGCGTTCTGGAGTGGAGACCACGTTTGGGCAAAAGAAGTGTGGGCAGACCACCAGCCAGATGGTCAGACGACCTGAGAAACCACGCGGGCAGTCTGTGGCCCAGAAATACGGAGGATCGCGCCGCGTGGAGGTGCTCTGGAGAAGCATGTGCCCAACGGTGGGCGAAAGAATGCTGCTGAAGAAGAATACATAGAAAATTTTCGTATATTACCATAATGGTAAATTAACTCATGTCGAATACTAAAAAAATATCATAATACTTATGTCCAGATAATAAAATTAGTAACAGAAAATAAATTAATAAATTCACAATATTAAATGTCTAAGTAGAATAAAAATAAATTAATGATTGCTTAAAATTTTTTACATAAATCTTTGTACTCGTTTACTGAGTACAAATTATTTTCCAACAAGACGTTTTTCAGTCGGCGGCCAAATATTTCGTCAGTCGGTTCATTTTTAATGTCAGTAGGTAGGTCCTCACAGAACGCGGGGCCTAATAATTTAATTTCCTCTAGACTACACCAATGAACTAGTGCGTAATAGATGCTATAATAACAGAAAATATAATTTTATATGAATACTAGCTTCCCGCCGCGGCTCCGCCCGCGTTAATAGTTTTTCCCGTGTGAATAAGGAATTTTCCCGCGGTAAATTGTAGCTTATGTTCTTTCTTAAGATCTATCTATTCTAACTTTGTGCCAAGTTTCACCAAAATCGGTTCAGTTACTTTTGGAGCATTTTCAATTATTGCGAACATTTTACGTATTTTTTTTAGACCTTGGGTTACATTATTGAAGTTTTAGTAAAAATCCCTAATTTTTTTGAAAATAAAATATAGCCTATGTTGCTCAGGGATTCGGTAGAATCGGAATATAGCAAAAAAAAGTGATCTTTTCTTAAACATACGTAAAAAGTCTCAAAGCGCTGAAAATTGTTACACGCTTCTCAATAACTTACTTCTGTATAGTCTAGCTTCATCCATCACGATGTGACTTGTGCTTTTACTAAGGTATAGCAGGTACAACGTTCCGTTACTTACCTCTTATTGGACTATTCTACTAGATAGAAGAAACACTGGAACTATCATTTCCTGGATATCATTTCCTAGACTGTAAACTGTTTTTCATAGAAATGGGAAAAACGTTATGCTCCCACGTAAACTAGTTCCAAAAAGAATGAACTTTTATTTTACAAAGGAAATTTTTACTGACTAGAAAGATATGTTCGTAAATATTAAAGCGTTGAATATAATGATTTTTTTTAATACGCGCCTGTACTGATACTCACCAATATACTTGTCACCGTGCACACAAGTGCACACCAGACGTTGATCGATGCTGACCAGAGCATCGAACCCGCTATTGCCAGATTAGATCTGCCTGCACTATATTTAGATATCCGCGATTGAAAATTATTGATCGCTCGATATTGAATGCGCTTATGAGGTATAGGTACATATAATATTTTATACCGTACACTTTTCTACTAAAAGACGTAAGTACAAGTATAAAAAAATATATAAAAAGAGGGTTTACGCGTGTTCGAGTCATTTTGATAATAAGAAACAAATATATTTCAATTTTATTCTATAGAAGAAAACTGAGCCAGTAAGTAACTTTGACAGTAAATAAATATAGACTACATACTTAATACCTGGTACAAAATACAAAATAAGGTATATATGCGAATACAGATAATTCTGATAAGAGAAACAAATATATTGAAATTGTAAATTTTTAGTCACCTTTTAATTTGAATATTTGCACACTGACTGCGTTCGGTAAAATACATTGCAACTAAAATTATACAAACTTAATATCCTTGTATATACATTATGTATTTATGCAAATAAATATTTTTGTCTTTGTCTTGACCATAGAATAAACTAAGCGAGCAAGAAGCTAGATATTACTTTCAAAAATACTAATACATACGTTTTGAGCGCCATTTTCTTTTTTCTTTTTTATTGCTACTCTTTGACAGTACATAAACATTGACTACATAACACAAGACAAAGCTTCAATAACCATTTTACCTTTAATTTATTCCGACGTTCCAATGTGGCAAATAAAATCAGTATTTTTTATTACCTCGTTTCTGCCGACATCCTGCCAAGGTTAGTTAATTTAGTTATTAAATATAAACAGTACGTCTTACTGATAGAATACTTGTATACATACTCGTGCATATTTATTTAGATTACAGTTTCCTCCTCAGTTTTTAATCGAATCGAATATTCAATTTAATTTTAGTTTTAAAATTCGTACGTAACCTTTTTTGAATAGAATATTTACAGAAATGCGGGAGGCTCGAGAATATTCTTATGTCATCATGTCGCGTCTCAAGTTTTTCGTGCTTTACTTAGTGAGCTAACAAAATAATATCAAAATATAATCTGTAGGTATCTGACCTGAAAAATCAAATAAGTAAATAATGTGTAGAGTCAAATAATAACATTACAAATTGCTAGTCGCGGACTCGCGGATATGCCGGCTCATTAGGTAAATAAAAAAATACAATACAAAATGATGTCAATTTGTGATTGAAAATTAAAATGTATATTAATTTATATATTTCGTATATATATGAAATAATTACGGATAGTCCAGTTAATTACATAGCTGCGTATTAACATGGTGTGTTTCGTCAAGTGCACGCAGTAGATAACATTTACCTATACCGAAGTATAATAATATCTTTCTACATCTGGGTTATCTTATTTTCTATCAGTCTATGAATGACAAAGAAACAAAAGTATGACTAACTTCTCAGGTGCTACAGCCCAACTATTGTGTCTGCCAAATCAGATATTATCTAGCTATTACAAACTGCAATTAGATACTTACAGAGACGACGTGTATTTTAATAATCTGACAACGCCAAGAGTACAATGTCGCTTACAAAGTGAACTAATTGGACAAATTGCGATCTGCCTACGTGAATTTTTCAAAGGTGTGTGACTGAATATAAATATTGAAAGCGAGTCACGAGGTTTGTGGACTGTGGCCGATTTGACGTCAACAATTTATGTTTCCTTTCTGCGTGTTTGTGAATAAAGATGTCTCCCGGGTGGGCTCAATGAATAACAGAAGAGAAGCTATCTCAGATAAAAATTTCTTTTGTATCATATTTTAATATCGTATCTAAAGGTTGGAAATTACCTTCTGGCCACAAAACTACATTTAGTAATGTTCAAAGTTTTGGGATCGGGCCTGTACCATGATTAAATGCTAGTGGCGTGTCAAAATAATATTTTAATAATGGCTACTATTTTAATGCTTACCAAAAAAAATTAAATGCTCACCAAAAAATACATAAACCTAACCTAACCTTTGTGGAGCAAACAATTTTTTAGGAAGCATTTTTTTTTGTGAGCATTTAAATATTTTCCTTTAAGAATTTACTCTCCGCCGTATGTCTAGTCAGCTTAAACATTCTCTGATAGAATCATAAGAGAGGGTTATAATTATTTCAACATATTTTGCGATGTCGACCTGCTATTTGAAAGTGTTTACATATCATACAACTAAAATTATCGAAATTTATCAGTTGGTAAAAATATAAGTTGAATGCACTTTTCCCATTTTACAGAATTTTTAACACAGTCTTTATAAATTTACAAATAGGTAGCATGTCGCGAGTGCGACTGTAACTAACCACGTTAGTCAATATTACTGCATTTTAAACTATGTAAATCTTACATCAACGCTGCTATGCAGATCGCCACTGCGCATCAACTAGCTTCCCGCGCCGCGACTCCGCCCGCGCTAACAGTTTTTTTCGGTAAGAATGAGGTACCAGTCCCATACATAACTTATTGTTATAGATTAAGTACATATACTTACTAGTAAATTAAGATAATGAATGATTTATTCTGTGGGAAAAATAATCAAATTTTATTATTATCATTTTTCCGCGAGAAAAGGTAGTCTATGTCCTTCCTCAAAATCTATTATATCTCTATACCAAGTTTCATCAAAATCGGCAGAGTGGTTTTGGCGTGAAAGCGTAACAGACAGACAGACAGACAGAGTTACTTTCGCATTTATAATATTATTTAAGTAGGGATTAGGGATATTAAATTATTCACGATGTCGTCGGCATGGTCAATTCTTAACTAATTAAAGTAGAGTCTTAGGCCCTCTGGGAGGACGTATTTATTATTTTACTCTTTCCAACTAATGCGTGTCAGCTCAACCACGACTTAACCAGAAGATTCTCCTCAGAAACCGACGTGTAACCTTCACACGACTGTCCAAAATAGCTTCTTCTCCTATTCATAGCAGTGCCGCTAGGCCTTAGCATAAATATTTTTCACACAGATTATCACCTGTCCTTATCGCGCTCATGCGTGCAAATATCACTGTCTCTTTCCGCGGTGGCTACTCGCCAACTCGTCATTCGGTTACGAAATATGAAATCTTATTATGAAGAGCATTATTATTTTTCTGCATTTTAAAAGTGTATTGCAATATTAAAAGTTTTTTGGTGTGGATTTCAATTGCAGTTTCTTGTTCAGATAGTATAGACAACTACAAAAGAGAAATATTGTTGAGAGTACTCTTACAATGCTTTTGAACACCAGATATAAATAATGCATGAACCAAACTCGATTTTAGGTATCGACCTACTTAGCTACTTATAATTTTGATTAACATAAAAGCACAGTGACCAAAACAGTAGTAAACAAATAAAACATAATCTAGACTGAGATCTAATCTACATCGTAACTACATTATTTGAAAACATATAAAACTAAGTTTTCCAAAATGCGATCGTTAGGTTCTGTTACGTTAGTAAAAATAACATGCTCAAAAATTAAAGCTATTTAAAGCTGCAAAATATATGGTAAGGCGGCAAATAAGCTATCCACGTTTGGCAAACTCTTTCATCGCGCGTTGGTAGTTGGTAGCCCTAACAGTTTTCAGATTTAAAACTTAAAGTAGTAAAAATTACAGAGCTATCTAGTCTGATAGAGCCAGTCTGTTTGTTTGATACTAGCTTTCCGCCGCAGCTCCGCCCGCGTTATCAGTTTTTCGTATAGGAATGAGGCATTTTCCCGCGGTAAAAGGTAGCCTATATTACTCATGGTGAATGTAGCTTTCTAATGGTGAAAGAATTTTTGAAATAAGTTCAGTAGTTTTTGAGTTTATTCATTACAAACATACACATACACAAAAATACAAATCTTTCCTCTTTATAATAATAGATAGATATGAAGTATGATCGTATGATTCACTTTGTTTTTGTCAAAATTAGGTTAGCTTATTATTGATTTAGTCATAAGTCGGAGAAAGGCTCATTTCTTGTGTGTTATATTTTGGAACGTGACTTATGGATTTTCGAGAAACGTTCAGAAATAAAAATATAAACACATTTTTTTCTACTGAAACTTGTAGCATTAAAACTAATTATTTTACAGATGATTAATCCGTATCTTCCTACAATTTTAATTAATAGTTAGAACTTACAAGTTTCGCAACGATTTTTAAAGATCAAAACAATTAATTGCTGTTTCTTGGAAAATAGCGAAACAATTGTTTTCGTATGCGTCACGTCTCGCAATTAGTCAATGCCGTGTTGTTTTGAAGAACTAAACATTTTGGCACGATGGAGGTTCAAAACTCGAATAATTGGGAAGCTTAAACGCTCCGACGATAAGACCTCGTGTGCTTCGTAAAAACAGTTTCATGAAAATCTCGCAGTACTGAGATAGTGGCCCGACAGACGGACTGCAAACCGTATTGCATTCGCAATTGCTCTGTAAGGCTGTAGGCTGATATTCGAATTAGTTTGTTAACAAAATTCTGTGGGGAAAAGCTTTCTTCTTTCTATCTTCTTCTTATATCATATCATACTAATATTATAAAGAGAAAAGATTTGTGTTTTTGTGTGTAAGTTTGTAACGATAAACTCAAAAACTACTGTGTCAATATATATTCCAAATTTCATATTATGTGACTACTTATAAGCGGGTTTGTGCTTAACCACTGTCACAGAAGATAATAGTACTAACCCATACAGAAAGGACACTCACCCCCCCGCGCCAAAATGAGTTCCCCGTCCGATATAGCGCCCCACGCCCCGCACCCCGCAGGCACCGCGGGACTCCGCCGGTGGTGTTCGGGGGTGTTTTACATAGCGGCTAGCGCCATTGACTTGTAGTTGATATTCAGTTGTTATTCAAAAAGAAGTAGCTTGTCCAAACGCGTTTTCTGTATGGAGTGACCGCCCAGTGCCACTGTCGCCTGAAAAAACGAATACTCCATCCTTTGAGTACTAAACACTCAAAAATTTAATCTGTACCGCCTCTTAATTGTCGTCTGCAGCTAAAAATTCCACAGTTTGTGGAAATCTAAATGTAGGAGCGCTGTGATGAAGTGCACCGATAATTCTGTGCCTTATTTAATACCCGCTGAGTGAGATAAATAAGCAGTCTGGAAATAAAACCATCGAATTGATATAATTAGAGCGGGATAAAGTCACTGCATTATGTTTATTTTATTTGTTACTGTGCTGGCTGCTCTTAAATTACGAGTATAACGATAAAATTAGAAATACAGTATTGTATCAACACTTTCTATAAGTGAATCAACCAACAATTATATTAGTATGAATAAATTTTTACACTATCATTTATTTACAGTTTATCCGTAATTTATATATTTCTATCTCATTTATTTATTTACTAGCCATGATCAGACTTTTTTTCTAAATACCACATGATGAACAAAATGTAGCACAAAATATTGGCAACGATTTCGTAGTCATTTGCTACGACTTTCCGTAGACGGTCTTTGTTGCTACGTCGCGTCGTAGCAACGCCACGTGCTAGAAATATTGTAACTTTTAGCTAAGCTAAAAGATTCAGTTACAAAATCTTACATTAGTTAAAGTAATCTATTTTATTCAACTGTTAATTACTAGTACAATAATACTAAATTGTAAATGCTTTATCGTAAATTTATGCCTTACCGTCCAATTAGTGAAAATATTTCATTTATAAAATTGGACAAAAATCCTTGAAAACAGCGTAATTATTGGTGTAATAAAGTAAACAGTCGCTGCAAACATACGGTAAATAAACCTGACGTTACTACAGTCGTAAACTCTAGTCAGTGGAAACTGCGAATGTTAATTTCGCGAAGAGGATGTTCATACCTAAACACACCTCAATTTAAATACATTTTAATTCATCGTTATTATAATAACGTGTGATTTGCAAGGAAATCACTGTTCTTTTACGATTTATATAAACCTTATTTTTTCTATAAATAAACATTTAATGCTGTCGGTAACCAATAAAACGCCCATACGTTTTTTTGATAATTATAAATTGTACAGAAAATAAATAACTTACCATCCATTTCTGTTCATCGTTTATATACTTTTTAACGTCAAATAAATTTAATATACATCAGTTTTTTCCTTTAATGCGAGACAAATAAATTACTATTAAGATTTAAAAAAATTACTGTGTAAGCATTTATACTGACTGCACAACAAGAATACTGACTTGCACAGCAAATTTACTTATTTTTAAAGCAAAATAACTATCCGGGTAGCATTATATCGTAATGTAAATATTACATTTTGCGTCACTTTTGAGCTCTTCACTTGAGCTCTTCACGTTACTTTCGCGTGACTCAAAATATTACTTTTTAATATTCAATATTTTTTCAGTAAACAGAAAAATATGTGGAGTCGAACGTATAACGTTGTCGTCGTATTTTGAACCAACAAATTAAATTAATTAACCGCGTTAAAAATATTAAGTTGACATGTCAATAAAATGCTGTTTTATTTAGGTAAATTACTCTGTGTTAGGTATATAAAAAATTTAATTGTTATGATATGCGTTAGTTAGCTATGCATTAAAAAAAAATATTTACCTTAAGATATCTAACCGTAAGCCACGAATATAAATGTAGTATTATTTTTAGTTGAGCAGTTTGCTGCGCAATCAGTATTTTTGCTGAGCAATTGAATTATTTTTGTATATAATAAGTACTTATTCTGATTTGCGTTTAAATACTACCCTTTAAATAATAGAATTAATAAATTCATCACAAATTCCATTTAAGCTGTATTCTAAATTTCGAACTTTGTTTGTTTGCCAGAGAACAAATGAATCAGTGGATGCAAAATTTTAATTAAATTAAAAAAATAAGTTTCCAATTCGCCTGTAACTTTTTTGTAGACCATCCATATAGTTATTAAAAATAGACAGTATTATATAGGTACTTTCACTTTTCATAGTACCATTTTGATCACAAAACTTGGCTGGCTCTGACCAAGCACGATGACAATGTCCGCTGAGGGCTTGCCAAGCCTGCTCTCAAACATCACCAGGCATCAAACCCACGCTGCACCATTCTGCATGCTCCACTGTCTGGGAACGCCATTACCGACCACTATTTCCTTTCGTAAATGCTTAACGAATGCTCTTCTTCAATGAGTCACCAGTAAATCTAGACTCTGCCATAATGCGTTTAAACTGGCTGGAAGTTGGATAATAATCAAATAAAAATCAAAAGGTTTACTCGAAGTAAGATTTCACAAAATATTTTTCGACGTCGAATTTTAATGAAGTTACTAAGTTTTGCTCAAACCAAGGCTGGCTCTCGTCGCACACTAATGAAGAATAAACTCTTAAAAATTAAAGAGGCGATGCGATATTAGTTTGACCAAATGCTTAGACTAATGTTAAGCTTAGACTAAGACTAATGCTTAAAATAAAAACAACGAAGCTGACATCGGATTATCGAATATCACACAATATGTTAAATAATCATGATACAAGGCGTAATATTTAAGCACACTGAAAAGACACTAAAAAGTGTTTATTTAAGTGTTTATGCAAAAAGTTTTCAATAGAGTCAATTTATTGCAGGTCTACAAATTTGAACAGTAGTAAATTTTATGATTCTTCTGGTTAGACTCATTGGCGTTTAATGGAAAAGCGTATACATAAGATAAAACTAAACCGCCACTAATATATTTTCGAAAGGCATATGACCTGAACAGATGTTCTCTTCTTTTGAAATATAAACATTTCACATTATTATTTTCCAAACGGCACATTAACCACCTGCTTGTCTATCAGAGTGTTATAATTTTACCAAATGACACAGATTGAGTGGCAGACTATGTTCAAGATTTTGTTGAGAAATATTGTATTTAACCGACTTCTTTTGTGTGACAGATCAATAAATTAATTTGTATTATTAACGCGTATTAAATTGTAATTAAGTCAACCTTTTTAAAGAAATGACAATGTTTTTAGAACTTTATCTATTTATACAGATTCAGCTGTATTTTATTAAATACTAACTATCCTATTTATTCCAAACACTAAACAAAACCTCAAATTCATTATGTAGAAATTCATTTTATATAAGGTTTTAAATTTGTATGTTTTGTATAGTTTAAAATATTCTAAAGAAGACGAATCGAAGACGAAATTATACAATCACTACATAGTATAAAACAAAGTCGCTTTCTCTGTCCCTATGTCCCTATGTATGCTTAAACCTTTAAAACTACGCAACGTATTTTGATGCGGTTTTTTTCAATTGATAGAGTGATTTAAGAGGAAGGTTTATATGTATAATACATGCATAATATACTTAAGGATAACCCACAATAACCATTAGTCTCGGGTCGCTAGTAGTATATAATAATTGTAATGTAATCAAGAACTCGTCAGAGACAAATAGTAGGTGAGACGTGTTGAGATCACTTTATCAAGACAGCATCACTCTCGGCGTCGATCGCTGAGTGGCGTACAGACAGACTATCAGTTACACAGTCAACAGATTGGCAGGCACGATGCACAATACAAACAGCCATTTGTAGACGAAGAACTCATATTCTTCATTGCACAATTTAACAAAGTAGTTTATTTTCAGTAACTGATCTAAAATAGATAAAGATAAAGAAATTTATTTGCAAGAGTACACGTATATAACGGCGGCGACTTTATGTCCATAAGACATATCTTCCAGCCAACCAACACAGTGGTGGAAAAGGAGTATGCGGAGAAAGTACCTACATAAAATACACACATAAACAATAATAAGAACTTTTCAGTACTGTCAATTATTTTCATTATTTTCACTATTCAGCCGAAGAGCGTCCACTGTTGAACGCTACAGTACCTACACCTATTTAAAATTTTGCAATTAGAAGCATCGCTCACTAAATAAATATGATTTTTGCTAGTCCATGAAACTAAGTAATTTAAGTCAGGTTTGGTAGATCTTACAAGTACGAGGTATGCCCCATTTTATTTGGGCTTGGCTCTCCAAGTCGTCTTTCTCCATACACAACGATTCTCAATCGTCGGTTCTGTTACTTGGGCTTTCTTGAATTAAAATCGAACGGATAAATTAAAAGTGCGCTCGGTTACTCAGAAGCAAGCGTAGGAGCGCTGAATAAATAAACGATGAATTACAGCTCCCATGAGTTTTGGCAGGGCGCACCGGGAGATCGCGGATATCTGGGATGGTTGCTCATTCAGACTTCTTTAAAGAGCACGTGAAAGTAGCAGGGAAACGGATGCGTGACTGGACGGCTGCCGTCACTTGAACACTGTGTCAATATTTTGTACGATACTCGTATGTGACTGAATAGTTACGCAAAGCTTTAGATTTTTGAAGTTTCCTCCTAAAGAATTGAGTTTCATATGAAGCCCTCGGTCTGTAAAATTGATATGCAGTAACTAATAAGCGTTATATATTGTACGTCAAAATTAAATAAACTTATCTATACAATAAGATTTCTTGCTATAAAATGCAATTTATTTATTTCACTCTCTTTACACCTGAAAAAGAATGAACGAAAACAACACTAAATAACTGAGAAAAAGCTTAAGAAATGTTAAAGGGAAGCTCGACAATACGATTTTGACAAAAGCTTTAATATAAAAAATTCTTTTCTCAATTCTCTTTTTTATGCTTAGACAAAACAACACTATGGTCAACGGTTTCGAAACAGTAATAGTTCCATATAAATACCAGGTTAAATTATTGGGATGTGTAAACGTAAACTGCGCCGTGGCCGGCAATGTCTGCCTCTACAAGTTGTTGCAACACCTTGTTATGTTAGACCGGAATGTGTAAACAATAGGTGTCTGCAGTTTGATATGTGCAAATAAACAAACTTTCAATTCCTGTTAATGCTAAAATTAATACATTTACTAGTTTAGCTGTTTAGTATCCATTTAAAAGATATTTGAAGTTGTAGCTGTAAATTTATGCTTATTAAAACGTAAAATTATGCAATGTTAGTAAGTTTGCGTCTCATAATTCAGAACTCCAAACTTTCGTATAAAACTACTTTCCGAAATTGACCAAATATTTAATTGTCACAAAAGAAGTTAAAAATAACATAATATCTAAAATTGAACGAACATGATTCTCTTATTTGCCTTTTCAAAACTTTAAGTATAATTTTCTAGACCCTAGTTTTTATGTTTGTAATTTCGGGAGTACACTTATGAAACCTGAAGGGTTTTTTGATAAATGTACCAATCAAACTTGTAAATTCATATAACTCATCATCACAAATCATCAAGTCTGTACCACTTCGCGTATGATGAATGCTCATCTGGTGTTGGCTCTGACTGGTAATAGGGTCATAATGAACCGTATAAATCAGATCTTCATAGTTCATCTGACCTCCTCCGCGTAGTCTATCAATCTTTGGGGCTAAAATTATATTATTTTCATAATAATAAATGTACCTACAAAGACTTTGCAGATTAAATCACTGGCAACCTTTTTCCTAGCATATAAGTGTTGCTGCCTTGTGCTTTGTTTTTAATTGCTTCAATGCGATGGAAATGTCCTTACTTAAAAGTAACCTATGTCGTTCCCCATGATATTATCGATCTATTACCCTACATACATACTTACATAAACTCACGCCTCTTCCCCGGAGGGGTAGGCAGAGACCACTTCCTTCCACTTGCTACGATCCAAACATACTTCTTTCGCTTCATCCACACTCATTAATCTCCTCATACATGCTCGTCGGTTTAGAGTACTCTTGACCCGACCTTTTGTCAGAACGTCGCCGATTTGGTTTTGAAACGTTCGTCTTGGTCTTCCCCTATATTATATTTATATTATATCGCAAGTCATTTAGTCGTTTCAAAGAGTTCAAAGAAATTATTTCTTAACGTTTAGTTAAGTTATGATTGTCATGAACGGGTCACATGAGAGAAGGAACAACATGGTTCAACATAAAAGGCAGACAACGTGTTGAAACGTAAAATTATGCACTAGATATGACTATGAAAAATCTTCTTCTTTGGCGTCATTGACGAAATCAGAAGTAGAATCTATTTATCTAGGTCATCTCACATCCAGCAGTCTAGTATGCTGCCAAATTGCAACAAAAATTATATGGACTAATCAAATTAACGACAACTAATAAAACTAGAATCGTGTGTTTAAAATTAGTGTAGGTAATGCTTTGGCAGCTTGTTAAAAGTATCCAACTTAGTTAACAACCAATTAATTATATTGTCAGATAGAGTCAAGTATTTTAATGACCATAGATACTGCGACACTGTTTCTAATATCATAGCGTTTTTTGAGAACATACCACATTTATTATTGTCTACAATTCACTCTCTAATTAGTACTCTCACCCTGGTAAAAGCACTCAGCCAGAAGTATTGCCTCTTTCAATGAAATACATACTTTTCGCTAAATAATCCGACGGGAATATCTCGCCCTATCTGCACACCTGGCAGCCATTAGCAACCATTACCAGAAACGTGGCCCGAGTCACGTAACCGATCTTTTCCAACAACATTGTAAGCTATTAGTTTCAGTAACCCGCTGAAAAACTAAATAATACCGTGCAGAACTTTGTTTCTAGTATCTTCTACAGCAGGTTCAACTGTATTCTTTTTAGGGTTCCGTAGCCAAATGGCAAAAAACGGAACCCTTATAGATTCGTCATGTCTGTCTGTCTTTCTGTCTGTCCGTCCGTCCGTCCGTCCGTATGTCACAGCCACTTTTTTCCGAAACCATTAGAGATATACTGTTGAAACTTGGCAAGTAGATGTATTTTGTAAACCGCATTAAGATTTTTACAAAAAATTAGACAGAAATCAATAAATTTTGGGGGGTCCCCATACTTAGAACTGAAACTCAAAAAAAATTTTTTCATCAAACCCATATGTGTGGGGTATCTATGGATAGGTCTTTAAAAATCTAAACTGAATAGTTTGCGCGAGAGACACTTCCAAAGTGGTAAAATGTGTGTCCCCCCTCTAACTTCTAAAATAAGGGAACGATAAAACTAAAAAAAATATATGATGTACATTACCATTAAAACATGCAAACTACCAACGAAAATTGGTTTGAACGGGATCTAGTAAGTAGTTTTTTTTTTAATACGTCATAAATCGTAAACCGCAATTTCCTTTTCACTATTACTAAAACATCGATCAAAGTTACAACGAACTACAAGAACTTTTATATTATGTTACTTGCTAATACGGAACCCTTCATGGGCGAATCCGACTCGCACTTGGCAGCTTTTTTTGTATAATATTCAAATATAGCTGTCCGCCCACGACTTCGCCCGCGTTGTTTTATTTCCCGTGGTAAAAAGTATCTAAGATGTTGAACGGAGATAAATTTTATTTTAATCGGTGTCCAAGACGGTTCCAGAGATTAGCTGTACAAACAGACAGACAGATAGAAAACTTGTATTTTTGTGTTCAACTACACTGTCTTTATCACCTACAATCAGTTTTTTTAAAAACTAGTCAATGTACAGACACGATTCTTTGCAGTTTTATTATAGTATAGATAGAAGAAGAAGAAGATAACGGATTAAATTTTTTACGGTGACGAAATAGATTTAATGTTGCCTTTTTGCAATAAAGTCATGGATGTTGAAATTGCAGATTAAAGATGTTATAGTTGCTAGAATATGTTACTGGGACAAGTCGTTAAATGTTTCGCAGTCGTCGCACTAACATGAATGATATCTTGACATTATCGTTATTGGCAGCAAAATTCACAATTTCACTCTCAGATTTGACTCTTTGAGTTACAATTGAATCGTAAAGGACAAGTTTTTATTCTTGACTTCAGCAATATTCTCAACCCTATATGCAACCAATCACAGGCCAGACCAGAGCTCACACATAAAACTGCGATGCAAATCAGATCGAAAGTTCTTACGATATATTCGTAGGAACTCTCATAAAGTTGCGATGCGATGCGAATTCGCAGTTATGTGTGGGAGCTCTTAGCAACGAGCGTGCCATTTCAGACACTCCATTAAAATTTCGCAAGCTGGTTTCAATAACCCCTTGACCCTATCAGCAGTCGCAAGCGCACCCTTGAGCGTTAGATCAGCTTCTATCTTCAGCGGAAAACACCTCTGCACCTGTGACGTCACCGGGTGACGAGTCCGTTATCCAACGCGCCTGCCCACGCGCATACCGCACTCCCGCCTCGGCTCAAAGCCAACATTTTCATAGTTTAGTTACGATTTCGAAAACGACCCGACGCGTCCCGCCGCCGGCGACTCCGAATTCTCGAATCCAGTTTCGGATAACCTTCGTCAAGTTCTCGATCGATTGATTATTCCGGTTGATTCAAGTGTTTGTGACTATTCAGTGAAGTGTCATTGGATTGTTGTGAAAGTTTTCCTTTTGGTACGTTACGCTTACGACTACTTTCATTTTCACTTGCATCATTTTCATGATCATCCGATTCAAATCATTACTAAATCCTGGAAAGTTTTCAGACATCTCTTAAGAAATGGTCAACTCTGAAAACGAAATGTGGACCATTCAAAATCATAAACCCAATTTTCAGAAACAACTACATTTCGCATTTGTTGATTAAATGGACTGTGTAATTACAATATTTGCAATAACCATAATGCTTTAATTGCATGCGCTGGAGCTGGAAACGATAAAACCGGAGCACGAATGTTAGGTAATCAACGGAAGTAAAATGCAAGTTATAAAAGTTTCACATTCGCAGAGAAACGTCCAACTTCTGAGGCCTTCGGCGCTACAGAAATAGCCCGAGACGTTTCGTTGAAGATGTTAACACTAGACACCCACGTTAGTACACTTCACCTTGCACAGATGGCGCTGTACTATTTAGTCACTGCTGCACGAAAGCTCTTGAGCCGAAGGTTCAATAGGATAATGTTCTCTGATGTATGTCTTTTAGCGAGTGGTTTGCTGATAGATGGGCTGCCTTGTTTACGATTTACACTCAACTTATAATATTTCGATTCGGTTATTTTGAACGAAAGGGTGACTCACTTGCATCTTTATGTTACAAACAACACTGACGAGGTACCTAGCATGGGGGGAACATTGAAAAGTACTGATACTAGTTTGATACTGCCATAGTGGACTTCTTATTTTAATGATGTAAAAACATGACATTTATGTTTTGACCAATTGACCTACTGTGGTCAATACCTACAGCTACTTTCTTATTAATCGGTTACGTTCTAGAGGACGAATGTGGGGTAGTTCCCGTTCTGTTACATAGAACAGAACTGACATGACGTCAGCAGGACAAAAGGGGAAAACGAGTCTCATGTTTTTTTAAATAATTAATTTTTTTTATGATCATGTTAAATTCATTACAATAAGAAGGGTAAAAATATTAATCGAAGGAATAACAAATACCACGCGGACGAAGTCGCGAGTATCAGCTAGTTTGAAGAATATTCTGATATTACTACTTCTCATAATGTTCCTAACGTTACTTTTTTATTGCAATACAAGGATTAATTGTTTATAATATACAGAAAGAGGGAAAAGCAAGACAGGATATAATAAATAATAGGAAGAAATACGACTGTGTATCATTCAGGGTGGTATAATTTCTTATGTACTTATTAAAATAATTCGTATAGTTTCCAGTCAACTAAATAAATCAATTCAAGTAGATTATCAAAACATTCTATAGGTAATTTCTGTTGCTACAAAAATGAATGCTTTCCTCTCATATTTTTTGCTAATAACATGTCAAACTTAGATTAGACTAAAATATTGTTTATTAAATGTACAATTTGACTCCGTATGGAAAAATAATCAAAATTAGACTAAGCCAATAGCCTCTCCATCTAGAAAATGAAATTGAGAGCATTAGAATTAGCACCTCTTGAAATCTGATGCTGACAGATGTGACTCCAATGATAAAATACATGTAAATAATAAACTTTTAATACTCATAGAAAAAAGTATGTAATTAAAATATAATAAAGTTAATCGGGATTAAGGCGCTTCTGTTTAGTTTTATGATTTTTAATTTACTATGATGTTAATTGCGCGGTCACAATTGAAGCTTTTGTCAGTTTTATGTATTATTTCATATATAATCAGTAATATTTCCAATAGTTTTATACACGTAAGTCTTATCCAGCCATTAATCTTCAATGTCTTATACCGATGTCCGAGTCTTAAAGTGGAAGATCTGAATCTTGATAGTTTTCATAAAGAATATTTTATCAGCACATACTCGTATTATATACTAAAAATGGTCCCAGTAAATGTCATCATATACTTTATTCACATTTTAATACTCCCATTCAGTGCGTATATTTAGCTGTTTTCATAAAAATCTATTTCGATTGTTGTTTTACTTATATTTTCTCGAGCTATTTTGGTATTGTTGTCTTGCCAAATCGTTACATTGGCTTCGGATAATACTGTCATTGCATTGTGCATAATCTCAAGACAAAATTAGAGACAATATGGATATAAGCAACATTCACTAAACAAACACAATGAAGTCAAAAATATGATTAGCCCCGTGGGTTTTTTTTTTAAAGGCGCAATATTTTTATGTAATGCTCGAAAATGATGCTCAAGTCTGAACTGTCTTGAAGCAATGCAGACACCCCTAGTGTTGCTCTAACTAAACTGCTGTATGCAACAATAACTAAAGTATTATTTGTTATGAGAATTCTATATGTATTATATCAATATTTAAGGGGAAATACCGAGCCAAAACCAAAAACCACAAACCTTAAACCTTCACTCAAAAAAATACTAAATGCTCACCAAAATAACTTGATTGCTTACTAAACATTGGTTAGGTTAGGTTTAGAGTGCAAACCATTTATTGTGATGTGCATTTTTTTATGATATCGATTTAAATACATGCCATATTTAAGTACCGATTGAGAAGAGCGCGGTTTTTGGATTTAAAGAAGATAATGCAACGTATTAGACAGCACCGCACTAATTTATCTTTATTTATCTTTATCAATTTGTGTTGCCTGCAGTTCCAAAATTATAATCTGGATAATCCTAGAGTCAGACGTGGACCACTTTAGTCAAATTTAGGAATAACTTTATGACTAGAAATCTTTGCGATTTTGGGTGTTTATAAACTGTAAATGACCTTACTAGCTCACACACATTTCGCAGTTAATTTACGGCTTCTCCAGAACATTTTCGCTAGTGCAAACATCAATATTTATAGCGGAGTAGCAGTCAAAGCAACGCAGAGAACATTTCCCAGTTTCCCTTTACGACTGCGCTGCTCCGAGTCATTAAACTATCAGTTAATTTTTATAGCTATTGTTTAACATTACTCAGTCAGTTTCGACATCAACTGCCGAGACTTGATCTAGTACAAACACAAGCCTCAGATATGTAAACAATAAAAATGACTAAAAATATTTCAATTGACGTTTACATTAATAAAGCTAGAGCCTGAAACAACTGAACTTTATCCGGATAATAATCACAGAAAGGTATATTTAAAAATCTTAGCAAGATAGTAAAACATTTAATTTGGGATTTTTTTTAAACCTGTATAATATCTCTGGCTTTCCGGGCCAATACATGTGTACTACAAAATTGTGCTACCAAAATAATTACATACGTTAACAGTTATCTGTCGAAAAAACGTAATAAATCTTATAACTGAATTAAATAAAATTACATCGGTGGAGACATATGGATTATCTAGAGCCTGCTCTATTACTAACTATTTTTACACGAAAAAATAATTAAATGCTGTTTGACTTTTAAGAAATTCAGTACATTCTTCTTCAGTATATTTTTAAAGACCAGAACCTCACCACGGAAACAGCATAAAACAGCTTATAAGTACATAGACGTGCTCAGCAAATGGAAAAACACGTTATAGAAAGCATGCTCACAAATAAGGAAAAGGGCGGTGGGGCTTTTCTCTGATACCTTATTGCATGCATTTTAATAAATAACATTTTTGATGTAAACCCTAACAATCCTTAATCCATAACTCAGCGCCGTATTCAGTTAGTGTTGACAGTCAATTCGTCTCCAGGAAGAAGAGCCCGTCTCTTCCGTGTCTCTCCCCCTCTCAATGCCGTGATGACCAGCTAACACAATGGGGGTGTCCGACGATTTAGCCCCGAGCTTCACCCAGAAGCCGCAGCTGCGCCAGGAAGACGACGGCAACAAACTCGTCTTCGAGTGCCAGTTAATAGCTGCCCCCAAGCCAGAGATCTGCTGGTACCGCAGCGATGAGCTGCTCAAGGAGGATGGCAGAACCAAGTTTAAGTAAGTGCTTTTGCTACTATTACTCTTTAATTCCTAACGGAGGCCAGATCCCCAGAAGGTGGACCAATTAGCCAAGGTAGCACGAAGTTTCATACAATGATATCACAATATGTACTTTTGCGTGCCTGTACTCTACGAGTAATTCTCTTGGAGGTTTAAAATATGGCCTATACAGTGGACGTCCTTTTGTCCAACAGTGAACGTCCTTTTGCCCAACAGTGGACGTCCTTTTGTCCAACAGTGGACGGCCTTCGACTGAATGATGATTTTGATTTCTAATCACAAACAAAATATCTGTTCCTCATTGATGAGGGAAGATAGTGACATTAGCGACCACGTACTATCAGTCTCTAAAGGTTGCCGTCATTTATGAGCTGTGGACCGCCTGATAGTTGCTGCTAGCCACTTCTTTTAATACCTAATCGAAGTTTTAAAATAATACTGAATCATATGGGATAAAAAAGAGTGGTTAAGTTTTTGAAATTTAAATTAAAAGAACCTTACCAAATGCGGGTTCACAATCTTTGATGTATCTAAAATTTTGTTTTTTTTTATAATTATTTTGAGTTCATTGAACTTTTGTTTACACTATACTGATAAGTCTTTAATTTAAACTAATCGAGAACTCCTGATGTAACGCTGTATCTAGATTAGTAACGAGATGTATTATTGGGTTTCAATCACGCATTCATCAATATTATTATTAGCATCGCTGCTTATAGACGTAAACTATTTGTGATGGCAGTATTTCAAGTGTAAACCCGATCATTCATCAATATGCAATTGGAATACTTGTGGGAAAGAACGAGTGTATATTTTTGTGCACATTTACGTCACTTATAACGTCAGAGCTGATTCTAATTCTTATTTTTATAACATGTTCTGTGTAATCCTGATTTATTTCGGCTAGATCTAGGCGCCTTGGATGTTTATATGATTCTTTCAAACGTTCTAAATTATTATTTTTTACCTGTACGTTCTCGTAGCTGATTGCTTAGAAGTTCTTTTTGTTTATATAATTCTTTAATCTTTTTCTGTTTGACCTAGCTTTTGCCGGTAACATAAACGTTTTCTAAGTCTGGAATTTTTGAAATCTAGGTCAACATTTGGAATATTGATTTGATTCATGTATCACTAATGAATGTATTGCAATGGAGCATTCGTGGCTACTGTTCCTATGCAAATTTAGTTTTTTCGTGGTAACAAGTCCATAATAAATATCTGTCCATGACTGGTAAAGTATTATAGATATATAGATAGAACACTTATCACATATCTGTCCACCGTTCAACCAAACTCGAGTCCAGTCCCGGGTTCCGTAAGTTATGTTAGTTTGGTTGACAGAGCACGATACACTTTGCCGGTTGAACACAAATTAACCATTCAATTTCTTCATATAATTTTATCATTTCATTAATTAGTCTATTGTTAGATCTTTTGTTGGTAATGTAGATGGAGCTGTCGATCAGTTGTCATTCGGAATTAGAACTGCCAGTGGAGCGTGTAACATTAACGGCCGTTTGGATGGCATCCACCAAGTGGCAATATGGCATGTCTTCGGGTTTTGACATCTCGACTGCAAACGCCTTGATGTCATCATCTCTTGAGCACACACAAGCCTTGGGCTAGTTCATAAACTCGAATAGATTATAATGATATAGTTTTATACACGTTTCATTGCAATTTTGCAACACTTGCATCTGTGATAATTATTAAAAACTGGTAGTATATATCCGATGAAATTTATCATTCTTATCTGCTATATTTTTTCTTTACGTAAGTAAAAAAACGATCTGTGTAATATTCTCACCGTATGTTTTGCAACGGTCAGAGTTATATTCACGCCTGCAAAAGTATCGATTATATCAAAACTCTGGTAAAAATAACAATAGATCAGTTTCGGAAAAAAAAATGTTCATGGTTCAACGGCCTTACACACCGCGACGAAAGTTTACGATACGTGGCAAATGTTCAGATTTCCTTTGGGGCATGCGGTGCCAAAGGCAGAAACCTGACACACTTGGCAACATCGCTGAATATTTTATAAGACCATGTGTTCGCCGCTGGATTTAATTTTACAGGAATTTCTCGTAATGTAATACGATGGAATACTCGGTCTCTTTTCTAATTTCTTAATATTTTATTACTTCTTGATTCAAATTCAAAACAGCCTTCCTTCCTTCCTCCTTTCTGTTCCTGACAACTGCTGTGTTTTACGAACGTCTCTTCCTGACTTCCAGTTTTAGATGTCGTAAACCTTAAATTTTTCAAAGTAATTACACCTTGACACTTTAAAAGTGAATCTATTTTCGTCGAAATGACCTTGAACATGAATTGTATTGATCTTTGTAGATAGGATCTTGATATAGGACAAAAACATAGTTTCTTTTACTTGAGGAATAGATGTGTTTAGATGTGTGATGTGAAGCAGATTTTATTTATTTTTAGTTTTAATGGCAATAGTTCATAATAAACTGACTTTAATTACTTTTTTATTGTGATTTACATTTTCTTCTTGTTTGAATTAGACTTTGACAAGTTCTTTATTTACGTAGGCTTCAACCTTTCAGTGATGATTATACGGATAATAATAATAATAATAATAATATACTTTATTGACACCAAGAAAAACATTACAGGGAAAAATATAACAAATTAAATTCAAGAAGTCAACAGGCGGCCTTATTGCTACGGTAGCAATCTCTTCCAGGCAACCTTAGGGTCTGGATAGTAAAAAAGGGAAAAACTGTGCGGGACAGATAATAATATTATGATAACGAATAGACTCGCCGACTGCCCTTTGCGGCCGCATTTGCAACTAAGGGTCGCGGGTTCGAAACCCGCCTAGGGCAAATGAATAGATATGTCGTAGCCAAGTGGTTAAAATAGCC
Organism: Teleiodes luculella; assembly: GCA_948473455.1. NCBI lineage: Eukaryota > Metazoa > Arthropoda > Insecta > Lepidoptera > Gelechiidae > Teleiodes > Teleiodes luculella. The sequence goes on from OX419605.1 coordinate 6,751,319, forward strand.
GTTCAATCAAACAGCTAGCCCTTTGACTGAACATCGCCATTCAATCAAACGGCTGTACGTCGCTTAGCCGACTTGTTGACTGCAACGTTCAACACTACAGCTTGACGACGCTTAGCCAAATGGTTAAATGGCAAATTAACTAGGGTGACCATTAGTTTAGCATGTGATTCGAAAAAATAGGAAAACTTTTTGTAATTTCTTCGGAGATTTTTCTTGGATTAAGTTTAAGGACGGTTTAAGAGGTGACCAAAAGTTTGAACACATTAGTAAACATGAAAAACAAATGAATAATCGTAATATTCTTTATTGTTGCATGTTGGGCAGAGCGATACAAAAATTATAACAGCTTTTTTTGCTATATAAAACTGACTCTTAATATTATACACCATCTTGTCTCTGCCTCCATGTCCATAATCTTTATGAATAGTATTTAGCATGGTGAAATACTCTTTTCGGGGTACAATGCGTATCACAGGATCATCAGTACTCTTTCTTTTTAAAACAAGATATTATTTACTTCCAGTTGTCATTAAATCGTATTTTGATATCCAAAAAATAAGACATAGAAGTCCTGCATTTCGTGTTAGTCATGGACACCCTGGCGTTCTTTAATAACTTCAAATACCTTGGTGATGCATTTCATAATCCTGTGATTTCTCTTCGTATAACTTTTAAAATTTTAATTCACTCTTATCACTCGTATGTGCCTCCATAATTTCTGGCTCTTCAACACTAGTAACGTACATATATTTACTACTTTCTTTCCGAAAAATATCTTGAAACAATCAATAACACAGGTAAGTTGACGCCATATTGAAAACAAAACACACCTAGCGCCGTCGCGGTGGTAAGCTAAACTAATTCAATTAAAAGGCGGCTTTTGAGTCAGCTGTAATGTTGAACGTTTTGAGCGCCTCAAATATTCAATTAAGAAGCTAGACGTGTGATTGAATGGCGATGTTCAGTCAAAGGGCTAGCTGTTTGATTGAACGGCTATTTTAACCAGTTGGCTACGACAGATACACTGTAAAAATAAGTTTCCGAAAAGCCTTACGGGAATGATTCTACTCGTAAATATGAACAACTTTTTCTATGAGGCAAACTGTGAAATCACGAAAAAAATATCAGCTGGTCCAATACGTTTTTGGTACGATAAGTTTTCAACACCTCAATAATATTGAGTCAATATCAACGGCACTTGACTTGTTGTCTTATTATTGTATGAAACAGCAGATTTCGTTTAGCAATTTCCGATTTGAGTTTCTATTTCACAATATATTTATTTATTTAATATTTATTGTACACATGAAAAATATTAAAAATACAGGCACAAAGAAGAAGACACAACTTATTTCCAAGGAAATGTCTTAGTAGACCTAGATGGGAGGTTAAAAGTAAACATAGAAAAGCGGAATAGACGTGCACATTAAACTTACTGTATGTATAGTATGTAGTCTGTTCCTCATAGTACAGTCTCCTGCAATGAAAACGAACCCCCCTGTCGTAACCCGCCGCAGAAGAAAATAATAGTACTAACCCGTACAGAAAGGACACTCACCCCCCGCGCTAAAATGAGTTCTCCGCCCGATATAGCGCCTTACGCCGCGCACCCCTCTGGGATTCAGCCAGGGGTGTACGGGGGTGTTTTACATAGCGCCTAGCGCCATTGACTTGTAGTTGATATTCAGTTGTTATTCAAAAGGAAGTAGCTTGTCAAAACGCGTTTTCTGTATGGAGTGACCGACCAGGTTTAGCCTAGTTAGAAGTGAGGGTGTGATTTGGTTGTGTGTGTCCAGGATCCAGAGCATCGCCAACAACAAGTTCCTGGTGGTGCTGGAGCTGGACGACGTGATCGAGAGCGACGCGGGGCTGTACAAGGTCAAAGCTAAGAACAAGATGGGCGAGGTGGCCGCCTCCATCAATCTTAACTTTAGCCGTGAGTATACCCTATATTTCAATAGAACACTGAATCGTTTGAACTATTTATATCGTGTCAAAAAAACTTTAAGAACATAATTCAAATTCAAATTTCTTTATACATCATAGGTTTTTTTTATAAAACGCTTAATGACGTCGTCCGATCAGATGTTAAGAAGCTCTGAGTGCCAAGTGCGAGTTTTTTACTCACGAAACGCGCTCGATAACTACAACGTAAACGAGCATTTAGTATGGAGAAATTTTAGTTCAGCGAACTGTCCACAGATGGCGTAGTTTCAATTCCATACAAAATCGCGTTTACGCTCTCGCTATCGAGCGCGTTTACTTTGGTTGCAAAACTCGCACTCGGCACTCGGCTCAAACCAAGACCGGCTCTGGTCAAAACGAATGTACAAATTTAAACAACAAAAAATGTGAAACAACCATTTGATTAGACGTATTCTAGAAACTTCATTTTTAAAGTATTCCAGATATTCCGATATTTTTAGTTTTACTTGAAATTCAAACATAGCCAAATCCTTTTTATGAACGACGTATTATCATGGATTATACACCGTGAAATTTTACTAGGTTATTTATTCGCATCACAGTTGTTCAGTTTCATGAGTACTACACTCATAAAACTAAACAACTTTACACAAGAAATATATGATAAAATCTCAAAAATAATTTTTAACTTTTCGTATAAACTTCAGTCACATGACCGGCCACTTTGTGAAAAATACCTATATTATTATTTATTAAACATACACTTATAATTAATAATAACTTTATACAAAAGACAGCGATGTATTTTTATATTTGCAAGAGAAACTGAGAGGATATATTACATAGGTTCCCACAACTTTGTACTGCGTAGCAATTCTGTAGCACGTGCTACGACATCGAAGCAAAATTTTACTGTTCCAAAAATCTTTTATTTACTGTAAAAGGCTAAAAGCTATAACATTTTTTTGTGTGTACATAAAGTTTAATTTACCTCTGCAACTACATTACTAGTCTACACATATAAATTAAGAAAAATGTGTCCGATTTTTGATCATGTTGATTTTATTGTTTTTGTTGTTAGCATATTATACTTACTAATAATAATAATAATAATATATAGGTAATATGCAACATTAGTTTATTTTATTTGATAAGTATATATAAGAAGGAACTTATTTTACCAGGTTTTTCACCTATACTGAGCACTAAATCTCTGCTACGATCTCGTAGCACATGCTACGAAATTGCTACGGACTACGAAGTTGTGGAGATATAAGTAATATTTTATTATTGGACTTATATTATCATTTTCGTACAGTACCTATTATTGAATTTTCTGTACAAAATAATTGATTGACATTGAGAGCGCTCGTATTTCGTAGCGGTAGTCGGAATTTGCGTCCAACCGCATGTGCGGGTTTCCGTACATACCTAAAATTAAAGTTGAGATAAATAAATAATTTTTATTTGTTGAACACATAATGGTACTTTCGAAGTTTACCAACAAATATTACCAGTATACCAGTAAGTTTTCCTATCTATAAAAAAATCTTATAGGTTTGTAGGTACCTAGATAAGGTTTCTCTGGCAGATAATAAACACTATCTTACTGTAAAAGGCAACTTGCCAGGAAATTTACCTACCTAAATCTAAATTATTAATCACAGTGTGATTTAACATCGAGATACATTGTTTAAAAAAACTAATAAAATTTTAAAAACAGCTCGCGTTGGTGTCTTTTATAAGAAATGCTATTTACATATTATCAATTATCCTCGTAAGGCCCAAGCGTCCTATTTTTAGAAAAAAATACTTGGCTGCTCCGGCCCAAGATGTTTATCTGAAAGAAAAATTTGCGGCCCAGCGTTCTAAAATTATGACATAATATTGTAACCCATTTCACACTGCAAATAGTCCCGCCAACTCCAATTTACCTATAAAAAATTGCAAACCATTGAACGTATCCGAACTTCTCATTGGCAGTTTTGGCAGATAGAACAAATAAACTGGCTTTTTTCACGTGTCAACTGTGTGGAACGGGGTCCTAGCTAAAAGTAGGTCATTAAATCCTTGTTTATCCGCGCAATCATTGCATTACGAATGATGCATTTTACTGTAAAGGGTTATTGAAATGCTATATTTTGCCAGTACGCGCAAATTTTTTCGTAAACTATTTTTAGTAAAACACTACACGAAGCAGAAAACTTTCGTCCCAAAATAAGGTCGTTGGGTTCTCATCATCATCAACAGCTCATAAATTTCCCCACCGAGGGGCTCGAATCTACCCTGAAATCAGAGTGTATAGGCCTAAGATGGCCACGCTGGCCCAGTGCGGGTTGGTCCACTTCACACACAACATTGAATTACTTTGCAGGTGTGTGCAGGTTTCCTCACGATGTTTTCCTCCACCGTAAGAGCGTCGAATAAACGTAGGTAGTACATATGAATTCGAAAATCGAAAACACATTGGTACGTGCCGACTGCCGAGGTACAAACTCGCGAACTTTCGAATGGAAGCCAACGGCCCTACCCACTTGGCCACCGACGCTCTCGTCATTATTGCTACTAATAATTGCAAGCAAATGGATTTGTTTCCTAGAAATTATACTGATTTTGAAAAATATTAGTTACTGTTGATTTTTTTAATGCCTAAACAATTAAGTAAATAATGTAAATAAAAACAAGTTT